>LPNX010197715.1:667735-849353 GCA_001517045.1 Pseudotsuga menziesii | reverse complement strand
AGATTCCTAGATTCCATTCTATGCTAGTTGCCTTCTACATGTCCTAGAAGTCAACACTTGCTAAAACTGAGTCATCGATTGCTTGGGAAACATCCTGGAAACCAATTTTAGCATGTCTTCTTTATTCCAGATTCTCTAAAGCACATATCTGTTTTTTCTCAAAAGTTGCCTTGCTTTATAGTTGTTTTAAGGCAAAAGGAAAAGCTAGTCTAGGTGTAGTTGCCTTGTTTTTTTCCCACATCATCCTCCCTCCTTTGTTCCAAATAAAAGCATGTATGATTTTTCTTTACATCCCTCTTTATCTTTCCCACTTGACTTAGCAAATTCGTGAGCATCTTCATAGATTGGAAACTGGTTTATGCACCAACGGGGGATTTGACTAGATTTGGTAAGCCTCATTTTTTACTATTTGGAATGGCATCCTTGTGCATTCAAACCTCTCATGTAATTATATATTACAACAACCTATTACTTCATAAGGTTGGCTATTGTACACTTACTCAATACAGATTAGTGTTATGCTCCAATTTCAGTCTCCTTTGGTGTTAATTTTGCATGTTTGATTAACAATTTTGTGAGTGTAATTGTTCTATCTACATTAGACATTAATTTAATTATTTGTGTCTTATTACCTAGATTCCTAGATTCCATTCTATGCTAGTTGCCTTCTACATGTCCTAGAAGTCAACACTTGCTAAAACTGAGTCATCGATTGCTTGGGAAACATCCTGGAAACCAATTTTAGCATGTCTTCTTTATTCCAGATTCTCTAAAGCACATATCCGCTTTTTCTCAAAAGTTGCCTTGCTTTATAGTTGTTTTAAGGCAAAAGGAAAAGCTAGTCTAGGTGTAGTTGCCTTGTTTTTTTCCCACATCATCCTCCCTCCTTTTTTCCAAATAAAAGCATGTATGAGTTTTCTTTACATCCCTCTTTATCTTTCCCACTTGACTTAGCAAATTCGTGAGCATCTTCATAGATTGGAAACTGGTTTATGCACCAACAGGGGATTTGACTAGATTTGGTAAGCCTCCTTTTTGACTATTTGGAATGGCATCCTTATGCATTCAAACCTTTCATGTAATTATATATTACAACAACCTATTACTTCATAAGGTTGGCTATTGTACACTTACTCAATACAGATTAGTGTTATGCTCCAATTTCAGTCTCCTTTGGTGTTAATTTTGCATGTTTGATTAACAATTTTGTGAGTGTAATTGTTCTATCTCTTGGGTTCAATTTTCACATGAATATGAAAATAATCAAAAAGATGAATTGCTTTAAAACAAAAACGTTACCATAATTGAACTGATTTACATTGTTCAAAATGATGCCTCTCTTCAATTATTGCAGTGTTATTTAATGAAAACCATGTTGAGTTTTATTATAAAGATATTAGATAGCAATGCAAGATTACGTTGTAGTAGATTATTCTTAAAGTTTTAATTTTTATTAGAATTATGCCTTTTAGGTTATACTAGAGTAAATGAGATATGCTAATTTAGGTTACTTTTTTACATTAAATATCTCCTAGGTTATGGCCAATAACTCACTAATTATTAAAAAATTCTCTTAACTTATTCTTTTATATAAAAAATTGTAGTATTTCTAGGTTAGAATTAGATATTATATTTAGTTCTATAGTTTATAAAAAATAGGTTAAGTAATTCACAATTTATTCATTAAGAAAAATATTTGATATTAATAAATTTAATTTAGTTTTTTATTCTATTATATGTTTAGAATCACTCCAGCAATTTAGGGTGTCTGTTTTAATCACAACTTAGACTTCCTTATTATCTAGCTTAAGATTTTTAGGGTTTGGGTTTGGTCTTAGTTATATAGTCGACATTATCAATTTCCTAGTTTTCTCTTGGAATGTGTTGTTAAAGATATATTAATACATCTTTATTCATTACTCAACTCGACTCATTGTCTTGATGATGAACCTTGATAAAGGCTCTTAATGTCGACATATCAAATGGAGTCTACGATTACCTTGGATACCACTCCTCAAACCTATCAACCAAGAATTTAAGAGAAGAGATTGTAAATATGTTTTTTGTCAAAATGGCATTTTTGAATTGTGTAAGGTGCACAAAGAGATTACAGTATATAATAGTCCTTTTTTTGTCTAACATTTTCACATAAATTTAAGATGGAATTTTGAAAATATAATTGTGGAAGCCCTCTCAAACTCCTCGTGTGATATCCAGATACTAGTAGGATCCACATTGAAGTTTGAGGGATACTTTTTCAATGTGCTTGAAAATAATTATATGCACTTAGTTTTGAAAACAGAAATGGGAATCCCTATCAATCCCTCTCATTTGAAATCTAGATGTTAGTAGACTCAAGTCTAAAGTTTGAAGGATAAATTTTCAAGTGTTCTAATACTTAGGTTTATTATGGTGAAGACAATGCTTAGGGATTAGGTGGAGTTTGAAATTGAATGGCTAGTTACTCACAACTTGGACAAACATATAAATTAGCTTTATTATTGTATTTGTAACTTTTTTTCACTTTTAATGGAAATGTGGATTGGAAAAAACTTATGTTTTTAGTTGGAAAGATAATAATACAATGATTTTAATAGCATGTAGAAAATTTCATTTCAAAATAGGTAAGGTAAAATGTCAAGGAAAAGTTATTCTTCTATTTTTTAACTTTTCTGTTGTTTCTTTAAACCATTGGTGATGGTAATGATCAAGTGGTCACAACAAGGATCAACAATTTTAAATCTCCAAGGGATGTACACTATTAGAAGTACACTAGTATTAGGTGGATACCTTGGCACTCGAAACAAATAATCATTTTAGTTTTTATTATTAATGTTAGGGATCTGATGATTGATTTCTTTTTTCCTTGTAACATAGCACTTCTAGTAGTGAAGCTCTTCTCAAAACAATTCTAGACACAAATTAGCTTTAGTACCCTATGAGGCTACTTTCATCCCCAATTTCATATAATGCATTCATATAAGGTTGCTAGTAGTTATCAACTACTCTAATCACTTTCACATGATAGGAAACAAACATTTACCCTCACAAAATAAATAGGCCAAAAACAAATGCAATACAAAAAACCAATACTCCTCATGGATATCGCTATGTTCACATTAACAAAACAAGTGCACCAATCTCTTTCTAAATGGTCTTTTTCCCAATCTCATCTTCCATCACTGGTACATGTTCTTCACTCTCAACCTTTATTTTAGTATCCCCTCCTCTATACTATCTCTTGAGAAATCCCCTATAAAAAATAATTTCACTACAACAAAACCCTATGACTAGTGTCTCTTTTAGCTTCCTTTTTAGCATTCGCTATCACTTTTAGTGTATTTTTCATCATTTTTTGGACAAAGTGGACGCTTTTCCACGGTATGGTGCTTTTAATGGCATTATTTGCGTCCCTTTTTTAAAATTTGGCACTATTTTGGATGCTAATTAGCATCCCAATTAGCGTCCCAATTAGCATCCCAATTAGCGTCCCAATTAGCGTCTCAATTAGCGTCCCAATTAGTGTCCCAATTAATGTCCCTTTTTCAAAGTTGCCACTATTATGGACGCTACTTAGAATCCCAATTAATGCCCCAATTAGCGTCCCGATTAGCATCACAATTAGCATCCCAATCAACATCCACAAAAGAATCCCATATAACGGCTAGAATAGCCTCCAAAAAAACGTCTTGAATAACATAGCACCATATATTAATCCAGGGTTAGCGACAGGAATTGCACCATGAGTTTCAACAAGAAAAACATCCAACATAGCGCCAAGTATAGAGACATGAATTGTGCCTAGAAAATATCCAACATAGCGCCAAGAATAGAGCTAGGTATAACGCTTGGAATAATGCCAGAAATTTCGAAAGGAACCGTGCTAGGAATTGCACTAGGTTTAGAGCTAGGAATTGTGTTCGGAAAATGTCTGACAAAACATTAGATATATCAATGTTAATGATCATGATTTATGTGATAGTACTTTTCAAATATCGATTTATCATAGTGGCACCTAAATGATCGTAATCATAGCACGTTTGGATCTTGATTAATCCTAATGAGGGGTAAATTACCTTAATGCCACCTAAATTGATCTAATGGCATTTGAGTTTCCCCAACGACATTTGAAAGACCCTAATGGAATCTGATTGGCCCTAACAACATGACGATGATGCATTATGGTAATTATGATGGAGCATATGGATATGATTTGATAAGCATAAGACTATATCATCCATTCTTATGAGGTAGTAGGATTCCTTGCTCATTATTATCGCAATCATATTTATGATGAAATTGATGATGACTACGACGACGACAATGATGTTAATTTATTGTATGATGACGATGACAATGTGGATGTCAACGATGATTATGCATGTGGTATCACTTTTGGATCCTAATTGATTCTAATGGCACCTAAATGTCTGTAATGACATATAAATGACCATATTATCATAGAAATGACTGTAATGACATATAAATGACCTTAACAATTACATGACATGAATCCTAATGGCGATAAGTGATTAAGAACACTAATGGCATACGAGTGACCATAATGACAATGATGACAGTGATTTTGTTAATGATGTACTTAATGCTGATGATGATGGTGATAATGAGGACGATGATCAAGATGGTGTTGATGTAGCATATGGCATTGATGATTATGATGATGACAACATCGATGTCCATGATGATGATGCATGTCATAATTCTTCTGGATACTGTGGGAGTTGAGATATTGCAGTTAATAACAAGTAATAGAGGTTGTGAGGTGTTGAACATAAAAATATTGTTAGCCATTTTCGTTTACATTGAGTGATATGGACATTGGGTTTAGTAGTTCCCCTACCCACCTTGCAGAAAGATAGTACAATACTACCTATCATGGTGCTACCAAAATGTCACCCTACAAGGTTGTTTTGGACAACCCCCCCATCCACACCCTCACTTTTACCAAGAACATCCAAGGGACAAGAAGTGGATATCAATATTAACACAAAAGATAACTTTATTTGTACTCTTAAGGACATTTTGGTCTTATTTTAAAATAGAATGAAGCAACAAGCATTTCAATAATGCTCATAGCGTTACTTTGAAGAAGTGGATCAAATTTTTTTACATCTTTGGCCTTATAAGCGAACATCTCTCAAGGAAAAAACAATTAGTTGCTCAAGTTTTATGGCCCCTATCAAATATTCTAGCATTACGCTACACTATTGACCAATGTTTGCTTCCAATGGGATTTATTTTACATAGTAAAAGAGTGATTGGAAACATAGAGGTAAATTTCCAACTTATAATACTAGAATATGGGCATTCACACAGACACACACATCACACATAGACACATTGCATATCTAAGCTTGTCTCTATGTACTCTTCGAGGGCGACTTTTACTTGTCACTTTAAGTTAATCACAAAGGAATTTAGATATGAGTTGAACTTATAACACCAAGACATAATGACTTGTATAACTATATTACAAACCTAGGGTCACCTCCATATTCTATTTAGGTCTACCATTTTTAATGTGTAGGGACTACTTTTTGTCTACCATATTCAAAGATGAGCTAATAAGATTTTATCATTCACCCCCTAGGGCCTACTTTTTGTCTACAATATTCAAAGATGAACTAATAAGATTTTATCATTCAGCCCTTTTAAGAAGGTAATGAGCAAGCAAGTGTCTCAAGTCATTGAGACCCGCACAAGTGTAATTGTGAATGGATAAACAGTAACAATCAACAATTTGTAAACGTAACTTGTAACATTGGGAGACAGTAACCAATATGACCATATTATGGATCCAAACCGGCTCCATACTCTATTTGAGGTTTGATGACCTTTTCTATAAAGAACATAAAAAGAACTAATGAGACTTTACGATCATCACCATTTTAGGGAGGTGTCAATTAAAATAGTGCCTTCGGTTAGTAAGATCACTATGAAGGAGATTGCTAGGGAAATTTTGTAAACAACCCATGTAGGCATCACAAGTCATGATAATAAATAACGACAAAGCTACATATAAACCATAAACTTTGTAAACTAAATAATAAAAATTAGAATTTTGAAGACATGCCATTTTTAAGAGTAATTATGTTTTTTATGTCCCTACGCAACATAGATATATATGAATTGACCATTATTATTAATCAATCAGTACCTTTGTCAATTTTTTCTCTCAAAGTAATGTTGAACATTATAATGGAAGTTTTTTTTTAATTATTAATTTATAAAACATCTTATTGGCTAGCCAACCGATGACATTTGAATTGTGAATTGTGCCCCAGAGTTGGTGGTGGGGGTGACATATGCTATATTTAAAGTGTTGGGTACTGCATTTTGGGATTTTTATTTTTATTTTACATGGTTCTCGGGTATGCTTCCGACACTCCTATGGGAATTGATGCCAACCTCTGCAAATTTTTCATAATCTGTAACGACAAATTCCCTGTTTCATCTGTTGATTGAACACTGGAGCCTGGAGGCATAAGTTTCACTGTATAAGCACTTATATATGATGAGAAAATTATACAATAGTTTCTTTTAATTATAGGGCTTTGAATTGAAAGGTGTTAATTAGACTTTATTTTTAATAATAATATTGTATTTTATTTAGAGGTATATTGTAAGCTTTTAAATTTTTTCTTAATAAGTTATAAAACAAATATTTTTTTGTTAGTACACTATTTTAAATATGTTATAATTTGGAATTGTAGATAATAGGTATAAAAATTTCATAATAAAAAAAAATATTCTGAATAAATTTATTACATTTATCTATTCAAAATACAAATTCAAAAGATAAATAAATTGCAATTTAACTAAAAATGATTTTTTAGAGTTATATTGTAAGCTTTTAAATTTTTTCCTTAATAAGTTATAAAAGAGATTTTGTTTGTTAGTGCAATAATCTAAACATGTTATAATTTGGAATTGTAGATAATAGGTATTAAAATTTCATAATAAAAAAATATTTTGAAGAAATTTAATCTATTTATCTATTAAAATTACAAATTCAAAAAATAAATAAATTGCAATTTAACTAAAAATTATTTAATAAAAAAAAGCATTCAAAATACTTTTCATCCCAAATATGAAAATAGATTTTTTTTAATTCATCCCAACGTGAAAATCTATATACATGTAGTTTGACTTTTTTACTTTGTTTGCTAAAATACATCAAAACTTATTGAAGTTATATAATTAATTTATGTTTTAACCTAGGCTACACGTTAAAAATATATATTTTAAATAGCACAAAATGAAAATATAAATAAGAAAATAATATTTTATTATTATAATATTTATTGTAAAAATCAATAATATATTCATATAATAATCAATTTTACTTTTAATTTTTCATAAAGTACTATGTATATCAATGTATTTTTAATTTTATTTTTTATAAAGTATTATCTATTTTTTTTTTTCAACTGAAAATTGCCTCTACATCGCAGATGCAGATTTGACCCATTCACGGGAATGGACACCTTCATAAAGTACTATCTATATCAATCAATGTATACTATTTTATAATATGAAATAAAAAATAATACTTTTTCACAACTTAACTTATTATAAAACTTTATTCGGACATTTATTCCATGTCTGACCTTCCTTCTCTACCATTGTTATTGCTCTTGGATTCAACGGTTTTTTTAGGAATTTCATGGAGAGACTGATTTTACAGAGAAAATGGGTAGACTTACCGCAGTCGAGAGCGAAAAGACTAAGCTGAGAGAGCAAAACAGGCGGGCTATAATGACCGAAAAACAGGCAGGCTATAACGACCAAAATATTTCAGGGTCTCAGAAAACATGGAGGATTCAATCTTCATCCTAGGGTGAACATTAGTGAGGTTCTTCGAGCTTTGTCGAAAGAGGCTAGCTGGATTGTTGAATCAGACGACACCACTTATAGAAACAAGGTATATATGAATCTGCTTTGGACAATGGTGAAGCAGGGTTTAGGGTTTAAGGTATCTAGGTTTATGATTTGTACAAAGATGGATTAGCTTGATTTGTAACATTATTGAAATCAAATTCTATGTTAGATTTGTAAAGTAGTCCTCTCAGTTCCCCTTGCACCCCTCACACTTATTGAATAACCCATGAGCTTCTGTGCCCTTTTCTTCATGATACAATGTTGCATTCCATTTCTTTATGGCCGCTTCTAGGGGCTGTCCATCTTCAATTTCTTAAGAATCTGAAATCACACACAGAATTAATTGAAAACCTGGAGACTCTTTTGTCTCTTTGAATGCCCTCAACATCTCTTCTTTGTGTCGGTCTAGATCTTCCAAGCACTCCATGAGACTCTCTTGAGGTCTCTCATATTCCTCCTCATCTTCAAGCATTGTTCCTTGCTCTGGTTCACAAATGTGAACTATTTGTGCTGCTCCCAAGGATTGCTTCCCATACTCAGCTTATCGAAGTTTATCCTTTGTTTTCATCCAGACATCAAATACGTACCTCAGCTTTCTTACAAAAAACTGCGCAATAGGCCATTTGACCATCCTATTCAGTTTCCATCCACATCTCTGGTATTCCTCAACTCTTTCATGTAGTAGCTTCATTATCACATTGATTTGTTCCTTTAACTCAGTTATCTCCCTGTAAAATTCTTTGTCATTCATCTTTCTTCTGCCAATTGTTCTGGTATCTTCTCTCATCTTACTGTGGCTTTCCTCTTATGAGCCCTTCACCTAACAATCCACAGTTATCTCTTCCCTTATGAGCTTCACTGTGCTCATTGTGAGTTGAAATAAGCCTCTTCCTCTGTAGTAAGTATTTTCTACCCTTCTAACGCAATACCTCACCAAGGTTTCTCTCTTGTGAACCTGGACTTTTGGTATTCTCTGGTTCTCTCCACTTAGAACCCTCTGAGCATCCTCTGCTCCTTTAGGCTTCTGCACTTCCACTCACTTCTCCTGAGAGCTTCCTTCCTCAACAACTTTTCCTCAACCTCAGCTGGAAGTTGTCCTCTGTTAGAACTTCCATACTGTAAGGGTTTCTGCCACAAGTCTTCTTTCACTCTCTACTTACACAAACAACAATTATTGCTACCAGAGTAAAAAGAAAAAATATCACCTGTCAGACCTCATCAGATTTGTCCTCTAAGAACCTATGTGCTCTCTTCTATTGCTACAGAATATTCTTTCTTGTGATCATGCTTTAGATATATATACCTCACCATTCTCAACCACGCGGGATTTATCTTTTCTCAACCACACAGGATTTTCCTTTTTTGCACTTGATGCAGGGTAAAAGATAACTTGCTCAAAACTCCTCTAATCTGTATAAGATTAAAACCTCAAAACTTACCCGTCCATTGTCTCTCCACCTTTCACTCTGTTTTTCCCTAGTTCTATAGCCATGATTTATAAGCAACCACAACTGTATAACCAATATTCTCATCTCAAAGCATCATCACTGGAATTTTTATCAAACATCATTAACCTCAGTATATTCGATAAATTACACTCGTTCTCGATCTGAGCCTGACAACCTGGATTTATATATTTCACCAAGCACCTTGATTAGGAGCTGTAGAGTAGATTATAGTGCCCAATTGGGGAGCCGCCCATTTTGCTAAATCATTTAAAAAACTCCATTTTCATGATTTGAACTATAGGATTTTGCAATGCAGTACCATACAAATGCCATAGCTATTTCAGGAACTGCCTTATAAGTTTAATAGCAATTCATAATTTTTATGATTGAACACCACAGAGACTACATAGACCTTCTTTACTGTCTTTTTCGTGGGCAAATATCTAATTTATGCTGTCAAACAATGATACATTCACAGTTTTACTAGCTATGTGAAAGTTAAAAGCACGGGGTAATGCTATATAAACCTATATAACATCTTATAAATCATTTTGAGGCAAAAGTCATTCCGTGCTTTCTTTAGAGTATCTCTTTTACTAGAAAAATGATTCTTCTTTTGTTCTCTTTATTATGCTTAATATTTTCTTGTTTTCAGTGTGGTAAGCATGTTTTTCTACTTTTCAAAAATCTGTTCAGTCTTCATGTTTTGCATATTTCTTGGTACTGAACCATTCGGATTATGGTTTAATATTCTGTCATTTTTTTCAGTGGTTCAGTCTAGGAGGATCACTTCTAGGAAAATTAACAAATCTTCAAATTTTATAAATGCAAAACTCCAAAATATAATTAAATAACTGTTGTTCTCCTAAGCCAATACCTATAACACACTTTTAGTATATCCAATCCAGAGAAAAGGTCTAACAGTCCAGAACTCTTTACTCTAATAGCTCAAGAGCGTATTTTGTTTTTACAGTCAACTCACGGTTGACAGGAAAATCATCTTGTAAACCACAACAGAACGCAAAACTATATGCGTTTCTTTCCAGTATAAAACTCTGTTATTATCTCATAACACCCATATTTCTAAATGAAATCTACAGGATCTGCATCCTCCATATAGTCATGATTACAAAATTCAGAAAAATACAACGGCTGAAAATACTTACAGGTTATAGCATCAAAATCGCTATCAACGAGTTTGGGATTCATTTATCCCCATTGTAATGGAAGGTTGTAATAATTACCATGTTGAACTCCAGTGTGTAACTCGAGGTTTTAACCCCTCAATAAAAACTTGTATGACCACATCCAGCTGCAACTCCAAGTTGCGATCACAGAGATCAGGTTTTCATGGTTTTGTTTTGTTGGCCACTAAACCAAGACCTCACCATCCACACAATAAAGAGCATATAATTCGATAGCTATTGGATTAGGTCTCCACCTTGAACATGCAATGAACCCGATACTCTTCGGGTCGTGTTCTCCAACTCGTTTAGCAATAACACAACCTCTGACGATGTAAAACCCGATAACATATAAAGAAAGTACCCTTCCTACAACGAATGAACTCTTGTTATAGATGTTGTCAGATATGTTCCAAAATAATAGTGGTCTAGAATGAATCTCTTACACTTAGGTGCAAAAACAAATTATTTTTCTCATTTAACAAAAAGAATCAACCAATCACAGCAATGCCATAATGACTTATACAACAACCAATCAAACACATTCAAATTTGTAGAGGCTTATGCACAGAGATTTCGATGCTCAACATAACATCGATGCCTAGAATTTAAACAGAGAAAAGTAGAAACAATATACGAAGTCTGCAATCATTTTCATCAACATAGAACTTTTTTACATCACTTTTATTCCTATCTTCTTCTCCTATTCACTCTCTATATTCTTCCAGATCTCTGTTATTCTGTTTTTACCTCAGCTCTGCTTCTAACCTCTCTTTTCCATATTAAATAAATCTAAAAGGAACTACTAGAACCTCCTCCGAGGATGGTTCGGTTCCTCCAAATCTGGAACTAACACTATCTTATCCCTAAGATTACTAAATTTATCAACTATATGCTAGAAGTAGGAATCAACGTTCAAAATTGAACCCCTTTTAAAGGGTTCTAGCCCTTCCCAGAATTAAAATTGCCCTTCAAAAAAAATTTAAAATCTGAATTTTACCCTTCCAATTAAGAAGGGCATAGTTTATATCAACTTTTCAAAACGAGGGCAACATTTGAAATTACCCATCCATATAAATTTATCAAGATGTTGAAATTCCTATGCTATGAAGTTCAACTTGTCATTCAAAATATTGGAAATATGATAAATTATAATCACTCACTCACTCATGTGATGCACTCACTGCTTAGCTATGCAAGATGACTACAAGGCACTAGCCATTGAGATGTGACTGTGACTCCCGAGTCACTTAGGGCTGCAATATAAAGTGTGATAATGTGTCAACAACTATGACTACAAAAAATAAGAACTACTAGTCTACTACTATGCCCAAAACGAGCTCAAACATTTGTGCCTACTACCTATGTGAACCTTGCTACAAATGATCACTCTTTTTTCGTCAAAATGAAATTCAAAAGGCTGTTTTGATGAGTCCTCCTCTACAAGACTTCATTTCTTGCATGAATATCATGGACTCATGACAACTATAAACAACACTCAATGTCATGCAAATACAAATAATGGCATGTAGCTAGGATCACAAACTGTGCATAGGTCGGTTTATGCATTCATATAGAGAGGTGTCATTGGGAACACGATATGGAGAAACAATGGTTATTAATAAAATAAAATATAAAAAAAACAATTTTTGGCTCAAGAATAGTCTTCAATTTTATGGGTGGCATGATCCTGATGTAATCTCCCCCCGTCCTTCCAAACATTTGTGGTTTCTCACAACATTTGTCCTCGGCGCTACCAAAATACATATAAAAATTACTTGTCTTTACATCCTCTTCCCTTTAAATCCTCATCTCATAGTCATAACTAAGGATTATTATGCATTCACATATTCACCTTATAATACCAATTGGATCAAGGCACAGAGACAACCATAAAATATTAAATGTGTCAAGACGCAAAGCGTAAGAGACAAATATAAGTCTTATATTAAATGTACCATATAAGTCTTTAATTAACACTATCAATTGAGATTTGACACATTGGATTGTTGTGATCTTCTTATCACTCCTTACCAATGTGATTGCAAGGCATTTTTTGAAGGTGAAGTCCATAATTTTAGATCTTCTTCCTCATTATCATGCCTTTTGGTAAGACAATAAAGAGGGTAGTGGCCTTCATCACCATGGAAAACCAATGTTTCGACATAGAGGTATACACATTAATTGTTTTATTTAAATAACTTAAATTCCTACCCATGAGGGTGGATTCAATGAATCGTGTATTGGTACAAAACACAATAAATTTTAGTGCCTTGGTCCTTAATTACCCACACCTATAACTTTCTCAAATCTAGCCATTAATAAACTTCTTTTGGTATTTTGATTCGATTTAAAAGGTAGATTGTTGAGACTCAGACATGCACTGAGTTGAAAGGATTTAATTACCTTAGGCTTGTTTACATTGCCCCTCCATCCCATACATGTATGCTTTCACGACAAGTGTTGAACAAAAAAATATGATGCCCCGGCCCCGGTTATGCTAGCTTTGCTAACTTGCTTGGTATGTAGGTAATTTCTTTTTAATATTTTATGAGTTGTGTATTATTTTTTCTTAGGATTCTTACATCTCTCAAGCTTGGATTGCACGTGGATGTCCCAATATGGATATGACATAGTCTAAGTAGTCTTTTTGTATAATGAAGTGTGCTCCAACTGAAAAAAATACAATAGAATAGTTGTTATGTTACTGAAGTGTAAAATTAATGATACACATTTGACAAATTAATGTGTTCAAAATAAGTTTTATTGAAAATATATCATTTTTTCATATAAATATTAAGGGGTTCTCAATTTTTAAAAATTATAAAAATTTGAAAAAACAATATTAAATTTTTGCGTTTTTTTAGTGAAAGGGTTTAGTTAATTTATACTTTGTCAATTGAACGACAATTATGTATATTGCCTTTCATCTTTGAAGGACTCCCAGAATAAATGCCCTTCCAATTGAAATTAAGACCCACCCTTCAAATTTGACCACTAGTAGGAATTCTCGTTACATTGCATGGCACTTTAACTAAATAACTCTACTCTTATCTACTCGAAATTCAAATTTAAACAAATAGAAATTGAGGGAACCCACTCACTTGGGTAAATGTAAAAGATGGTTGCAATTGATGAAGGTACTTTTATCTTTTAAGTTGTAAGCATCATGCTAGGACATTTTTGAATATTTAACCGACCATAAATGTTATAATTCTTTGACTGATATCTTGAATGTAATTTGTAGAAATGGATTTCTTTTATTCCTTTTAGATGTGAAAACTTGGATTTATTTGCAGATAAAAAGAAAAGAAAGAAATAGAAGGCTACAAAAGAATTAGTGTCAAGTGATGATAGCTGAAAAATGCGTAAAAACAAAAAGTGTAGGAAGGTGCTTAAGGACCGGTGAAAGAGGAGGTGGCGTAATTATTCTTCTGATTCAGACACCTCATCAGACATTGATTTAGATTCAGACACTTATGATAGTGAGTCTGACTCTGACTCTTCCTCGTCATATGATACTAGCACTTCAAGTGAAGATGATAGGGTGAGAAGAAAGAAGAAATCATCAAGAAGAAACAAGCATAAATAGACAGAGCGATGGAGGGACAGGCGGAGAGGGAAAAGACATGGTCAGAAAGTGAAGAGATTAAGACGAAAGTCCAAGTGGTATGGATTCTTTATTCATTGACCTAGGAATATGAAATGTAGTCTCATGTCTTATATACATAATTCATTTTTCTAATAGTGTTTGAATAGTTTTTTTTGAATTGCAGAAGCTCAGATAGTGACTATAGCAATGGTAGTGATAGTGAGAGTGAGACCGAAAGTGAGAGTGATACTGAAAGTGATAGTGACAATGATGTTGGTAAGAAAAGTGTGAAATCAAAGACACACTTCCATGCAGTTGAGAAGCCTCAACATTCTGGTAAGTGGTAGTTCATTACTGACTTAATGTTTAGCTTGCCACCTATCATGAAGCATTTTGTGGAACTAATAGAAATGATGATGTTGGGTTTGATAATGTTGTTTTGTTGGAATACAATGGTCACACTTTAACCAAAGTTCTATTCTTCAATTTTTTTGTTGAAGGTATTAGATGTAAAATTTGCATAAATTAAAATCGAAATTTTAATGGGCACCATTAAAAATGGTGGTAACTCTTGGAAAACTCTTTCTTCTGTGATGCCACTTTGCCTATGGTTCCACAGACCATAAATTTGTTTTTTATATAATCTATAACATGGCTTCTAGTACTTGTGCTACAGGATTAATGGCCCTTTTATATCATAGTAGACAATTTGTGAAAGGTTTAATTGCATGACTCTTAAACCTTAGTTTAGCTTTTGCTGAAATTTTTAGTAGTAAAGGTGGTTTTATTATCTCTCAAATTTAGAATTTACTCTAGGTCTTGGTAGGATTTTTAATTACTTATCATGAAATTTGAAATCATTGTGCTAAAGATGTTCATGTTAATTGATTTTGAAAATATTTTATTAACCAAGACTTATATGGAAAATCATTTGACTACAGTTTGTTTTTTCATTCAAGAAAATTTAGTTGCATTGCCAATGAAAGAAAATTTAGACAAGGCATTGAGGAAGAGAAAGGAATTGTGGTTAAAGATATTGTGTAAGAAGGCGAATTAGTGAAAGAGAATGAGGAAAAAAATGAAGAGATGGATGTTGTTGAAGTTAAGGCACACGGGATTCTAGATTCCCTATCTCTCAAAGTGATGCCCTTAGCAATTCTAGGTTAGTTTTCCTTTCCCCTTTTATTGAAATGATTTGTGAATGTCATGGAAGTGTTATCAAGGTCTATCATTTTGTTTCTGATATTATCTTGGCATTCTTCAGTATATATGATTATTTCATATAGTTTGGTGTTGTATAATTGTACGATGTGCACTTTGTTGTCTTGTTAATTTAATAAATGGAATTTTCCCTACAAGGAGTCCTAGCAGGAGCCCTCGGAAGAGTTTGAGCAGAAGCCCTAGAATAAGCTTGAGAAGAAGCCCTAGAAGGAGGAGCTTGAGTAGGAGCCAGAGTGAGAGTCCTAGGAGAATCTCAAGCAAGAGCTTCAGTAGAAGTCCCATAAGGGTATTGAGTAGAAGTCCTTAAATGAGTTAGAGTAGGATCCCAAGTGTGATTTCTCGCAGGGTTGTAAGCAGGAGCCCAAGTCGTAGGGATTTAAGTAGGATCCCAAGTGTGATTACTCGCATGCCTTTAAGCAAGAGTCCGCAAAGGAGTTTGAGTAGGCATTCATGACAAAACCTAGCTCAAATTCCTTTGAAAAATTGAAGTAGGAATCCAAGCAGAAGGTTGCTAAGAGGATTAAGTCATAGTTTTATTGTTAATAAGAGTACACTTCCCCATCCTAATCAAAGTCAGACTGCTGCAAGAAGTCCTAGCGTAGATGGCACACCTAAACATGTGACAATAGGTCATGGATTCAACAATCGTTACTCTTATGCTCGACATTACCGTACACCATCTCCATATCACTCTCCCCCAAGGTCTCATTTCCTCAGTGAAAGGAATATTCTTGAAATGGATAGGTTTGTACGCATTCACTTGTATCCCCCTGGAGCTTCCATTTCTCGCTTCTTTGTTTCTTTAAGTTAGAAACAGTAAACTCACTTCCATCAAATATTTTTCTCGCATGGAAGGTTTTGCATTTATATTTAAATAGATGTTGTTCATAGTCCTTAGGCAATTATGCCCATTTTCCACATCTCTACAATGACTATAGAGTAGAGTCTTATTCCCTGTCATAATTGTAGTTTGTTAAGTATATCTTATTCTATTCCTTTGTCCAGTGTTTCAAATTATGCATAATTGTAGTTTGTTAAGTATATCTTATTCTATTCCTTCTTCCAGTGTTTCAAATTATGCATAGTTTTCCAAAGAAAAAGATAAAAAGACAGCCTCATCCTATACTCTATGGCCCCATGAATATGCTTATATCCAATGTTGTTGGGGATCATGTAGATCTCCCAGTGCAAGCACTACAACATCACCCTGGGAAGCGAATAAACATTATGAATTTGCATCATAATGTATCCTAGCCATTTGTCCTTGTGTATACTCATTAGCTTGATGGAAGAAGGAACTTTGCTCATCCCATGGTGGATAGGATACATATGAAGCAACAACTATTGGGTTGACCATCCTCTTTTGATTCTCCTTATTGATCCACTTATACATGGCTCTAGGATGATCATGCTTATCTACTATATCCTTGGCATCCACACTAAGAAAATTGTTGTTGATAGGTTTCATATAGTGGTACACTTACGGTTGCTAGGGAATAGTGATTTTTGCAATCCCATTAATCCAATTTCTTGAGTTTTGTTCAAAATTCCTGGAAAAGGTTTATGGATTTCATAACCTACTTGATCATATATTGTGAACTTATACAATTTATCATCCTTTGCTGACCATTAGATACTCAAATTTGTTTATTGATCCCTTTTACCATTATAGAGGACTTTGTAAGTTAGGTTCTCAAATTCTTAAAGGGTGCTAGCTCAATGGAAAAGCGCCTGCCTTACTAGCAGGAGGTTGGTGGTTCGATTCCTCCATGTCCTATTATAATATCGATTAAAAACAACTAAATTATTAACCGAAAAATAAGAGATAAGTGACCAAACAAAATGACCAAAATTCATATATAAAATTACTAAAAACGACTAAATTAGTGACCAAAAAATGAGAGATGCGAAACTAGGCATTAAAAAGGATGCAACATGTGGCGCTAATGATGAAGACAAGCATTGTGTTGATATGGATAAGATGCAAAACTAGGCATTAAAAATGATGCAACACGTGGCGCTAATGATGAAGCCAAACATGGCGCTACGTAGGAAGCAAAATATGGTGCAACAATAGAAGAAATATTTGGCGTCATTTTGGTACCAAAACACGATGCAAAAAAGGAAGCAAAAATTGGTGCAAATTTGGAAGTGAAAATTGACACATATTTGGAAGTAAAACATGGTGCAAAATGGGATGCTAAAGTGGTAGCAAAAATCGATGCAATATTGGATGCTACTTTGGATGCTAACATGGTGCTATTAAGGATGCAAATATGGCGCTAAAGGGAATGCCATTTAAGAAGCAAAAACAGACACTCGCTAGGAAAAAAAATAAGACGTTATTTAGGAAGCAAACCTCGACGTTGTTTAGGAAGCAAAGTTGGACGCTATTCTGGATGCAAAAAAAATAGACGCTATTTTGGACATCATAAAGCATGCTAGATAGGAAGCAAAAAAAGACGTTTTTTGAGACGCTTTAAGTTTTGTCCATGACGCGTCCCATTTAGTATCTAGTTTGACTACTCAATGTAAAAAAAAAAAATACACTAAAAAAGGATGCTAATTCCAGGATTTGTTGTAGTGTTTGGACGTGATAAATAATGTGTTAAACATGTCTTAGACGCTGAGAGGGGGGGGTGAATTAGTGTCTATTAAAACTTTATTTCCAAAACACAAATGACATTTAATGAGTCATAACATTTACTAATTATATATGCGAAATAACAAACACATATGAATACGTCAAATGTATTTTTTATTAAATAAAATTTAACATTACATAGCATGAACTATCTAGACCCAGCTAGATTGAGACACCCAGCTCTCTTAAAAGACCCAGCTTGTAATGAGGAATCCAATCCTCATTCAGGCTCCAACCTGATTATAGACACCAATATGTTTGAATGAACACAAGGTTCATATCAAATGTAGTATATCCACCTAAATCTTTATATTTTATCCACCGAGATACCCTTAGACACACTCTGACTTCAAATTTATATATCATTTCAATAGTCTTGGAACTTGAATCATCGTGACTCTTAAAATGATATGATATCCTTTTGAATGGGGACATGTCTCTTCATTAAGAATTTAACTAATGTAATAATGTGATTCCTCTTTTGTTTTCTTTTTAAATAGAACATCATGTCTTTATTCTTTATAAGACATCTTTATGTTTTATAACATATCACTTAAGTTTTTATATTGTTATTCTTAACAACATGTCTTTATGTTTTATAACATATTATTTAAGTTTTTATATTGTTATTCTTAACAACATGCAACTTAATAGAGTATTACTCATCATAAAACTTTTATTTGCACATATAATGAGCAAATACCATGGGCTTCTAAATACCATGAGAAAATACATATTTACTTTTTCATCCATTTTTACGAAACTCCCTTTTTATTTCAACCTCACTTTCACGTAATTTTTTTTTTTAATTTTTTAACCTTTTTTTTTAATTTTCTTTTAATATTCATTAACTTTCTTTTAGACTTTCTTTGTTTTTAATCTTCTTTTTAATTTTTTCTTTTCAAATAGGACTTCATTCTTTTCTTGTAATGCTTTAGAATTCTTAACATATGCAGAAATCCTTTTATAAATTTATGTTTATTAATTTCCTGTAGCTCACTCTTTTATTTCACCAAGATTGTACATGCATACTTTTCTAATTTTTGGAAGACTTATATTTTCACTTCTTGACCATCATTTAAACAAACTGAGAGTATGATTAGGTAGCCACCTTAACTAGGAACAAGACCATGTCACCTTAAAACCTTACTGACAAGCACATAGTCTCTGGTAGTCACTTTAAAATGGTCTTTCAAACTGCTCAATTCAACACTTAGTCAATTTTTTCAGACCCTAGTCATTACTGTGCCAAGAGGCATTTTGGCAGACTCATGTCTTTGTCATCTAACCATCACTAAGTAAACTGAAGGTATGGCTGGACAGCCAATCCACTAGGCAATAAGACCACGTCATCCTAAGATGTTACTCAGACCCCTGAGCTTTTGGCGAACAATAGTAAAGTGGCTTTTCAACTCTTTTTCTAACATCAAAACCATCTTCTTCCCATTTTGGCATACTTCTATTTCACACGTGTGAACAATTACAAGAAAACTAAAATCATGAGTGGATGCCCAGATAATCAAAGAATTGACCCATAATATCTGATGAATTTATCAGTTCAATACTGACTCTGGCGTGCATTTCCAAGTGAGCTCTCAAACTCCTGTTTCAACTCGGTCAATTTTTCATACTTTTGAATATGCAAACTAATGTTTTTACCTCTTTTGGGAGGTTGATATTTTCCTCATGTAGTCACCATAAGAAATACTAAGAGCATGGCTAGATAGTCATTTCATCAAAGAACATTCTTATACTTTCTTGTGAATTTATCATCACTTAGACAAGCTTTAGAAGGCATTTCCAAATGCCTCTTCAACCTGGTGATTTGACACTTAGTCAATTTTAGGACTTCCTCCAAAACTTATTTTGAAACCCGTTTTTGGCAGATCAATAACTTTTTTCTCGAGACATGCTCAAGGAGAACTAAGGCCATGGTTGGATACACAATCCAACATATTACAAGACCCCCATGTTCTTCGAGTATTTACTCTAACCCATAATTTAGGGCGGGCATCTTTCTGAGGCGACTTAGTTTTTTTTGCTTGTTAAACCCTTGTTTTGGTAGATCCATAACTTCTCCCTCAGGAACTTCCAAGACAAACTGAAGACATGGTCAGGTAGGAAAACCATTTATCTGTAGGACCCCCTTGGGGTGAGCGAATTTATATTCTCCTATAAAGTATGTAATGCATTTCTCGAAGGCAGTTTTTACTAATTTCCTCTTACTTAGTCATTTTCGTGTTTTTCACCAAATTGCCATATTTTTCCATAATGATGTTAGATTGCTATAATGTCTTCATGATATCTCCAGAACATCATCATCATCTATGTCATTCCATGTCATCATTTCCTCCACATCACATATTGACATCAATTCCAACAAATTCATCTGCCATATTGCCAACATCATGTGCATGGTTTACCTCACTAATTCCATGTAAATATTGAATCACTTGGGATTTCTTCTTATTGTCATTTTTTTCTATACACTATTTTTAATAAATAATAAATTTTTTGCACACTTACATTTTCAAATTAAAAGAATGATTTATTTTTACATATCAACATTGAAGAGTTCAATGTCTCACAACACTTCAAAGTAAAATAACACCTTGCCCTTCAAATTTGATCCTTGGTTGAATCTCATTATCATCAATTAAATTTTCTAAAAAAAAAATACAAATGAGTCATAACAATTTAGATTTAAATATGACAATGTGTTGCAGCTATAACTTTCTTCCCAAATTTTTTAAAAGTTTTGGACCCTCCTTTTAATTTCATCTTGCCTAGGATTGTTTGGATTCCTGAACTCTATCTTTTCTCTGCTACAAATTTGGATTTTCTTGAGTTTGAATTGAGGACAATTCTTACCACTATCGGAAGTCGGATGATTCGATAACTATTTTCTTTCCACTATTTCGGAGTTTAAACAAGCTAGTATAACCCTCACCCAGCCAAATGACTTTAGTTTTATTCGAACACTTAACTTTTCTTTGATTTTTCGATGGTTTGGTTTTATCGCTATAGAAAGGCAGTCGAATTTTGAATCGGAGTTTTAGTTCTCTATGCCACCGATGGACAGTCTTGTTATTTGCCGATATGCGCATTATCTATTTTTTTTAAACTTCATATTTTTAACTGTCGCCGATTTTGCTTATCGCTATTGGAATGATTTTTGTCATTCATTGGAGGCATTTTCCGTTGCCTTACCAAAACTTTAGAGATGCTTAGTTTTAAACTCGTCGATCCGTAGTCCTTAGTTCTTCCGATTGTCGATGATCTTCTATTGTCACGTAAGCCGTAGTCAGTCTATCTCCCGCCGTTGCGGCTGCGTAATGAACTATCTCGTCGATGATTAGTGTTTTCAAGTTTCGACGCTTTATTGAGTAGTGATTCCATTTTTCGATACGTGATTTCGGCGGCATTTAGTGCTTTATACCACCGACATTGCGGAAACCTTCAGCTTTGTCTCGCCGATATTGCTGATTATCTTGTGTCTTGAGCCGTCGATACGTAATATTTATAACCTCCGATCGCCGAGGTTTTCATTTGATAGCGGAAGCCGTGGTTTGTATGTCTTCCCCCGTTGCGGCTCGTTAGTGAACTAATCGTCCGATGCTATGGTGGTTTCGACCGTCGATTGGTTTCTTTTCCCACTATCTTTTTCACCGAAAGGTCTATATATATTGGAACGGGGTCTTATTTTATTGTTTATCCTTGTAAGAACTCGCATTTGCTCTCTCCTTATTGAGTCAAACTATACCAACGTGCTTAGCTGTCGAGATTTCGTTCATTTGGAGTGCTGCAGTGGAAGTTTTGGACCATCCTATCGACTGCACAGCTTGCTTGCCAAGTAGGCCAACCATGGTTTCTCCTTCCGCTTGATTTTATGGGTCATTTTGGGAACTAGGGTCTTCCCCTGGTTAGGTTTTCCCGCCGTTGTGTAGTTAGCCGTCTAAAACGAATTTTTATCCTTACGACGTGAGGTATCAGTCAGGTTGACAGTGTTGGCAGTGGGGGTTTTCTTGAGCCTTTTTTTTTAGCCATATGGAAGCTCAATCCCGGTCCGAAGGTTTAGGTAGTTGGTGCAGACAAGCATTAGGCTGTCTACACCAACTTTTGTGGGGTTTTTTATGGCTGTCCGGGGGGAGTTTTCAGTTTTCTTAGGCACTCACCCTAGTTTCGAGGAACGGCAAGGGGTTTTCAGTATTTTGGTCAAAATGGGATTTCTGCATTTTTAATTACAATTGATAGTGTGGTTCTTGTCCTTGAGGATTTAGAGTATTTTGATTGCAGTCTGATTTTAACGATAGGTTCTCTATCGGGATTATGTTTTAGTTGTACACATACTTAGAGAATTTTAAACCCAGTTGCAAAAGTTCCTTTGCCTTGTCATTTTCTTTCATGCATTAACGTTTTGTATAGTTTACTTGTGAAAATGCATATGAATGAGGTAAATAGTGTTATACAGTTCTCCTTCATTTTTAACACTAGCTAGAAGCTCCAATATTCTAACAACATACTGTGTTTGTTTCCAGGGTAACCATTGCAAAGGAGATATGTCTAAAAGACAAAAGAAGAAGGTTCCTGTTGCAGAGGGAGAACCAGATGTGGAAATCATCACCAAGGTGGAATACATTTATGAAGATACCAGAGCCACCACAGGAGTAGAGCCAAATTACAAGTGGGGTGAAATATAGTGGATGATTGCAAATCAAAATGTGCCTGATGCAGGTGTTGCAGCTGCAACAATTTTCCAAAATTCAAAAAAAATTGGGACCCTCCTTTAAGTTCGTTTTGTTCGGTTTTTTGGTTTTTACTTGATGTTGAATAAAGACCACTTTCACGCGAGCGAATGTTCTTATGTTTGAATTATTTATTTTGCCTCACCCTCGGAAGTAGATGGAATTTTGGGTCGGGGGTCTAGTTACCTGCGCGTCCGCCGTTGCAGAGCAGAACTGGACACCAAGTCCGAAGGCAAGTGTTTTTGGCCTCCGATGTTTTGTCTTTATCAGCAGTTATTTTGAGAGCTTGTCGGAATCATTTTTGATACGTCTTCCGCTGTTGTGGAAGGGGTTCTGCGAAACAGTCCGATAGTTGTTTCATCCTCTTCCGATCCCCGCCATTTTTTTTTCGCCAGTTTTTGGTTCTCGTTAACTCTCGCCGTTGCGGCTCTAGAAAGTACTATGATTCTGAAAGTCTGTTTTATCCGCTTGACTGATTTTTTTTGTTTGATTCATAGTTATTTCTGACTCCAATTCTGTTGGTCTGCAGAACTCATTTCTTTTACGGGTTTGCCGTTGTGGCTCTCCAACCTTCTATTGCTCCAATGCCTTAGTCCTGCGAGCTCCAATGCGAGTGTTGATTTGTTTCTCTGACCGATGCCTTTTCGAACTCTCTGCCATTTTATCATCCGCCGTTGCGGAGGCAATGTTGACTTGCTTGCCGATTCCTTAGCCTTTTGCCGCCCAATGACTTTTTCTTCCCGTCGATTATAGTTGACCGAGGCGTATACATAGTGGAGTTGGGTGGTTTATTATTTTATCGTTTTTTTTTTACTTTTCATTGCGCTATCATTTTCACTCGAGTAGACCAGGATTCTCGATGTCGGTACCCTCGCTCCTAGGTGGCTCCACCGTGGAAGTTCAACGGTTTTTCTCCACCAGTCGCGCAGCACAGTGCCAGGTAGGCCCTTGTGCCCCTTTTTCGTTTCGTTTGACTGTTTGAGCTACTTTTTCGTCCCCGCGGTTTCTTTCCTTAGGTTTTCCCATCCCGGTCTATATATCTTCAAGTTAATTAGTATGGTTGGCAGTTGGGGGTGTTGCGGTTCTGAATTAACGTTCTCTCTCGCAGCCGTTATGGTCTTACAGTCTGCACTCGATTGTTGGGAAAACCAGTGCAGACGGCCGTTACGTTGTCCGCACCAGTTTTCCCCATTTTGCGTTTGGCCGTCTGGGGAGGGATTTCATGGCTTTCCTAGGAAATGCCGAGTTTGTTTCCACTGGTTCGGTCGCCCTCATTTTGTGAACCAAGACCTCAGTGTTGTTTTCGTTCCCTGCTTAGGGTGACCCTATTCACTGTTGAATTCGAACCCCGAACCGGTCTGGGGTAGAATCACATTACCCAGTCGGACCATGAAGTGAGCATTTACATTCTTCTAGTGTGTTATCACTTGCAACGTCCTCACTTGAGCTAGTTAGATTAGGTGCCTTCTGTCTTTCACGTAGCGTGTAGGTCGTGGTGCCGAGAGGGGGTTTAGGAACGTTTTCATTTTGACAAAGGCCGTGTTTTTTCTAAAACCCGAACTTTGTTGGACTGAGCCGGTTTTAGTTTTGGGCAGGAGCATTTATTTTTGAACATTGTTTGCTTATCTTTCATAACTGCACTCATGTTTGGCACAGATGAGGCAAAATTCTTGTACTATTATCTTTATCTCTAAATGTTATCCGGAAATGACCTAACAGAACCTAAAATACATTTCTGTACATGGCAGGGAAATTCCTCGAAACCTAAGATGTCTAAACATCAAAAGAAGAAGGCTCCCGCGGTTGAAGAGGAACCTGAAGTCGAAGTCATTACCAGAATCGAATATACTTACGAGGATACCAAATGCGTAGTTGGTGTGGAGCCCGAATATTAGTGGGGAGAAATCTATAAAATGATTACGCGCTGAGAGGCGCCTGACATAGGTTTTGAGGAAGAAAACATCTATGCCAACATAGAGAGGTCTTCATTAATGAAAATTGCTACTAGACCTGAACTCTTTCCATGCTCAGAGGTGATTGGGTGGATTCTGCCCGAGGCAAATGTGACCACCATGATTCTGGAAAATGTTGATAAACAGGGTTATGCTGCTTATAGCCCTGCATATGTGGCCCTAGCTTACCACTTGTCAGAAGCGCAAATATATCTGACTGAAGACTGGCTGAAAAGCATTAGGATGGACCTAGTCGAGACACTGAAGAGGATGCTCATGCCTGGAAAAAGCTTTAGAACCAGGCCGACTGGAGAGTATGACACTGCAAGTCTAAGAACCCTTACAAGTTCATCAACTTGATGCTAAATAGGATTTTCGGGAGAGCCCACGATAAAAGCTTCAAATTGGAGTGGGTGCCGATAATTTTCTATGTTGCAACACAGGGGACCGTTTTCAACTAGGCCAACATTGTGTCCAATAGCCTCTTGGCCTCATGGCATCAGCATTAGGAGGGGTGTCCCAAAAGAGATCAGAGTTCTACATGAGCTCCATACTGATTGATTTCATACTGTGCAATAAACCCTTCCCCAACCTGAGGTGTATCTGGGACCAGAAAAGAACACCAGTTTACTCAGCATACAAGCCATTGTGGGCCCACAAATATCATAGTCACTACAGGGAAGTGTGTGAGCATTTCATTATGCCATTGTATACCTTAATTTTCTTGAAAGAATGCAACTGCATGTCAGAGGAGGCATTGCAGGTGATTGAAGAGTATGCTGATTATTACATGACTGAGGATGGACTATATTTCAGAATGTTTGGATGCTCTAGAGCACCCTCACTACTGCCTAAGTATGCCACAGACTATGTAGTCCACAAAGAGGCAGTTAGACAAGTCTTTTTAGATGGCATAGAGAGTTTTCTATTTGAACATAAGAAAGCAGCATATCCTCCTTTGCCATTCATATTGGGAAGTTACAAGTTTACCAGGGTAAAGAAGGCCGATGAATTCGTGGAAGAGTTGAAGAAATTCCATTTTGGGGAGATGCGTTTCCACAGGAATGACTCCCAGAATAAGGTTGCAGAGCACTGCAAAGAGGCGAATGTACATTTTGAATACACTAGCCACTGGGACAGAGAGGAGTCCATTTTCCACAATGCATAGAACATGATGGCCTTAAGAAGAAGGTTTAAAAAGAAAATCACCACCAAAGGTGGAAAAGGACAGGACGAGCAGGCAAAGGCTGAGGAGGAGGAAACCAAGAAAATGAATGAAGAGGCTAGGAGGCTAGCCCAAGAGGCCGAAGGCTGGCTAAATGGAGAGGAGGAGGAGAAGAGAAGAGCTGCACAAGAGGCAGCCAAAAAGGCAGAAGAAGCTGCCAAAAGCGAAGAAGAAGAAAGAAAAAGAAAGATAGATGAGGAACTGAAGAAGCAGGAAGCAGAGAAGATAAAGCTGACACAGGCAGTGACAGAGCAATCAGTTTCTGATGCAGCATACAGTTAGGCTCAAGACTTAGAAAACCCTGACATTCAAGATCCTGAAGCGCCTGCTGCCAGCACACCAGGATAGGCTATGGTCCCCACCCTTAAGCTAATCCCCTTTGAACAGAAGAAAGGGGAGGAGGTACCGGATTTTAATACTATCTTTTATGATAAAGAAAAGAAAAGGATAGTTAAGAGGACCGAGAGGAAGGTTGAAATCGGGGGGCTTTCTGGTAAAATGATAAATGATACAACTATTGTATATGGGACAGACAGAGACCCCAGGTTCACTATCAGAGCGGGGCCTGCATTGATCCATGCTTCCGAGGACAATGTAGATAAAATAATGACGGATCTTGAGCAGTCAAAGAAGTCTTCTTCTCAATTCAAAGATACCCTGAGAAAGGAAAGAGAAGAAAATAATAGGTTAAAGAGGAAGTTTGAAGACATACAAAAGGAAATCAAGTCTTCAAAAGATGAACTTCAGATCCTCCAGATAGAAAAAAGATCTATGGAGACCGCCCAAGAGTGTCTGGAGAAAGTGCAGCAGGAATATCAAGAGTTGAGGGAAGAGAAAGAGCAGCTGCTAGGTAGGATAGGGGATTTAGAGCTGCAGAAGGCTACCTTGGAGGAAGGTGAGAGGCAATCTCAAGTGCAGAAGGCAAAAATAAAAGAGCAAATTACCTCATTGACAGCAGCTTTAGAAGAAGCCAAGGAACAACAGGTTAGTCTTCAGCCCTTCAAGGAGCACGTTCTGGAATAGAGAGCCAAGATGCACCAGCTGCAAGTGGCCATAGAGGAAGAAAGGTGCAAATTTTTGTAGGTAGACAGCCGGTTGGAAGATATTGTGGAGACCCCTTCATATTTTGTTGACAGATCTCAGGACATCCTGGAAGTCTTGACAGGAAGGATGGCAAGGTTAGAAGCTAATGAAGAAACTCCTGCAGAGTTACCCTCAAAAGATCAACAAGCCCTCAGGCAGGACTACGATTTGTTGGAGTTTTCCATCAACACAGCCGAAGCGTTCAAGAAGAAAGCTGAAGAAGAAGAGGCCAAAAAGAGGGAAGAGGATGCTAGGAGGCTAGCACAAGAGGCAGAAAATTGGCTAAAGAATGAAGAAAAAGGAAGAAAGAGAGCTACCGAGGAAGCAACAAAGAAGGAGGAGGAGGAAAGAAATAAGAAGGAAGATGCAGAGATAAACAAAAAAGAAGAAGAAACTAAAGGTTTAATATTGACAAGATCTAAAACAGATCAGCAAACTAATGACCCAATAGACACTCAGGGGGCACATGATGATACAGACATAGGGCATGGACAAGATAATCTTGATCCTCAGGAGCCTGCTGCAACTTCTTGCAGCACTTAAGAACAAGTGGTGTTTTCTGAAATGAATTTGATACCTTTCAAGCAGAAAGAAGGAGAAGAGGTACATGATTTCAGCACTGTCTTCTATGACAAGGACAAGAAAAGGATTGTCAGAAGAACCAAAAAAAAGGTTGAAACAGGAGGACAATCAAGTAAGATGATAACTGACAAAACTTTGGTGTATGGCACAGATGCAGATCTGAGATTGACAACAAGAATTGGGGTGGAATAAGATGAATTTAGAAGTTGTTGTAGAGAAAAATGCTCAAAACAGCTTGGCAGAATTACAGAAACTGTAATTAGAGCTTCAAGTATCATATGAGACTCTAAGTTCAGAGAAGGTCCAGCTGCAAAACAAGGTAATTGAGCTGGAATCAGAGAAGGCTGCCACTAAAGAGAGAGGGAAACAGTATCAAATGCAAATAGTAGTTTTGGAGGGACAAAATGCTTCATTGACAGCATCACTAAAAGATGCTATGTAACAAAAGATGGATGTCCAACCTTTGAAAGAATATGATCTAGCCCAGAGAAAGAAAATCCACCAACCATAAGTGTGCATTGAGGAAGAAAGGTGTAAGATTGTGCAAATAAATGGAAGATTAGAAGAAATCTTGGACACCACTTCGTATTTTGTAGATAGATCTCAGGATATTTTGGAGGTCCTGATTGAAAGGATAGTGTGGATAGAAGCAAATGAAGAAACCCATGCGGAGCTACCAGCTAAAGATTGACATAGTTTAAAGCAGGATTACGACTTATTGGAGTTCGCAATAAATACTGCAGAAGAATTCAAGAAGACTGTGAAGAAAATGAAAGGATTATGTGTTGAATACTACAGAAGAATGCTAGTCACATATAATAGATGTCAAGTTGCTGCAGATAAAAGACTGGGTGTGATACCAGAACATGAGCTGTTCATAGAACAACTACAGAACAGGTATCTGGAAGATGAGCAGGAGATCCAACAAGTTAAGGATCTAGATGAACAAATTATGAAGAAAGCAGTAGCTCATGCAGTAGTAAGCATCCATTTACTTGAAGATCATTTGCGCCTGATTTCGGCAAGAATAGAAGTGATTAAGAATCAAGCTGCAAGGTATGAGATAAACATCCGTTTTCTTGAACTCTCAGATTTTGAGAGCATAGCTGCAGAGGTCCAGGTGTGGAAAAGGTTTATTAATGACCAAACAGGGCCCTCTTCCTAAGAGTGTTCTATTTATCTTTGTTTTAAATGTAATATATTGTATAAATTATGAGCACTCACTACAGGACAAAATTTTGGAATTGAAACATTGGGGAAGCCCAAAACTCATTTGGGGGCAGCCCAAAGGTTTTGCTTTTGTATAAGTATAGGAGAGTTAGATGTAGAAGGGACTTTTCTTTCCCATGCAATTTTTGAGATTTATTGTAAGAAGAACTACTTTCTTTTGCAATAAAGAGTTACAATTTTTATGCTGGAGAAAGTTTGGTGGACTGTTTCAAATGCTTTGTTGTGGATTAGTTGAATGGGAACTATTTCATTTTCAGCTCATGTCCACTAACTATGAGATCATTCTAACTCATTGCATTTCTGCTTATGTTATGAATGTCTTATAGTTTATTCTGTGAAATTTCCACTGTGAGTAATGAAGGTTGTCATAAACAATAAGCTATATTGTTGTCAATAATTTTCTTAATGTTCATGTGTTCTGAAATAAATAACAACTATCTGTAATTGTTCATAATACATGTGCAGAAATACATTACTCATTGTCAACTGTTAATTCTGCTCCCTAGGGATAGGTTAGTTGGATAAATTTATTTCCTTGCTGCGTGTGATTTAGATGCAAGAGAGTTAATACAAGAGGTAAGAACCTGCGCATCACATTGTGATGCTCCTCATTATCTCTATCAATTGACATTTTTATATAGGCACTTGCTTATCATACTTAAATACAAAAAAAAACTAAAAAATATACACAGTGGATCGAGCCGTAGCTGGTAAAACCTTTTATTTTGTTACTTGACCTATGGTAGCCAGACCGTAAACCGGACGGATTCCCCATACCAAACAGTAATGGGCTAGGTTGGAACGTTATTGGGGAGAATCCCCAACTGTTGTTACCTACAATTTTCCAGGCCTCAACAGTTTTTGGCACTAGAAGGAGGGACGCCAGTGCATGGCTGGCCGAGGAAACCCATTTTCTCGAAATTATTCCACCAGTGACAGTTCTGAAAGCAGTTTGTTTCCAAATCCAACGCCTGAAGAGAAGGGTAAAGAGCATCTATATTCTGTAGATAACGAAGTAGTTGATGACCTGAGAAGATTCACTAGGGCATATGTGAAGAAGATCGTAGGGTTACCAATTATTCCTGTCTTACCCAGAATAGAATATCGAAAGAGAGATCTCCCTCAGTTAGAGGATTCAGTGTTGGTAGAAGACCTTGGAGAACTGGTAGAAGCATCCCTACAGGAAGTTGATCAACCTTTGAATTAGTTGGGCCCAGATACACTTTATTGTTCACCTGTTCATACCCCTATTCCCTCACCACCTCATTCTCCACCCAGAATCATGGCTCATGCAAATGCAAACTTAACCAAATCCACCACCTACTTGGAAAGCTAGGTCACCTTTAAACCTGGCACCTCCTTTGCATGACTTGCCTCAAGCTTTGAGAAAATGTTGCCTAATTTTGACCCAAGTGAAAAAATTCTGGTAGATGATCATTTGCAAAGTTTTTACTTGGCTATAGAGGGACTACGGGCTAAAGAACATGAATATGTAGTTTGCAGATTGTTTCCACATACCCTGAAAGGAGCAGCAGCCTCATGGTATTTCGCTCTGCCTGCAAACTCAATCACAGACTGGGACACATTTGAAATAATATTTAGAAGTCAATATGCAGTCCAGAAATCTCATGCAGTGTTAATGAAAGGGTTATGCGCTTTGAAGAAATAAAGAAAGGAAAAAGTGCATAATTTCACTCAAAGATTTGCTGCTTATCTAAAGAATTTTTCTGCAACTGATAAACCATCTGATAAAGTGCTAATTGAATACTATACTTTAGCTCTAGGGCCTAATTTGGCCATGTTTGCCAAGATGTCAGTCAAACCTACATTATAAGAAACTTATGAAGAAGTTGAGAGGGTAGAGGCTGAGAAGGAGAGCATAGAAGATTATCCTGTGCAGTCAGAAGAAAAGGATTTTGGTAAGAAACCTTTATTACTAACTAAGCCTAAGGATGAACGTTCGTAGTATTTTGAAGGAATGGTGAAGATGATGCAGAAGCTATCCAACATAGTAATAGATTTGGGAAAAAAAAAGGAAGCTCATAAAGCATATAAGCCTTACTATAAGAGGAGGGAGGACAACAATTAACATAAACCTCCTCCACATAGTCCTGCATCAATGAATTTAACTGAGGTAGGTATGGATAATTTTTGCACTTTTCATCAGCAGCCTCATTCTGAGAAAAATTTCCCCCAATGGATAAATTCTATGACATTGGTAATGAATCAGTTATTGGACTCCAAACTAATAGAAACTGATAATGAGGAAGAAAAGGATGATCAACCCATAGAAAAACATGAGGAAGATGCTTTAGTGTTATGGGATTGTGTCTCAATGTTTGATACAATAGAAGAAAGTTCTCTAAAACATGAGGAAACATCAGAAACCAATGTGACAACAAGAAGTCAGGCTTTGGCAGAAGAAAACAAGTCATTACTTCCAAAGATCAAGAAACTTCAAGAAAATATAAAAAAGAAGAACAATATAACTGATAAAAAACCTAAGTTTACCATTACAAGTCAAGATCCTAAGAGAAGTAACATTCCTGTTAAGCCTATTGAAGACAAGGTTGAAAATGTCAAGAAGAATCTTAAAACACCTAAGATGGGGTATGATATTGTGGAGGACATCAAAAAGGCTAAGGCAAATATCTCATTATTCGAAATGTGTAATTTACCTCAGCAGAAAGAAAAATTGTCGAAAGCACTTGAAGTACCAGAAGAAGAGCTTCCTACTAACAACTAACCTGTAGAAGAAATTGGTGAAGCAAGTGTGGGAGGTAAGTCTAAGTTTAAAACCCCACCATTTCTCCTAACCTTTTATATTTTCAACTATAATGTACACAACTGTTTAATAGACTCAGGGGCATCAATCAATGCTATGCCACTTTCAGTCTGCAAGAGAATTAATGGACAGCCTAAACCATCCACTTGGCAAGTTATTCAACTAGACAGGACAACTGTGAAAGTAGTCGGGAAATGGAAGATGTCCTAATTTGCTTATCTGCAAATGAGAAGGTATGTTAGTACATTGATATTATAGTTGCAGACATTCCATATGCTTATGGACTTGTTTTGAGTCAAGACAGGTCAGCGAGGCTAAATGGATATTTTGCGTCAGATTGGTCACATCTGTGGTTGCCTCATAAGGGAAGTCCCAATCAAATAAAAATATTAAGAGAACCTCAAATGAAGCACAATGTTACTCAGTTGGAGGGGGAAAATGAACCAGTGAATTCTGTGTTGGGAAATTACTTCCTTGAACTAGAACTGGGAAATTACTAAGCCGAAGAAGCCAGCAGTACACCAGACACCCAGCCCTATCTCCTTTGATTTTCACAGGCTGATGAATTTCACTGTAAAATAGTAGATTTAGTTTTAGATGTAGTTTTTGATTCAAGTACAGTAGAAGTAGATAGTTTTTGGGCCCTTTATTTTGATGGATCTAAAACATTGGAAGGATCAGGAGCTGGCTGTGTCTTGATTAATCCAAAGAAAAATAAACATTTTCTTTCTTGTAGATTAGAGTTTGAATGTACGAATAATACAGCCGAGTATGAAGCACTGGTTCAAGGACTGAAAAAAGCAATTGAACTAAAAGTTAAAAATATGAAAGTGTATGGGGATTCTGAAATAGTTGTAAAACAAATTCGAAATCAGATACATTGCATTTCACCTCATTTAAAATCTTACCAGAATGAAGTATGGGATTTGATGACAAATTTTTATGCATTTAATATTGTGTCCATTCCTCGACTAAAGAATGCAGCAGTTGACTTATTAGCTACCTCAGCTGCAAGGCTTATACCTTCAAATAACAGATGTTCTATTGAATTACTTTTCAGGCCTTCGGTTCCAGACATGATGACCAATCTACGGGTTTTTGATGATGATCAACAAATTCTTGAATGTTTGATGAATGATGAGATTTTCAAAGGAGCAATAATCGATGATGAGGAACTCCAGGCTTAATTAAAATTCGACAACTTTATTCCTAAAGGAGTCAGGACCTGTTGGCAGTCAGCAACAACCCCTTCATTTTTATGATGAAGGGAGATCAACTCTCTTTTATGATTTACTCATTAAAGATTATAAAAGAGTGCCTTCAAAATATTCAATTCTAAAGGTACTCTCAATTGTAGAAGAGTCAAATGACAACATTTTCATAACTTTGATAATTAGCAGCTGTCAGTTTCATAAATTTTATATATAATCAATTCTATCATTAATTAATTTATCTGATTATATATGTTGATTTAAGAAATTTAAAAGGATAGTATGCTAATTGGTGTTTAAAGAAAACATATTTTGAATTTGTTTGGGGTTTAGTACTAATAAGATATTACAAGTTCTTGAAATCCCTAGAACTAAAGGTGAATTATTAATTAAAATTCTTATTAGACCTAAAAGTTCACATTTCATATGTAACTTAATATCACATCATTACTTTGTAAAAAATGTATATACATAGCTAGTGAAAAGCAAATAAATGAATTTCATTTTGAAATTTTCATGTGTCATAGCCTTACAAGCTTTATATCCTATCGAATTTGGTTTTTGACATAAATGGGTGGGATTTCGTAAAGTTTTAAAACCATATTTCGAAATGAAACTTTATGTATATACATGGTTTGAGTGTTAATTCGGATCATTAGTTAGTTGCATTTCAAAAACATTAGGGTTTATTATTATAACACTATATTGTCATGTTAATAAACACGACCACCTTTCATGTATAATCTAGAGTAAATCATCAATTGACCGTTTTATGAAGAGACATGACTCATATGGCTGATAAACGACACTTGTTACCAGGATCGCTGCGTTGGTATGAAGATTTGGTTAACACCTTTCATATCAATTAACAACTGTGAGTGAAATAATGAAATCGTATCAGCGAAATTTAATGTTGTATATAACTGATAACCATTCCATTTCATGATGCTGTACAAGATCATCATGCCAAACTGCGTGTAATTAATGTCTTGGTTTATGATTCATGAATCGAATGATCTCTGATATGAAGAATTGGTTAAGAGTTACAGTTAGTCGTGGCCAGTCATTCATTTTTCATAGCAAAACACTGGCTGTAGTGTTCATCATCTCTAAATTCGGTTAAAATGGCCAAACTTGGAGCCCTCATCTCTGTCAGGTATGAAGCATGTGAGGATTTGACATTTCGCATGATGTCTTACACCTGGGTGCATATCCCTTCCCTCTTCACGACTCCATTCATTTCAATCGTAACTAGGGTAGTAGTGAGGAAACTATGGCTTCGCTTAGTTGTTTTGAAATTTCAGGACCGGAGCTTGTTGAAGCCGATGAGAAGGCTGCCCTGTTATTTGACAAAATTGGATGGGGTCAGTTCTTCAGGTGCTTTAGTGGCCATAACGTGGAGGTTACTAAACAGTTTGCTTTGAGTTTGAAAGAAAACGTAGCACAGGTTGGAGATTTCAAGTTTATCATTGACGAAGATAAAATTGCAGAGGCTACGAAGCTTCCACAAACTGGAGAGCGATGGTTTAAAGGTGGGAAAGTGAATAAGAAGAAATGTCAGTCCTTGCTGTTGCCCTTGCCGACCAGTGCAAAACTGAAGATTGGGGTTTCGGTTAAGTTTCTAAAGCCAGAATGGTGAGCATTTTATGAGATCTTGGTCAGGTACGTATCATGTGATGGACGATTCTCTCACCTGCATTATTATCACCTACAACTACTGTTAGCATTAAAAGGCTGTAAACTTAATCTCCCCTTTTACCTATCGCAAAGTCTAAGAAAATGGCTCATTCAGTTCAAACTACCATAGGTAATCTTGATAGAAGTCTGTTCCATCATGGCCTAGTCAAAATTATAATACAACATCAATTGTCTCTTAATTGTAAATCGTGGGATGAGTTTTTAATTGAATGTCAATTAGGGCCAACTCAATATTGGCCAAACCTTCCCCCAAATACCCATAGGAAACACAAGGCTACAGTAAAATCTGAAGTTGGTGATGTTCATGAAACTGAATCAAAGGATAAAGAGCTTCAGGAAGCAAATCCACCCATAAACACTTGTATTGATGATGATGGGGTCGTGAATGTAGCTCCCTGTTTCGCTGAGACAACCTTGAACCAATCCCCATCTGACAAGTGCTTTAGTATACCTGCAAAGGCAGAGGGCAAGTTAACCAAAAATGAAGATGTTAATGCTGTTGATTATGAAACCCCCCCTGAGCTGTATACTCCTTGAAAACATGGTGACGAGTCTATGCATAAACTAGAACAACTAGCGCAGGTGTGCTGTGACAAAGGGGGTTTTGAATAAAAAAATCTTGTGTTTGTTCATACAAGAAGAATTACTAGAAGTATGAATAATACATCTATAGCTTCTGTTCCTACGGTCACTCAACAGAGTACTTAGCCAATGATCGTCCATCTTGAGGATGATGTTCCATCATTGGGCCCCGAAACCACACATATGGATGAACCTACTCTTATAGAGAATAATCGTGACAAATTGGCTAAAGGTATCACAAAGTCAGGTAAGTTTGAAGCTGCTCCATCGTGTATGGACACTTATGGTTCGGGCCCCGAGCCATCTTTTATGAGCTTTCCATTACCTGGTCAAGACATAGATAATCTAGATTCTTCTCAAGCAGATGATTCATGTCATGACAAGGAGGAAGAAATGCTCCAACAGGTCCTTGACAGGGTATACGAGACTAAAATTATGGAATTAAAAAATGAACTAAAACAGTGTCAAGCTAATGTGGCTTTGAAAGAGGTGGAAAATAAGACGTTTAGGGAAGAGTTATTAAACTGGATTAGCAGATGGAAGGAAGTGAACATAAAAAAGAACCAATACAAGAAGGAAAAAAAATCAATGATAGATACAAACCAACATTTGCTTGAACAAGTAGAAAAACAAAAGCTAGTGATCATCAGGCTCAAAGCCAAACTGTCTGAAGCCAGAAGAGTGGTCGATTTACAAAATCGAGCCTGATGATTATTTCCATTTTCAGTTATATGGTTTATCTATTTATCAACAGGTAATAAAAGCTTTTTTGTGCATGCCTGTAAAATCACAGATTTTATAGGCACGCATACAGCTTATGGTTACTTTTGTTATTTCTGTTAAAATTGGTTTTAATAAGATCCTTTTGTTTGTTTAAACAGGTGGGCATGTCATCATTATCCTCTAGCGATTCAGGATATCTTGGATTTCAGTTGGAAGACGTGGATGTTTATTGAAGACTGGAATTTTGACATAGCCACGAATATGCCAGTTCCTTTAAATCAGCAGATGTTTCAAGCTAGTTGTTTTTTTTTTATTGTTATCTTCTAGTGACAAGTGTCTGTTGAAGAGATTCAATGCTCTTTGATAGTGACAGGACTCCTATAGTATTGCATGCAGCATTTATGAAAAAAAAAATTGAATCGAAAGATTGGTAGTATTATATAAACTAGTAATTTTTATGGGATGAGGGGGGAGTGACTGAAGAGAATCATAATCGAAATATTATTTTGTTACTAGTGTTCTTCCTGAATGAAGTTTTATCTTTGGAAGTGGAATGTGACTAGAAATCCTCAAACTGATATCGTGATCGGTATTATTTTGGATACTCTTTTATATCTCAGTATATGATATTCTACTTATAATATTGATGCAGTATACTTGGTTATGCTTGTTTTCATCCATCGATATTACACTTTGTCAACACAATATTGTATTTGAATTAGTATGTTGTTGTAATTGAATTAATTAGTGTTTCTACTAAAGATTCAAGATATAATGACATATATATTTATGTCTGTTTGATCTCATTTGTATTTTTGCGATGATTTCATTTTTCACATTATCTTTTATTCAAATATCTAATGTTGTTTATTAGTTGTTAATTAATTAAACATTTCAGAAGAATTCGAAATAATTGCTTATTTCAATTTCTCTGTCAAAGTATTTTTTAGCAGAATGATATTTAGTGTAGATGGTTTAAATATTTTCATTTAGATCCTACTTCTATATCTTTCTGTTTATCATTATATTAATTAATAATTAATATAATATTCAAAATCGCTCTCAGCTGAGATAGGATAGTTAGGATAGTTTAATTAGTATTATTATAGTATAGTTTAGATTTAACAGTTGTTAAATAGAATTTGTGTAATTTTAGAATCATTTTAATAGTCTTTTAAAATTTAGAGCATTAAATATAAAAGCCTCCAAAATCGAAGACTTTCCTTAAGAAAGAAATTGTAGGATAACTTAGGTAGTTGAAAACTAATTTTAGGGTTTATTTAGATAGAAATAACTTTAGGATAGACTTTTACTAGATTTTAGTTTCTCCCTAAGAGAAAATTTTAGTTGGTAGCAAGACCATAACCTACGAGATTTTGCTATTCCAAACACACCGGAAGCTGCTTTGAGCTGATTGTGTGGGCATAATCTTCTTGTTGGCCTAGGTAAGAAAATCAGGCCAACAGGACCTTAGAGTGAATGTTTGATCTAGACAACAAATTTAGAAGACTAGCAAATGTCAAGACTCATAGCTCGTCCTTACAATTCGAGCTGATAAATTTGGGAACTGAAGGTGAACCTAGATATGTAAATTTGGGAAAGTGTTGTTCTCTGGTTGAAAGAAATAAGTTCATTAGTTTTTTTAAACCGTACAAAGATGTGTTTTCCTGGACATATGAAGAGCTTAAAACATATGATACAAAGATTATACAACATGTCATCCCTATTAGAGCTGGAGTCAAGCCTTATCAACAGCCTTTGAGGAAGATGCATCCAAAACTAGAACTGTTAATTCAGAGTGAAGTGAAAAAGTTGTTGGATGCTAAGATTATATTCAAAGTTAGACATTCGGAATGGGTTTTGAATTTGGTGCCAGTAAGAAAAAAATCCAGAGAAATTAGGCTCTGCGTAGATTTCAGAAACCTCAATCGTGCTTCGGATAAAGATAACTATCTAGTTCCACCCATAACAAATATTGTAGATGGTTTCAGGTTCTGAGTTATTTTCATTATTAGATGGATTCTTTGGTTATAATAAAGTATTAGTAGCTAAAGAGGACAAACTTAAAACTACATTCAGAACAAAGTGGAGAACTTTTGCTTATAGAAGAATGCCCTTTGGATTCATCAATGCTGAAGCTACTTTCAAGAGGACCATGGACATGGCTTTCCGCGGTCTGATTGGCCATAGTGTTGTGGTATATCTCGATGATGTCACAATATTTTCAAAGAAGAGAGAATAACATGCATTCCATCTAAAACAAATTTTCGAGTGTTGTCGAAAATATGGGATCTCACTGAATCCTAGAAAATGTGTGTTTGCAGTTATAGAAGGAAAGCTACTGGGTCACGTTGTTTCTAAAAAATGGATCTCCATAGACCCAAAAAGGATTAAGGCCATAGAATAGATCCCTTTACCCCATAACAAAAAATTTATGCAATCATTCATGGGGACGATTAATTTTGTGCGAAGGTTTGTACCATATTTTGATCAAATTGTTAAAACTTTGCAGCAAATGGTGAAACAAAGTGTACAATTCAAGTGGACTGATGTGGAGAAGAATACATTCAGTAAAATAAATACATCTATTGCTCATTCACCATCTCTCAAAAGTCCAAACTTTGAAAAATATTTTATTTTGTACACTTTCGCATCTGATGATTCATTGGCAGTGGTGCTTACACAGAAGGAAGATGGGGGAGATGAGTACCCCATATCATTTATGAGCACTGGTCTGTAGGGGGCCAAATTGAATTACCCAGCTATCGATAAACAAGCTTATGCAGTTTTCAAAGTGGTAAAACAATGTAGGCCATACATACTTAAGAACCGTACTAAGGTAATAGTTCCACACCCAGCTGTAAGATCTCTTTTTGTACAAAAAGAATTAGGAGAAAGAAGAGGCAACTGGGTAACAGCTTTACAAGAATATGACCTTGAATTCAAACCAGCATCCATAGTTAAAGGGAAAGGATTGTGCAAACTAATGGTTGAAGGTAAAGACAACGAAGAAAATAGTTGGGACAATGAAGCTGAGTTACATATGGTGGATGTATGTCCTCTATTCACGTCTCCAGATTCATGGTAGCGAGACTTTGTTCATTACCTTCAGGAAGGGTATTTGCCAGAACATTGGAATTCCAAACAACAAAGAGCATTATGCCTTAAATCAGTTTCATATCATATCATTGATGGAATATTATTCAGAGAGAATTATGATGGAGTTCTTCTTAGGTGCTTAGAGCAAGAAGATGCAAAGAAAGTCATAACATAATTACATGATGGGCCTGCAAGAGGTCATTTTTTTGGAGATACAACATCCCATAAGATTCTTAGAGCCGGGTATTACTATCCCACACTGTTTAAAGGTGCTCATGCGCATGTCAGAAAGTGTGATATTCTCCAGAGCTGTGTCGGAAGACAAGCCAAAGCAGCAGGGCCTTTAAAACTAGTGATGATAGTAGAACCATTCAAACAATGGTGGATTGATATCATTGGAGAAATAAAATCAAATTCTTCCTTGTAGCACAAATACATTTTGATGGCAACTGACTACTTCACCAGATGGGTCGAGGCTATTCTGTTACACAAAGTGAATGAAGATGCAGTCATGGATTTCTTACAAGATCACATTATGACCAGGTTTGGGGTTCCAATTTCTCTGGTTTTTGATAATGCTACTTATTTTTCTTCTATGAGATTAACTGCATTTTCAAATGAAAGAGGAATTAAGTTGCATTATTCCGCAAACTATTACCCACAAGGAAATGGTCTGGCAGTTAAGATCCTAAAGAAAACCGTGATAGAAAACTAGAGAAGTTGGCACTTAGCACTACCTAATGCTCTTTGGGCTGATAGAGTCACACCCAAGAATTCTTTAGGTGTGTCACCTTACACCCTTGTCTACGAAAAAGAAGCTATTCTTCCTCCCAACATTATGTTACCTTCTTCCATATTAGCACAAGAGTCTAGAGGTACCAATAATGAAATCCTACAAAATAGAATCTATAATCTTGTGAAGGCAGAAGAGTCTAGGTCCAAAGCCAGAGAATGATTTAAGTATCAACAAGAGGTAGTGAAGCGGTGGTTTGACAAGCATAAAGCTGGAAACAAGGATTTTGAAGTGGGAGATTTGGTTCTTAAGTGGGATCATCTGCATGATGAAAAGGGGAAGCACACTGAGTTTCAACAGTTATGGGTAGGCCCTTTTCTGATTGCAGCCAAGATTGGCCCCTCAACTTACAAGTTGCAAGATCTACAGGGGTGGGAAGAGAACGTACTAGTTAATGGTTTAGTTCTCAAACCTTATTTTTCCTCATTTTATTTCTTGGTTTTCCTGTACATAAATAAACTGATTGCTTTGTATTGCTTTGGATTCATTTTATTTTGTTTGTTTTTAGTTATATTTTGATTGATTTCAATTAAAAAAAAAGCACAGCTTTTGGGTGCATGGAATCCATCAGAATTTTGGATTAACTAAAATCTTTGATCATGAGACTGTATACTAGTAATTTATTTGAAATAATTTCTTCTAGTTTAGTAGTTTTCCTAAATGGATATGAACACATTGAAGTCCTACTTAATCCTTGTAAAATAACTCAGGATCAAAAGGTCTAGAATACTATTTCAAGGCTCCATCCATCTCACATTTGAAATGTCTGAGGGGGTGACAGCAAGGACCCATGGAAAGGAAGTAGGGTAAACAGTATATTATATTTAAAAGATCTCATGCCAAGAACTGAAAGCCAAAAGGAAAATAAGAGTCAGAAAACTTCTAAGAAAGCAATATGTATCAAAACAAAATACTGAACCATATTAGTACAAAATTGCCAAAGTTCTTCTCCGTCCGTGAGCTGAAAATTAAACACATCTCTCACACAAAAGGACATTATGGATAGAGGAGTCTGAATAAAAATTCAAAAAGAAGGCATGCAGGAGGACTCAGAAAGAACAAAAAAGTCCAAAAACACAAAAGTGAAAAATGGCATGGGAATGAGGAACAAATGAATATTTCTGTTTACCATATGTTACAATCCTGTGGTGTCCAAGCTGGAGCTACCCGGAGACAAAGGTAAAAAATGAAATTCATATTCCTGGCCTCAAAAGAGTTATCTAGACTTTTAAATCTTGGTTCACATTATCCCTAAAGTGGACTATCATCAATGATTAAACTACATACATTTGTCATTTGGGAAATCCTGACATATAAAGAATTCAGCATGTTGTTATTTATTGTCAAAACAGTCTGTTGCTCAAAGAAGAAGTTGTCTAGAGATCTGTGTTCACCAGGTAGTCGCCAATTGTTGTAGCTGCAACTTTCTTCCCAAATTTTTTAAAAATTTTGGACCCTCCTTTTAATTTCATCTTGCCTGGGATTGTTTGGATTCCTAAACTCTGTCTTTCCTCTGCTACAAATTTGGATTTTCTTGAGTTTGAATTGAGGTCAATTGCTTACCACTATCGAAAGTCGGATGATTCGATAACTATTTTCTTTCCGCGGTTTCGGAGTTTAAACAAGCTAGTATAACCATCACCTAGCCAAACGTCTTTAGTTTTATTCGAACACTTAACTTTTCTTTGATTTTTCGATGGTTTGGTTTTATTGCCATCGGCAGTCGAAGTTTGAATCGGAGCTTTAGTTCTCTATGCCGCCGATGGACAGTCTTGTTATTCGCCGATGCGCACTATCTATTTTTTTTTTTTTTTAACTTCATATTTTTAACTGTCGGCGATTTTGCTTATCTCTATCGGAATGATTTTTGTCATTTATCGGAGGCCTTGTCCATTGCCTTACCGACACTGCAAAGATGCTTAGTTTTAAACTCGTCGATCTGTAGTCCTTAGTTCTTTCGATCGCCAATGATCTTCTACTGTCGTGGAAGACGTAGTCAGTTTGTCTCTTGTCGTTGCGGCTACATAATGAATTATCTCGCCGATGATTAGTGTTTTCAAGTTCCGATGCTATTGAGTAGTGATTTCATTTTCTGATACGTGACTTCGATGGCATTTAGTGCTTTATACTACCGACATTGCGGAAACCTTCAGCTTTGTCTCACCGATATTGTGGATTATCCTGTGTCTTGAGCCGCCGATACGTAATCTTTATAACCTCCGATTGCTTAGGTTTTCATTTGATCGTGGAAACCATGGTTTGTATGTCTTCCGCCGTTGCGGCTCCTTAGTGAACTAATCGTCTAATGTTATGGTGGTTTCGACTGTCGATTAGTTTCTTTTCTCGTCGTCTTTTTCACCAGAAGGTCTATATATATTGGAACGGGGTCTTATTTTATTATTTATCCTTGTAAGAACTCGTGTTTTCCCTATCCTTATCGATTCGAATTGTACCAACATGCTTAGCTGTCGGGATTTCGTTCGTTTGGATTGTTGACGTGGAAGTTTTAGACCATCCCGTCGACTGCACAGCTTGCTTTCCAGGTAGGCCAACCATGGTTTCTCATTCCGCTTGATTTTATGGGTCATTTTTGGAACTAGGGTCTTCCCCTAGTTAGGTTTTCCCGCTGTTGTGTAGTTATCTGTCTAAAATGAATTTTTATCCTTACGACATGAGGTATGATTCAGGTTGACAGTGTTGGCGGTGGAGGTTTTCTTGAGCCTTTTTTTTGAGCCATTATGGAAGCTCGATCCCGGTCCGAAGGTTTAGGTAGTTGATGCAGATAAGTGTTACCCTGTCTACATTGAGTTTTGTGGGGTTGTTTATGGCTGTCCGGGGGGTGTTTTCAGTTTTCTTAGGCACTCACCCTAGTTTCGAGGAACGACGAGGGGTTTTCAGCATTTTGGTCAAACTGGGATTTCTGCATTTTTAATTACAATTGATAGTGTGGTTCTTGTGCTTGAGGATTTAGAGTATTTCGATTGCAGTCTTATTTTAAAGATAAATTCTCTATCGAGATTATGTTTTAGTTGCAGACAAATTTAGAGAATTTCAAACTCAGCTGCAGAAGTTCCTTTGCCTTGTCATTTTCTTTCATGCATTAACGTTTTGTATAGTTTATTTGTGAAAATGCATATGAATGAGGTAAATAGTGTTATACAGTTCTCCTTCATTGTTAACACTAGCTAGAAGCTCCAATATTCTAAGAACATACTGTGTTTGTTTCCAGGGTAACCATTGCAAATGAGATATGTCTAAAAGACAAAAGAAGAAGGCTCCTGTTGCAGAGGGAGAACCAGATGTGGAAATCATCACCAATGTGGAATACATTTATGAAGATACCAGAGCCACCACTGGAGTAGAGCCAGATTACAAGTGGGGTGAAATATATCGGATGATTGTAAATCAAAATGTTCCTGATGCATGGTTCGAAGAAATGACTATATATGCAAACATCGAGAAATCTGCTCTGATGAAGGTAGCCACTAGACCTGAGCTGTTCCCATCCTCTGAGGTGATCGGTTGGATTCTGCCTAGGGCAGATGTGACCACGATGTTCTTAGCAAATACTGCCAAATAGGGCTATGTTGCATAGAGTCCTGCTTATGTCTCAATGGCATACCACTTGCCTCCTGCTCAAATTTACTTAAACTAAAGCTGGTTGAAGGAGACAAATTTGGACCTGGTTGAAACTATCAAAAGAATGATGATACCAGGGAAGAACTTTCGAACCAGGCCCTCAGGAGAATATGATACAGCCACTCTCTGGACCCCTTATAGATTTATAGCACTGATGCTAAATAGAGTTTTTGGGAGAGCTCATGCTAAAAGCTTCAAATTGGAATGGATACCCATTATTTTCTATGTGGCCACTCAGGGGACCATATTCAATTGGGCAAACATAGTGTTCAATAGCCTCTCAGCATGCATATCTTCAGCTTTGGGAGGGGTGTCATAGCAGAAGTTGGAGTTCTACATGAGCTCTATCTTAGTGGACTGTATATTATGTATCCAGTCATTTCCAGCCTTAAGGTGTAATTGGGACAAGGATAGGACCCCTGTATGCACGGCATACAAATTATTTTGGGCACACAAATACTACAGCCACTACAAAGAGATATGTGAACACTTCATTATGCCTTTTACACTTTAATTTTCCTGACAGAATGCAACTGCATGTCCGAAGAGGCATTCAAATTCATTGAAGAACATGGGAGTTACTATTTGACTGAAGAGGGAATGTACATCAGAATGTATGGTGGCTCTAGGGAACCTTCTCTACTCCCCAAATATGCCACTGATTATGTGTTACATAAAGAATCAATTAGGCAGGTATACATTGATGGTGTTGGAAGCTTTTTGTTCGAACATAAGAAGGCATCATACCCTGCCATACCTTTCTGGTTAGGGAGTTATAAGTTTGCAAAGGTTAATCAAACTATAGAATCCGTGAAGGAACTGGAGCACTTTCATTTTGGTGAGATGAAATTCCACAGGAATGACTCCCAAAATAAGGTTGCAGAGCATTGCAAGGAGGCAAATGTTCATTTTGAATACGCAAATTTCTGGGACAAAGATGAAGAAATCTTCAGAAATGCAAAGAGTATGACTACATTAAAGAAGAGATTTAAACAAAAAATCACCATTGTGGGCGGAAAGGGCAAAACCACATAGAAGAAAGTTGAAGAAGAAGAGGCCAAAAAGAGGGAAGAGGATGCTAGGAGGCTAGCACAAGAGGTAGAAAATTGGCTAAAGAATGAAGAAAAATGAAGAAAGAGAGCTGCCGAGGAAGCAGCAAAGAAGGAGGAGGAGGAAAGAAAGAAGAAGGAAGATGCATAGATAAAGAAAAAACAAGAAGAAACTAAAGGTTTAAGATTGATAGGATCTAAAACAGATCAACAGACTAATGACCCAATAGACACTTAGGGGGCACATGATGATACAAACATAGGGCATGGACAAGATAATCCTGATTCTCAGGAGCCTGTTGCAACTTCTGGCAGCACTCAAGATCAAGTGGTGTTTTCTGAAATGAATTTGATACCTTTCAAGTAGAAAAAAGGAGAAGAGGTCCCTAATTTCAGCACTATCTTCTATGACAAGGAGAAGAAAAGGATTGTCAGAAGAACCAAGAAAAAGGTTGAAACAGAGGACAATCAGGCAAGATGATAACTGACAAAACTTTGGTGTATGGCACAGATGTAGATCTGAGATTGACATCAAGAAGTGGGGTGGCATTAACCCAAGCTATGGAAGATAATGCAGATAGAATAATGATGGATCTGGAGCAATCAAGAAAGAACACAACTCAGTTAAAAGAAACACTGAAGAAAGAAAGAGATGAAGGCCACAAGATGAAGAGAAAATTTGAGGACATGCAAAATGAAGTGAAGACTTCAAAGGTAGAGCTCCAGACTTTCCAGGTAAATAAGATGACTTTAGAAGTTGTTGTAGAGAAAAATACTCAAAACAGCTTGGCAAAATTACAGAAACTGCAGCTAGAGATTCAAGTGCTGAGAACTAAGAGTACCGACCTTCAAGTATCATACGAGATTCTAAGTTCAGAGAAGGTCCAGCTGCAAAACAAGGTAATTGAGCTGGAATCAGAGAAGGCTACCACTGAAGAGAGAGGGAAATAGTATCAAATGCAGATAACAGTTTTGGAGGGACGGAATGCTTCATTGACAACATCACTAAAAGATTTTATGAAACAGAAGATGGATGTCCAACCTTTGAAAGAATATGTTCTAGCCCAGAGAAAGAAAATCCACCAACTACAAGTGTACATTGAGGAAGAAAGGTGTAAGATTGTGCAAATAGATGGCAGATTAGAAGAAATCCTGGACACCACTTCGTATTTTGTAGATAGATCTCAGGATATTTTGGAGGTCCTTACTGGAAGGATAGTGTGGATAGAAACAAATGAAGAAACCCTTATAGAGCTACTAGCTAAATATCAACATAGTTTAAAGCAGGATTACAACTTATTGGAGTTTGCAATAAATACTGCGGAAGAATTCAAGAAAACTGTGAAGAAAACGAAAGGATTATGTGTTGAATACTACAGAAGAATGCTAATCACATACAATAGATGTCAAGTTGCTACAGATAAAAGACTGGGTGCGATACTAGAACATGAGCTATTCATAGAACAACTACAGAACATGTATCAGGAAGACGAGCAGGAGATCCAACAAGTTAAGGATCTAGATGAACAAATTCTGAAGAAAGCAGTAGCTCATGCAGCAGTAAGCATCCATTTACTTGAAGATCAACTACACCCGAGTCCGGCAAGAATAGAAGTGGTTAAGAATCAGGCTGCAAAGTATGAGATAAACATCCGTTTTCTTGAACCCTCAGATTTTGAGAGCATAGCCGCAGAGGCCCGGGCATGGAAAAGGTTTATTAATGACCAAGAAGGGCCCTCTTCATAAGGGTGTTCTATTTATTTTTGTTTTAAATGTAATATATTGTATAAATTATGAGCACTCACTACAGGACAAAATTTTTGGATTGAAACTTTGGGGAAGCCCAAAACTCATTTGGGGGCAGCCCAAAGGTTTTGCTTTTGTATAAGTATAGGAGAGTTAGATGTAGAAGGGACTTTTCTTTCCCATGCAAATTTTGAGAGTTATTGTAAGAAGAACTACTTCCTTTTGCAATAAAGAGTTACGATTTTTATGCTGGAGAGAGTTTGGTGGACTATTTCAATTGCTTTGCTGTGGATTAGTTGAATGTGAACTATTTCATTTTCAGCTCATGTCCATTAACTGTGAGATCGTTCTAACTCATTGCATTTCTGCTCATGTTATGAATGTCTTATACTTTATTCTGTGAAATTTCCATTACTCATAATGGAGGTTGTCATAAACAATAAGCTATCTTGTTTTCAATATTTTTCTTAATGTTCATGTGTTCTGAAATAAATAACAGCTATCTGTAATTGTTCATAATACATGTGCAGAAATACATTACTCATTATCAACTGTTAATTCTTATCCCTAGGGATAGGTTAGTTAGATAAATTTATTTTCTTGCTGCGTGTGATTTAGATGCGAGAGAGTTAAAACGAGAGGTAAGAACCTGCGCATCACATTGTGATGCTCCTCGTTATCTCTATCAATCTGCATTTTTAGATAGGCACTTGCATATCATACTTAAATACAAAAAAAAAACTAAAAAATATACACGATGGATCAGGCCGTAACCGGTAAAACCTTTTATTTTGTTACTTGACGTACGGTAGCCGGACCATAAACCGGATGGATTCCCCATACCAAACAGTAACGGGCTAGTTGGGAACGTTATTAGGGAGAATCCCCAACTGTTCTTACCTGTGATTTTCTAGGCTTCAACACAATGACTATCGTCTCATGTGAGACCATTAAATTTCATATGTATTTATTATTATTAGTCTTGTTTACCAATTTTTTAATCAAATAGAGTATGTTTAATCATAAATAAATAATCATAAAATCATAAAACTATAATGAATATGATAAACATATAATAATAAAACCATAAATTTATAAATAGATGTGTGTTTAATTAAAATCAATACACTCTATCCTATTTTTCTTATAAAATAAGTGGGTCTTTCCTCTATGGAGAGCCTAGATATGACTAGGCTCTTGTTGTACAAGTACAAAATCAATAACATGGGAGACCATAGACTTCCTAAGCCAGCTTTAAATACTAGCCAAAACAAATGTGGTGTGATAAAGATTTAGAGGCTAAAAGAAAATTAAGATATTATAAGGAGTCCATCAACCCTGCTTTAGAAGATTAAAAGTATCTCTCTGTTTTAACTAGCTCAAAGAAAAAAATTAATATAGCCATGATAAGAACCAACTCTCATGAGCTCCATAGTGAAACAAGTACCATGGGTGGAAAGGATATTCCATCTCTGTGAGAATATGAACATTGAGGATGAAAATCACTTCCTCTTAGAGTGTACTCCCTAGACCCACATTAGATCTCAGGGTGTGTGCAAGAAGTTGAGGGTCTCTTTTGGCGCATTAGATGCAATACAAAACTAAAAAAACGGACATCCATCAACTTGCATGGATATTTTGAGACACTTACACAATGAATCTTGTGATCAGTAAAAAACAAGAAATGTAGGAAATTGAATGACCTTTCCAAATATATAATTCTTTTTCTATTGAAAATGTTGTTAACTATATAAAGTTAGATATTTTTTAACGGTCACTTTTTATTTTTGGGACAAATTATAAGGTATATGTTTTTGCGGGTGCAGCGTCTAAGTCTCTAAATGATGGAATAAACTTACAAAAACCGGTATACATATAGAGAACATATAGGACTAGTGCACGACTATTTTTCCAATAATAAAAATAATGTTTTTAAATTTGTTTTTAATTATCTAAGAGATCAAACCTCGAAAATGGTATGTCAATTGTGGGTGCAGTGTTTGAATGTCTTAATGCAATTATTTGGAAGTGGGTTTTTTATAGCATGTAGAGGTTGGTGTTCTTTAGTGCACCATACAAATTTTCTTTTAAATGGTTGAGAAATGAAAGAGATATGGACAAAACACTAACAAGTGTGTTTTTTAAGTTGAGGAGTGATGACAGAAGATAAATAAGAAAAAAATAGAAAAAATTACGTATTCTTGTTAAAATTTACATATTTAGAATCTACAAAAAAAACCATATATGTTTCTAAAATCTCATAAAAAATGGAGGTGTGCAGCATAATCAGACGAACCGCTAAACATGAGCATATTGGAAATTTGGATATAATGCTGAATTAGCCATGGTTTATCATACTCCAAGGCATAGGCATGTTGAATCCGAAGCAAAGTACAAAGAAGACACATAGGCATAGGAATTCCATAAAAGCATGGGTGGAGGCTTGGCCTTGTCATTTGGTCGGAAATTATTTTTTGAATTTAACCAATATGCGAGCGTGATTTAGTAAAGCCAAACGCGTGCATGATTTAGTAAAGCCAAATGTGCGCACGATTTATAAAATCCAAACGTGTGCGCGTTGTAGTTAACATCATTTTCATCATTATCATCAACACCATCATCATCATCATCATCATCACCTTCATCATCACCTTCATCATCATCATCATCACCATCCTCATCCTCATCATCACCATGATCATTGGTCATTGCTCATCCTCATCATCACCATGATCATTGGTCATCAATCATCATCACCATCCTCATCCTCATAATCACCACGATCATTGATCATCGATCATCATCACCATCCTCATCCTCATCATCACCATGATCATTGATCATCAATCATCATCACCATCCTTATCATCACCATGATCATCGATCATCATCATCAACATCGCCATGATTATCATCACCATCATCATCATCTTCATCATCGTCATCATCATCATCACCATCAACATCATGAACATCATCAACACCAGTGTTGTCATCATCATCATCATCATCATCATCATCATCATCAACAACATGATCATCATCAACATCATGAACATCATCATCACCAGCGTTGTCGTCATCATCATCATCATCATCATCAACATCATCGTCATCATCCTCATCGTCATCATCATCCTCATCATCATGATAAACTTAATCATCATCATCATCTTCATCATCATCATCACCATCAACATCATGAACATCATCATCACCATCGTCGTCGTCATCATCATCATCATCAACATCATCCTCATCATCATCATCATCAACATCATCATCATCATCATCACCATCATCACCATCCTCATCATAAACATCTTCATCATCATCATCATCATCATCACCTACATCACCATCCTCATCCTCATCATCACCATCATCATCACCTTGATCATTGATCATCGATCCAAATGATCAACATCACCATGATCATCATGTTCATCATCATCTCCATCTTCATCATCATCATCATCTTCATCATCAACATCAACATCATCAACATCATCATCACGATCGTCATCATCATCGTTGTCATCATCCTCATCATCATCATCATCATCATCAGCCTCATCATCAACATCACCTTCCTCATCACCTTCCTCATCATCATCATCATCATCATGAACATCATCATCACCATCATTGTCATCATGATCAACATCATCATCACCATTGTCATCATCATTATCATCTTCATCCTCCTCCTCCTCCTCCTCCTCCTCCTCCTCATCAACATGATCATCATCATCACCATCAACATCATGAACATCGTCATCACCATCGTCGTCATCATAACCAACATCAACATCATCATCATCATCATCATCACCTTCATCATCATCATCATCACCATTCTCATCCTCATCATCACCATGATCATTGGTCATCGATCATCATCACCATCCTCATCCTCATCATCACCATGATCATTGATCATCGATCATCATCACCATCCTCATCCTCATCATCAGCATCACCTTCCTCATCATCAGCATCACCTTCCTCATCATCATCATCATCATGAACATCATCGTCACCATCGTCAACAACATCATCATCACCATCGTCATCATCATCATCTTCTTCATCATCGTCATCCTCCTCCTCCTCCTCCTCATCGTCATCATCATCAACATGATCATCATCATCACCATCAACATCATGAACATCATCATCACCATCGTCATCATCATCATCAACATCAACATCATCATCATCATCATCATCATCATCAACATGATCATCATCATCACCATCAACATCATGAACATCATCATCACCATCGTCATCATCATCATCACCTTCATCATCATCATCATCACCATCCTCATCCTCTTCATCACCATCCTCATCCTCATCATCACCATGATCATTGGTCATCGATCATCATCACCATCCTCATCCTCATCATCACCATGATCATTGATCATCGATCATCATCCTCATCCTCATCCTCATCATCACCATGATCATTGATCATCGATCATCATCACCATCCTCATCCTCATCATCAGCATCACCTTCCTCCTCCTCATCATCATCATCATGAACATCATCGTCATCATCGTTGTCATCATGATCAACATCATCATCACCATCGTCATCATCATTATCATCTTCATCATCATCCTCCTCCTCCTCCTCCTCCTCCTCCTCCTCATCATCAACATGATCATCATCATCAGCATCAACATCATGAAAATCATCATCACCATCGTAGTCATCATCATCAACATCAACATCATCATCATCATCATCATCATCATCATCATCCTCATCATCATCATCACCTTCATCATCAACATCATCACCATCCTCATCCTCATCATCACCATGATCATTGGTCATCGATCATCATCGCCATCCTCATCCTCATCATCACCATGATCATTGGTCATCGATCATCATTGCCATCCTCATCCTCATCATCACCATCCTCATCGATCATCATCACCATGATCATTGATCATCGATCATCATCACCATCCTCATCCTCATCATTAGCATCACCTTCCTCATCATCATCATCATCATCATGAACATCATCGTCACCATCGTCGTCATCATGATCAACATTATCATCACCATCGTCATCATCGTCATCATCTTCATCCTCCTCCTCCTCCTCCTCCTCCTCCTCCTCATCATCAACATGATCACCATCATCACCATCAACATCATGAACATCATCATGACCATCATCGTCGTCATCACCATCATCCTCATCATCATCATCACCTTCATCATCATCATCATCACCATGATAATTGGTCATCGATCATCATCACCATCCTCATCCTCATCATCACCATGATCATTGATCATCGATCATCATCACCATCCTCATCATCATTAGCAGCATCACCTTCCTCATCATCATCATCATCATCATGAAACTCATTGTCACCATCATCGTCATCATGATCAACATCATCACCAGCATCATCATCATCATCATCATCATCTTCATCCTCCTCCTCCTCCTCCTCCTCTTCATCATCATCACCATCAACATCATGAACATCATCATCACCATCATCGTCATCATCATCAACATCAACATCATCATCATCATCATCATCATCACCTTCATCATCATCATCATCATCACCATCCTCATCCTCATCATCACCATGATCATTGGTCAACGATCATCATCACCATCCTCATCCTCATCCTCATCATCACCATCCTCATCCTCATCATCACCATGATCATTGATCATCGATCATCATTACCATACTCATCCTCATCATCACCAAGATCATTGATCATCGATCATCATCACCATCCTCATCCTTATCATCAACATCACCTTCCTCCTCCTCCTCCTCCTCATCATCATGAACATCATTGTCATCATCGCCGTCATCATGATCAACATCATCATCACCATCGTCATCGTCATCATCATCATCCTTCTCCTTCTCCTCCTCCTCACCATCGTCATCAACATGATCATCATCATCACCATCAACATCATGAACATCATCATCACCATCGTCGTCATCATCATCAACATCAACATCATCATCATCATCCTCATCATCATCACCTTCATCATCATCATCATCACCATCCTCATCCTCATCATCACCATGATCATTGGTCATTGATCATCATCACCATCCTCATCCTCATCATCACCATGATCATTGGTCATTGATCATCATCACCATCCTCATCCTCATCATCACCATGATCATTGATCATCGATCATCATCCCCATCCTCATACTCATCATCACCAAGATCATTGATCATCGATCATCATCACCATCTTCATCCTGATCATCAACATCACCTTCCTCCTCCTCCTCATCATCATCATGAACATTATCGTCACCATCGTCATCATCATGATCAACATCATCATCACTATCGTCATCATCATCATCATCTTCATCATCATCATCCTCCTTCTCATCATAATCATCATCATCATCAACATGATCATCATCATCACCATCAACATCATGAACATCATCGTCACCATCGTCGTCATCATCATCAACATCAACATCATCATCATCATCATCATCCTCATCCTCATCATCATCATCACCTTCATCATCATCATCATCACCATCCTTATCCTCATCATCACCATGATCATTGGTCATCGATCATCATCACCATCCTCATCCTCATCATCACCATGATCATTGGTCATCGATCATCATAATCATCCTCATCCTCATCATCACCATGATCATTGATCATCGATCATCATGACCATCCTCATCCTCATCATCAGCATCACCTTCCTCATCATCATCATCATCATCATGAACATCATCATCACCATCGTGGTCATCATGATCAAGATCATCATCAACATTGTCATCATCATCATCATCATCATCCTCCTCCTCCTCCTCATCCTCCTCCTCCTCCTCCTCCTCATCATCATCAACATGATCATCATCATCACCATCAACATCATGAACATCGTCATCACCATTGTCGTCATCATCATCAACATCATCATCATCATCATCATCACCATCCTCATCCTCATCATCACCATGATCATTGGTCATCAATCATCATCACCATCCTCATCCGCATCATCACCTTGATCATTGATCATCGATCATCATCACCATCCTCATCCTCATCATCACCATGATCATTGATCATCGATCATCATCACCCTCCTCATCCTCATCATCAGCATCACCTTCCTCCTCCTCCTCCTCATCATCATGAACATCATCGTCACCATCGTTGTCATCATGATCAACATCATCATCACCATCGTCATCTTCATCATCCTCCTCCTCCTCCTCCTCCTCCTCCTCATCATCATCATCAACATGATCATCATCACCACCATCAACATCATGAACATCATCATCACCATCGTCGTCGTCATCATCAACATCAACATCATCATCATCATCATCATCCTCATCATCCTGATCCTCATCATCACCTTCATCATCATCATCATCACCATCCTCATCCTCATCATCACCATGACCATTGGTCATCGATCATCATCACCATCCTCATCATCACCATGATCATTGATCATCAATCATCATCACCATCCTCATCCTCATCATCAACATCACCTTCCTCATCATCATCATCATCGTCATCATGAACATCATCGTCACCATCGTCGTCATCATGATCAACATCATCATCACCATCGTCATCTTCATCATCGTCCTCCTCCTCCTCATCATCAACATGATCATCATCATCACCATGAACATCATGCACATCATCATCACCATCGTTGTCATCATCATCAACATCAACATCATCATCATCATCATCATCCTCATCATCATCATCACCTTCATCATCATCATCATCACCATCCTCATCCTCTTCATCACTATGATCATTGGTCATCGATCATCATCACCATCCTCATCCTTGTCATCACCATGATCATTGATCATCGATCATCATCACCATCCTCATCCTCGTCATCACCATGATCATTGATCATCGATCATCATCATCAACATCGCCATCATCATCATCATCATCATCAACATCAACGTCATTATCAACATCATCAACATCACCATCAACATCATCATCACCAGCGTCGTCGTCATCATCATCATCATCATCCTCATCATTGTCATCATCATCACCTTCATCATCATCATCAACATGATCATCATCATCACCATCAACATCATGAACATCATCATCACCAGCGTCGTCCTCATCATCATCATCATCATCAACATCATCCTCATCATCCTCCTCCTCATCATCATCTTCATCATCATCATCACCATCAACATCATGAACATCATCATCACCGTCGTCGTCGTCATCATCATCATCAACATCATCCTCATCATCATGATCATCATCAACATCATCATGATAATCATCGCCATCATCATCACCATCATCACCATCCTCATCCTCCTCCTCCTCATCATCATAAACATCTTCATCATCATCATCACCATCATCACCATCCTGATCCTCATCATCATCCTGATCCTCCTCCTCCTCCTCATCATCATCATAAACATCTTCATCATCATCATCATCATCACCATCATTACCATCATCATCATCATCTTCATTATCATCATCATCCTCCTCCTCCTCCTCATCATCATCACCTTCATTATCATCATCACCATCAACATCCTCACCATCATCTTCATTATCATCATCACCATCATCACCATGATCATTGGTCATCGATCATCATCACCATCCTCATCCTCATCATCACCAGGATGGGGATGTGTTGAGAGACCATCTCAGCTAGAGTAAAAAATGTCTCCTGTGTCTGGGAAACCATGTCACGTGCAGGAGGGATATCTGCCCTCGGTAGCTGAGCATGGGGTGCAGGTATCTGTGGATTGGCATCTCTATGCCTAGCATGGGGTCAGTGTTGTGGCATCCCCCTACCAACTCCCTAGAAGCCCAACATGTCAAAATAGTTGACATGTTTCCCCATCACAAACTCTATATACAATTTTCAGAGGAAGTGCATCGGTACTTCCCTATTGTTGTGAGGGGGAATGTCAAAAACCATGTACCACCTATCCATCCAATTGTCTTTGATGGGTGGAAAAGTGCACCACTCAATAGAAATATGTGGCCTGCTGATCTGCGGAATGTCATCCATCCCAGGCAGTCTAAACAATGAATAGATGGCTTGTTTTGTTATTTTCAGCTTTTTTACCTCATTGTAACTTAACCCATCAGCATATTATTGTATTTTCCTCTCCCTGTAAGATGCAATGCTATACAAAGCATCGTTCGATCTTTTGATCGTATCAACAATAGACAACAATGAATCTGAGAAGGAGCGGCGGAGCTCATCTCCAGCCCTCCAAGCTGAACCAATCTCTCTCAAATGGACAATAAATCTTAGTATCTCCGCATTGTTATGATCCATAGTAGCCATTGCAATCATAAATACAAATAAAATATCATTAGGAATATAAATACATGATATAATGACATATCTAAGAACTGAAAACTGTATAACTGATGACATATAAACTAAATCTATCATGTAATTTTAAAAATTGATCTTGAATTTTATAGTAAAAAATAAACATTTAACATTTTTTCATTTCATATTTATGTCCTAAATTCAAGTATTAATTCCAATTTTTAAGTACATGCATGTGTACATAAAGTGTCTTGAGTGCATATGTTGATTGCGAAGCTCCTCTAGCTTATTTCAAGGCTTGGATTATGAAGTTTCGTCGAAATTGTGAGGTGCTGATTATTGCCTTTGTAGGACCAGCTCCCAAATTGCGGGTAAAGGCAACAACTAGACCCTAGAATAGGCGGCATAATGTGTTGTTGATGAATACAATCCCAGTATAGGCAACGATTTTGTTAGATATGTAATTATTTGTTGTAGTGTGATGTTTTTTGGACTCCAAAGGCTATTTAGCAGAACTTTATGGATTTTATGGTTACAATGGTTCCACTGGATTAAATATCATGTATGATCTAGTATGTGATTGGCATGTTTAATCAAATACATCAACCTACCTATGTATCTTCACGTTCATAGAGTCTATAGTTGAACTTTGTTGTCTTGACCTTAACCAAAAAGTACCCTTCATTCAAGACGAAATATTTGTTAAAAGCATGGGAAGCTTCTATACCTTATTTTGACACTTGGATTGGGAAGTTTCATCAGAACTATAAGGTGTTTATTGATGTTCTTGGAAGAGCAACTTCGAGAAGTTTCATCAAAATTATATAAGGTGTTTATTTGTGGATTTTGGTATGGATTCACAAGGATCCTTGTGAATATGCATATGGAAATAGTGAAATTCTTTTGTTTTTTGAGTTAATTGGGGTTTTGGTTTCCATTGGGCATGGGAATTTTTGGTATGAATTTTGCTAAATAATCAAAATTATTTAATTTGTATCATTAAATTGGTGAATTGGTTTCAATTGGCCAATTACATTGGGGTTATTGTTTCCATTGGGTTTTTGTTTCAATTGGCCATAATTTAATTTAATATGGTTTAATTTTTCAATCTAGGGCAAATAAATTGATGAAGAAAGAGAAAAAAACATGAAAAGAAATGAGGAAAATACCTCACAAAGGGGAGGTTTATCCAAAGGTGCAGATGGAGGGCTTTGGCACACCCAAAATCGCGTTTGCCCAGTCGAGATTTGCTCCTCCTTGGTCCAATAGCCGCGGGGTGAGGAGAAAAAGACGGCCTCGGCCATCCAAATCGCGCCTCCATTTTAGTGAACGAAATCGCGTACGCGATTTGTCTTACTATCCTAGTTGGCATGCCTATTGCCAGCCTTGGGACTAGTCTTGGCAGGTTCGGGATTGCTTGGGATGATTTTTTTTTTTGGATTAAGAGTAATTGACTTTACTCCACCATTGCACCTAAAAGGTCCCTCAACTTCTTGCACACACCCCTCAGTTGCAATACCTACCTTCATAGCATTTTAACATGTCAAAATTATAGTGAGCTCGAGAGAAGTTCTCTCGAAGCTCTTTGAGCATAGGAATACAATTTTAAAACAAACTAAATAATTAGTTTCTTTAGATCTCATAAACCAAATTTTGGTCTCTAACCACCACCACTATCATTATCAATAAAATCATAAAATTATAATAAACAACCACATATTAATAAAATCATAAAATTATGATTTATTTATATCTAAATAATACAAATCATTAACACCTAATAAAACCATAAAATTTTAAATATTTTCTCGTTTTTAAATATTAAACTTAATATACACATTTCAGAAAGCCTACGAAAACATTATAATTTTTCTTTTTTAATTTCTCAAAGTTTTACGCTTCCAAACAAGGACTAGCAAAGGCCATTCAACATTGATTCCATGTTCACGAAGAATGCAAGGCCGGAGTTTGGTTCGTAATTACGTACTCTCGTGATGATAATAATAATAATATAACAACACACGTAAAAGTGATGCAGATCCTCAACCAGAATGACATTACCACGAAAACAATATGATCGAGCCAGACAATTTATCTTTCCCTCACGCAAAGAGAATGAAGCCATAATCAATACAATATAATATAGAATTACAGGTAAAAGTTGGGTGCAGATTTTCTTTAAAAAATACCACCTTCTTCACTATAATTAACACATGATGATCCTTTGCCTTAACACAATAGTAGTAGTTGCTTTCTGATCATGATGTATCCCGCTGTGTTATTTGCTTTGGCGCTATTGATCTGCCGGGGATTCCAACCCGCACGGTGTGAGGAGGAATATATTCAATCCCCTTCCCAGGCCAATGATCCATACGATCTGGGTTCTTCTTTAGCCGGACACCACCATCACGGAGCACGCAGCCATCACCCGGCCGGTGCTTCTTACGATTTCTGTTCCAGGATTCTGGCAGGCACCAGAACATGCCCAGACCCGCCAACGACAAACGGTTTTCGCGTGGAAGATTATCTTGGAACATGGTACGAGATTGGGTCCACGGCACTTTACAAATTCCAGTACGAGCGCGGATTGATCTGCACTCATACCGTCCACAGCCTCGATCAGGACCGTGACAATGACGATCAAAACGGGCCAGCCTTGTCCATCATGGGACGAGGATATCAGACCTTGACGACCATGGAGGACGCGGGGATCTCGCGTCTATCGGCGGCCGTAAATGGCGTGTGCTCTAACGCGCGGACTGTTTGCACAGTCCTGGCCCCCCGCGGCCTATTACGCGAGTCCGTCTCGCAGCTGCTCGACACAATAGGCATCATCAGAAATGATAGCCTGACAAGGTACGGTCATGAGACCACAAATCTGGCAACATCTCTGAGAAATCTGCAATTTATGACAAACAATATACAGGCCAACGTTGATGTTTTGTCGACACGCGTAAGCCGCCTGCAAGCCTTGAATGCGAATATAAGCCAGGGCGCCGGTGACAAGCAGCAAAACATCAATGCCCTAATGGAGGATTCGAGTTCGCTGGATACTAATATACAGACTCTGGCTCTTCGCGTTTCTGAGAGAGCTTCGAATATCAAGGCAGAGGTAATTCAGCAAGCGAATATCGTGAGGCCTGAAAACGCTGCCCTCGCGTGGAAACTGGAACGCTCTGTTCTAGCCGTGTACGCCGAACTCAGCAGTGTTGAAACGTATTTGACGCAGATTTCCACGACTTTAACGGGCATTTCCGCGGGTACCAGAGCCTTGGCTGCAATGCCCACTCGCGACCCGGCTCTGTCGCTGCCTGCTAGGGAAGTGCAGGGCGTGGCCGAGCAGGATCCGTCCAATCACGGGAAGCTGACGTTGAGCCTGTCCGGTGATGCTGCGTCTCAATACTGGGTTCTGGACGTGGAGCGGAACAACGATAGTAATTCAAGAAGATACACTGCCGTGTTGGTGTATTCATGCAATGTTGAGAAGGGCCTTGGTGGACTGTTGCCCCGAGAGCATCTGTTTGTCTTGGCCAAGAACAGAACTCTGCCCTTTACCACTGTCAAAAGATTTCTTCAAACGGCCAGGAGCCATGGAATTTACCCGGAGTGCGATAATCCCTTCGTCGCCACTGTCCAACACGGCAGTTGCAGTGGATGACCATATCCCTCATCGTTGGCTGCATTTCCATTTCCATTTCAGATCTTCATTATTATTAGTTCATATAGTTGTTATATTCTTGCAGGCTTTAGATTTCCATTCAGTTAATAAGTGGAGTCCATGCATGGCTTCTTTGCTCTTCTCATTCCGCCGTCGTTTCCCTCGCTGTTTAGCCTACAGCATCCTAATGATTTAATAAGAATATGCAGAAATTGTTCCGAAAATCAGAGTTAGAATTTGTACAAGAATATGTTTTCCTTAAAGAAATTGCATAGAAACAATCCTACTTGCCCTTCCAAACAAATATGAAAGAAGGGTGGCTGATCAGTAACCTGCATCTAACGGAATCCATGGGTTTGGTGAGATGCACAAAATCTACGTAAAGAATTTGCATTTTTTTTTCTAATTTTTTAAAATATAATGTAGATATGTAAGGTTTTTTTTTCTTTAAATGATGAATTTTCATTATAATATTATAAAACAGATAATGTCATATTACAGGGACACCTAATGGCATCGTGTTTTTCAAATATTTTTTATAATAATTTGATTTTTTAATAATAAGATAAAAATACATTCAAATTATTTAGTTGTAATAATGCAATGGGAATGGCACGGTTCAGGGTTTGTATGTAATAATGCAATGTTTTCATTTTAATGCTGGCAGTCAAGACAATTTATCACAACACAACAAAATCTGAACCTAACATGCTATACATTATTTATTTTTTAATTATAATATTCATTGTTTTAAATAAAAGATAATTGAGAAAATGTTTTTAACCACAATTATTATGTAAATTTAAAAAGATGTAAATTAAAAAAAATATCATTTGTACTATTAAATAAAAAATAATTGAGAAAATGTTTTTAACCACAATTATTATGTAAATTAAAAAAAAGATATCATTTGTACCATAGAGTATCTTATTTGTTTTTCTTAAATATATATATTGGTTCTATAGTGGTCAAAGTGAGGTCAACTTCCTCCACAAAAAGTAAGACTTTGTTGTTATCATTTGTGGATGAGACATATATTATATAATAACGAGTGATATAATTACAACAAGAATATGGAGAATATCTTTAAGGTGGGTGGCAACATCAATTATTTATTATGGAAAGAATCACTTCAAAAGTATAAAAGTTATGTGTGTAATGGTATAGACTCATATTACACTAAATACAATGATAGCCATTATATATATATTCTATTATAAGTATTCCTAGAAACTAGGTTAACTATTTCTCATTGTTGTATTCCATAAATTATTAAAAAACAAACTATCTAATGAGCTTAATTAAATGATTATGGTTACATTGCATAGACTAATGAATGCACATATTTAACTATCTAGCTACATTACATTTTATCTTCCTTTACATGTTTCATTCTCAAAACATTGTTGTAATTTTTATAATATAATTGATAAAAAAGTTAAAAGCCAAGTAATACTAAATATAATCATCCATTTATCCCAAATAAATGTGTGTACATGTGGTTTAATTTTTGCCTTCCTAAATTTATATTGGTTTTATGGAAGTAGTACTTTTGGTTCCCTAAATTCATAATGTTAATTTGGTATCTCCATGCATTGATGTTATTCTTCCATGTACCTCTATATGGGGTTATGGGGTTCTTTGTTGATTCCATGTGGGTCCACAATTAGCTTGATTGATGGGTGCTTACAAGAATTTGCTCCCCTTTCATTGCAACAAAAATAATTTCCCATTTTGCTCCCCCTTTGACATAATATCAACAACAGAAGGCGTGCCAGCAACATAACGGTTGGAAAGTGACAGTAAGGCGTAATGCTCAGAAAGTGACAAGAATTGAAGATTGTTGGTACGAGTTTGGCAAGAATCGTCGGAAACCACATGCGTGAAGGAATCTCTGAAAGTCAAGTTGTTAGTGCCTCCCATTAGGTGTTACTAGAATAGGAAAGACATAATGTTGGATGAAAGAGGACTTCGACTAAGAAAATCACATGTAATGACTCTGTATCGAGTATGTAATGAGTCTTTATCGAGTCTGTAATGATTCGGTATCAAGTCTGTAAGAAGGATATAAAAGGAGGAACCCAAGATGTGTGAGTTATCTTCCCTAGTATTAGATTCACTATTGTGAGCTTCATTGTCGATAGCTCTATATTGTTGTATGTTAGTATCATACGAGGTTAATGATCTAAAGCTGAGTGCGCAGAAGAGTAGGAGGGGTTGAGTTGATCCAGGATGTGTGCTGATCATTAGTGAAGATAACTAGGAAAAGAGCAAAGAGAGGATAAAGGAGCATGAGAAGAGGGAAGAGTCTGTAGATCTAGAGATGAAGATCCATAACAAAGTCTGCAGCTTAGTGCGTAGATGAAAGGTGCATAGATTTTCGCAAACCAGATGAAGAGCACCTTTGTGGTTTTTTCCTGGATGGTTTTCCACGTTATATCTTGTGTATATGAGTGAGTGATGCATGTGTTTGAGTTATCTGTGTAATTGTTGTATTGAATGGATCATTATAGATTTGATTGTGAATGAATAAATGTACATTAGTAGCATGGTACCAATTGAATACAATCATACTACATAGATTATTGATATAATAGGTTTCTTAGAATAGTAGTCGCAGTCTAACTATTCATAACACAAGTAAATAATACACCCATAGGCTTTGTTGAGGCCCTTGGTAAGAGGACAAGGTACCAGAAACTCCCCTGCCCAACTGCGGAAATGTGGTTCTAGCAGTTACCCATCCAACTAAGATATCTCGAGTGAGACTGCATCTACGTCATAGGTGTTGTTGACCGAGCTCTAATATGTCGAACCGATATCTTGGCATTTGTTGCACTAAGAAAAAGGGACTAAACCTGCATCAGGACCCTTGAAGGAGGTATAAAATCCAACAAATGGTTATGTTGTCAAGACCTGAATCATTGTGGTGAGGGATACATTGTGGGAACCAACAAAACCTGAGATCCAAGACTAGGTGGATTTCAAAGGATTAGAATTCACACGAGAAGAAATCGAAGGATCTCTGTCGAACCCAATAGAGTGGTGGGGACGATACATATATACAGACATCCATGAGGTTTTCTTTTATGAGTTTCCCATTATGTTGCATGAGTGGTTTTCTAAGTTGGAAACCTGACAAAGAAATTTACAAGGAGGAAAACCAAAGGAGTGGAATTCTCACTTGATTGAGCGAATGGAAGGAGTAAGCAACCCTGTGTCGAGGGATGTGGATTTTTTTAAAGATAGTATTTTGGAGGGATACCTTACTGAGTTTGTTGTTGACACCATAACCTCATACACTGAGGCAGATCAAAAAAAATTCAAGGACCACGTGGTAGATATTTGTCATCTTTAAAGACGTGGATAAAAATGCTTGTCTGCGAAAAAGACATTCTGTGAATGTGATAAAACTATGTATAAAAAGAGTGGGTATGATGCACTCTGAATTGAGATGTTCCTATGAGATAGTGGAAATGAACTAGAATCTGGTTTTTTAAGAAGTGAAAGAAGATTTAGATCCAGCAAGGGAATAAAGAATTTGTTAGGAATAGGGAGTTGCAGCATGAACAACAGAGAAGAAGACTACGATCTTGCATCGTACTTTGAATAAGGGTCTTGTGGTGAAGAAGAAGAATATCAACCCATATCTAAAGCAGACGAAGAGTCAGAAGAGTCAACTAAAGCTCCATATCAATAACAAGGTTACAACTCACCTACACCACCGTGCAAATTACCAGAGGTAAGGTTAGAGACTTATCTCCGAGTGCAATTGTAAATACTAGTAGTAATAATGCTATAAATAGCATACAAGGGAGTCCTACTAGCCAAAATTTAGTTTCAACTGTACCAGTAGTAAACCCAATGGTTGTAGTTCATATTAAGTTACCAATATTCAATGGAAATGGGTTGGAATAACCAGAACAACATTAGTTCCTATGTGAAGTTGTGTGGATTGTGGGACAAATCCAGGATGAGAATATTAAGACAGCATAGATGATCATTACTCTACGATGTCATTCACTTGACTGGTACATGAAATTTTCTATAGTGTTAGTAGGAGTTGTCTAGAAAATACTCAATGAAATCCGAATGGGAGTGATAGATGAGTTCAGAAAACCAAAGTCTGAATCTCAATGTATTACTGAGATCAAAGAAATTAAGCAGCTACCAATAGAATATTTCTAGGAATTTGACCAGATATTTAAAACATTAATGGTCAAAGTAAGCTTCCAAATTTTGGACGTAGAACATAAGGAATGGTTCATCGTCGCCTTCTTTCCACACATACGAACCCTGTTGATGCAACAAAATATTGTGTCATAGACAGAATCTCTGGATATAGCAATGAATTTAGAATCCTCGCTGATTGGAAACAACGAAATGAGGATGATGAAATTCAGTCGCAACTAGCCAACCTTATAGTGCAACTACAGGATATTAAGAGAGGAAAGGAAATTCAAGAAGAACTATGGTGTACAAGATATTGAACAGATGGGAACCATAAATATAATTTCCCCGTGCTCATGAACTACCTCGCAGCAGGAGCGTCGAACTCGGTGAACACCCAAGGGATGCCTTGGTCTAGAATATTCCAGACTAGGAGACACAAATCCGAATATTGTCTATATTTATAGAAGATTGTAAGTGCACCAGCTAGTTTGTACTGTAAATTTTGTAAATCAGTAGGCCATGATGAAAAATATTGCAGAGCACTTCAGCTGCTGCAAGAAAATACGGTGGATACCTACTTGATGAAAAATGATGAGCATATGCAAGATGAACGGGCACAGCCTTAGTATAATCCTACTCAATAACCACCACCGCAATATCAACAACCATAGTATCCTCATCCGCAATACCAACACAATCACTATCCACAACAACAACAATACCCTAAACAAAAAAGGGGTGGAAATTTTCGAGGCCAAGGACAACAACAAGGAGGAGGAGGATCTGGTTGAGGAAGAGGCGAAGTCATATGTATAAATGTGGGAAGCCTAGACATTTTTCCTAAGATTGTCAAATTCCTGCAAAAACTTATACATATTGTAAAGCTTTTGATCACACTATTGAGCTGTGTCCACAATTAATCGCAAAATGGCAGGCTAGATATGTCATAAACCCCAACCCAGTGCAGAATAAAAATCCAAACCCCAATCAGAACATTTAGATGATCTTTTTTGAACCTAGAGAACCTCAGATTGTTCTAGTGATGAGAGGAGGTGTTGCAACAAGTGCAGACCATAATACATAGCATGGAAAATCGTAGGTGAGATCTGCAGCACAAAAAAAATAGCACTAGATGTCCAGAAGGCGAAAGAAGTATTCTTTGAGGTGCGATCATAATTCCTTAATGCTAATCAACCTTCGACATCTAGACAAATCAAGACCATGCCTGAACGCTTTGAACAGTTAATCAGGAAGCAACCAATGAATAAGGTTAGTAAGATTAAACAATTTTTCAAAAGTTATTTAGCACTCATCAATGATAAAGATGTTGTCGCAGAACTGACAAATTTGATAGAAGAAACCACAGACGACCTACAAAATGAGAAAATATTCAATCACATCAGGAAGAGATTAAAAGCAAGTCAGAAACCAGGAATGACTTCACAGATAGGAGACTATGATATGGATTATCATACTAGATTTGGGATCAGATGTTAATATTTTAACAAGATAGACATGGGAGAGCATGAATAAATTGTGATTGGGCTCATCCACCATTCAACTAAGGATTTTGAACCAGTTGAAGTTTCTACCAATCGGTAAATTAACCCAAGTGCATGTAGAAGTCGAAGGCTTAAGAATATATGTCGATTCTGAAGTGATCGACATTTTCGATGACACAAATCTATACCATGCACTTATGGGAATTGATTGGGAAATAGACAACCAAACCATTATAAATTTCAAGAAAAGAATCTTATCATTAAAAGATTATGAGTTAAGGGTGGTTGTTCCAATTAATCCATTTGAAGGGCAGAGATATGTTGAGCCCATAGATAGTGAAGTCCAAGGCAATTACCTAGACCAGTTATATAATATCATGTATTCAATAGAATATTATATAAATCCAACAACTGATGGGAAACTAAGTTGGAAAAGTGTAAGTTTTTGCACATCTGATTCAGGTGATGCCCTGGAAAATTGGCAAAACAGGTTACATGAAGTCTCCATGAGAAGATGTGCAAGAATCATAAGATCTATCCAAAGGGTAGAAATTGAAGCAAGCGAGCTTCCTACATATGAGGGGTTACCCAAACTTGCGTATTTTATGATGGATTTTGAAGAAAAAGTGACAAAATTGTAGTGATTGTTCGCTTTGACTTTGTGCTGAAAGTTGTGCCCGCTAGATGGTGGGGTGCACATAAACAGTCTATCTTCAAATGGCCACAACATAGAAGATTATTGGAGATCCAATGTGTAGAACATATCACTTATACTGATCAGAAGTATCTAGGACTAACAAATCATGTAGAGCATATTGAGCATTGTCACACCAAATGGAAGGAGTATTCGTGACAAGAGTGGGTCCATCGATTCATCCACACATTGGAATTGGTACTAAGAAATTGGTACACATCAAAATAACTGCAAAGAGGAACTATCGAATGGGAAATTTTAGTTACAAGCTTTACTCATACATTTGAGTTCACAAGTGAACATCCAACAGTTGATGTTGCACTACAAATAATAAAGGAAAATATAGTTGAAGAAATCTCATTCGTAGCCATGAATTTCCATCAAACCAAGAATTAAAAAAAAGGGTATATACATAGGACATGACAGGTTGGATATATTAAATTCGTACATTCAAGAGAATACAATGGTGAACTTTTTGGTCACTTCTATCTTTATTAAAAATACCTACTAATTCAAGTGACATATCAATAGGAGACAAAATACAAAAGTTCATATAATGAGTTGGCAGTACGCCCTTGTGCATGAAAGGACGGATCCCTTTCTCATTAATTGTTCATATGTGCGAAGAACGACTAGACAAAATTACATTATACTATCAGACTTCGTCGCCAAGACTCTTTCATCCTACATTTAAAAAAGAAGCGTTACTGATTGTCTGCAACCTTGAGAGTCGAATTAGTGTGGTCACAGTATGGTCCTTTCCATCTCCAGCACAAGCACATTCGAGTCTGAACCTGCATTACCCACCTTAGTTATGGAAGAAACCACTAGTTATATCCCACCAAAAATGAAATGGCTACCAACTGCTCAAAAGATGGCACCAGCTACTGAACAAACCATTTCATGAGTAGAGTCGAATGCTAGTAATCCATCTAGAAGAGACCGATCAGGACTGTCGAGAACCAAATGGGGAAAACACACTATTAATAGAAATAGGAAGGGAAAGGCATAAACACCTCTATTGCCAATCCTTATGTCCCTCCCAAATGTAGGGATGCACCGCAAGTTACAATCCCAAGGAGGGTAGGGGCCCCTCTAATAATATCAATGGTACCCAAAGGAGTGAATGTGCTTAAGGATATTATGCCCAATGTGAGAAAGTTATCGTATGTGGATAATGACACGAGAAGCAAGACAGACTTGGACCACCAAAACTACATGGATACTGTGCAGGACACACCCAATGCGCCTAAAATATTTTTTACACAGGAATGGGCCAGGGGGTTGGAAAATTATGGCATATTATTGCTACTATATATGCCACACTTTGGTCGAAGTACACCAATAAACACATGTGTTAAGCAGTTACTGGTATTTTTTCATGGAGGGATTCTATGGTTAGGAAAACCTATACATATAGATATTCAACTAATTGCAACCATCATAGGTCTACCATCCGTCGCGAAGGACCCTATAGTAGGGATTTCTCCCTTGCTACAGAGTAGGAACGACTACCTTCTGTCTATAGGATGGAAGGGTAGGGTTCCTAGTGGTGGATGCAAAGAAAACAGAAAAGAAATAGAATGAAATAAAAATGAAGAACAGAAATGAAAAGAAACAAAACCCCTCTGCACACAAGGTTATGGGTTGCGCTCCAAGACCCTACATACAACTGTTAGGAAAGCAAAAAAAAACCCTACAAGTAAACAATGGCAATCTGCAAGAAGATGTTAAGCAATGAACTTGCAAACCAATATTGTTAGAAAACAACTATCTATCAAAGCATAAACAAAAACAGAAAAACAATTATACCTTATGGTTGAAATGGGCCACCATGCCCTAGCTTGGGGGAGCACCTCTCTTGAAAGGGGGAGTTATGGCTCAATAGAGAGATGGATGAGGGGAAGAGTGAATGGCTTGAGAGGAAAATGGTCTCAAGGAACTCACTCCAGAAACATAACAATATGGAAAGAAGGAATGATTTGAGAGTGACCCCCACCCCTCTATTTATACTTTTTCTCAAGACTTTTAGGGTTTTAAGCCCCTGGTTGGGGCTTTAGACCCTTTTTTGGGTTTTTAGCCCCTTTCGCTCAATATTTAGCTTTTTTGGGGGTCTTAAGCTCCTTTAGGGGTTTTAGCCCCTATGAGAGCTATTTTGGCTCTTTTTAGGGGTTTTTAAGCCCTTTTGCACATTTTTAAGCCTTTTTGAGGGTGTGGGGGTCAAATGGGGTCAAATGAGGGTCGTGTGTGGATGTCCTTGGGTGGTGTAGGACATGTAGAACTAAGTGAGGGATTTTTTGGGTTAACAGACCCAACACCTCTTGTAAAAAAGGACTAGGAAGCGGCAATAGTTGCGCGGATGAAGAAAAAATATGACGTAGTAAGAAGAAAAAGGGGATTTCTGATTGAATCCATTAATAATCACACTATTCATTTTGCTGTAAAAGTACTGGCATCCAAGTTACTTTGCAAAATGCACCTGGACTAGTGCTCTACGAGAGCGATTGCGCTTGCAGAACTATTCATGGAAGGATTTTAGATCAATTGGTCTTAGTTCTTATTGAATGAGCTCATACAAGATGCCATTGATGCACATGAAAAGGGTAGGCCATTTCATTACTCATGGATATTAATTTTAATCTCATTTATAGCATGGTCTAACCCACCAAATTACCAAGGGGTATACCTACCGGTAAACTACAGGGAAGCAAAATATCATAACCTTTGGTTTGAAAAGGACGAAAAGGATCGGCAGACAGAAAATAATATTGAATTCTTTATGCGTGGAGAGGTTATAAGGCACAAAATTAAGAACATGTGCAGATTAGATAATGCCAATGTTTAGCGATTTCATTTTATTGTTATATTTGAGATTAGACCATGCCATATTAACATGCAGACACGCCAACAGCAGTTGCCTAAAATTTTTCCAACTAAATTCAACATGACAAAGGAGGAAGTTGAAGAAATTATCAATGAGTGGCCAAAGGAATGGTGTGTTCCAGTATCTGAAGATCAACTTCGGCAAGAAGAAGAAGAATTAAAGGAAGAGAACCTTGATAAGGGAAATGAAGAAGAAGATCCATCGGAGGATGTAGACTCTGCAGAAATCCATTCCCCCTCAATACCGACAGACCACGATACATAAAACGAAGGGGGAGAACCTCAGAAAGAACAAGTACATTCCAGAAGAAAGAAAAATAAGATGAAGGCTGATAGAAATGTAAATACCATCAGCTTGGAAAGTGAAGATGTGCAAATGATGGATGAGGAAATAAATGAAGCAGAACAAACCAGCTTCAATTCCATAGAAGAGAGACAAGAAGAAATTCCAGGTATGGTTACTAGTCTACTCAAATTATTGTGTAAAGCACTTGAATATGTTAAAATTTTTGTTGATTGTCTAGTCCCAACCATGGAGTCACAAGACCCATCAAAAACTTCAAAAACAAACAAAATGCAATACATGTTCTAGACCCCCAATAAGGGTTAAAGTATCAGGGGGATTTGTTGATTTAGGCACTCTAGAGTTTAATGATGTTTCTTGGGACATTGGGTAGATAACAATAGATTTTTCGACCATGGAAATAACTGAGGTATATGTAATATAGAGTGTTGTAAATGCAGAAATAAAATTGTGTGAGTGTACCATGGCCAAGCAAGTGAAGGCTGCAAATAAAAATATCCAAAAAATGAAACTAGTAATACAGGAAATTGAACAAAAGACAAAAGAATGGGAATAAAACTGTCACAAAATTGATAATGCAGTAGCTTTAGCTTGTAATAATTTTACAATAATGGGAATAACATAGGAAATTCCACCAAACACCAAAGTCGCTCGACTTGGTGAAATAGCAACGAAACTAAAGAAAAAGGTTACAAAATAGGAAGAGTTGGATAAGACCAAGCACGCCTCCAGAAGTGTTGGAGAAATGAAGTGAAGAAGCAAGTGAAGCTACGAAGAACATAACAAAAGCAGAAGAAATATGCATCAAGGTTGTTGACCAAGTATCCCAGAATTGGGAAGCCATCATGGACGATGAGAAATAATAGAAGATTGAAAATGAACTGACCGCATTTGAAGTAAATATTGCGCAGATAAGAAATTATATGAAGCAAATATCCTTAGCACAAAAAATGGTTAAGAAAATTGAAATGAGGAAATTGTAGCAGCAAATGACAGTGCTACACACACAACAAAACACCATGAGGAAAAGGTGGAAGAGTTATAGGTTGAAGTAGAAAAATTTATAGGTATCATTCAGCCTATACATGAGAAGGTGCATGACATCTTGGAATCAGTGGAGAAGGTCATGCCAGAACAAGTCGATTTCGACTTGGTGGAACAATTGCAACAAAAAGAAGAAGAGGTGCACATACAAGCCGAAAGAGTGATGAAAATCGTGGAATATTTTCAAAGAAAAATCAACGCAAGTAAAAAATTGGAGGAATAGCTTCGAAGTGGCTCGGTACGAGCCACGGGTGAGTGTTAAGGGCATGTTGGGCCTAGGGACAGTAAGATATAATTCAATCAGAATTATGCCTAAGTATGGAGAAGAGTAAAAGGAGAAAAATAAGAAACTACGTTGAAGGAAACAACAGAAAAGAAATAGGAGAAAGGAAGTTGCAACAGAGGCAGTGAAAGGAAAGAAGAAGAAGAGAAAGACACGCTAGAAGAGGAAGTTGCTCCACAATAGAAAGTTGCGATAGAAGGAAGGAGTTTGACAAGTGAAGGTATGACAAAATATCAACAACAGAAGGAATGCAAGTAGCATAACGACTGGAAAGTGACAGTAAGGTGTAATTCTTAGAAATTGACAAGTCTTGAAGATCATGGTAGGAACTCGAAGGGAGTCATTGGAAACCATGCGCATGAAGGCATATCTGTAATTCAGACCGTTAGTGCCTCCCGTTAGGTATTACTAGAATAGGAAATACATCCTGTTGGCTGAAAGAGGAAGTCGATTGAGAAAGCAACATGTAATGAGTCTGTATCAAGTGTATAATTAGTCAATATCAATTCTGTAATGTGTCAGTATCAAGTATGTAAGAAGGATATAAAAGGAGGAACCCATGCTATATGCGAGTTAGATTCCCTACAGTTAGATTCACTACTTTGAGCTTCAGTATCAATATCTCTGTATTGTTGTATGTTAGTAGCATACAAGGTGAAGGATCTACAGCTAAGTGCCCAGAAGAGTAGGAGGGGTTGAGTCGATCCAGGTTGTGTGCGGATCATTAGTAAAGATAACTAGGAAAATAGAAGAGAGAGGATAAAGGAGCATGAGAAGAGGGAAGAGTTTTTAGAGATAGAGAAGAAGATCTATAGCAAATTCTGCAGCTTAGTGCGTAGACGAAAGGTGCATATATTTTCGCAAGTTAGATGAAGATTAACTTTGTGGTTTTTTTCTAGATGGTTTTCCACATTATATATTGTGTATATTTGTGAATTATGCATGTGTTTGAGTTATTTGTGTAATTGTTGTATTGAATGGATCATTATAGATTTGGTTGTGAATGAATAAATGTACATTAGTCGCATGGTACCAGTTGAATACAATCATACTACAAAAATATTGTTGATATAATAGGTTTATTAGAACAACATGTCTTAGTATAACTATTTATAGCACAAGTAAATAATACACCCATAGACTTTGTTGATACCCTTGGTAAGAGGCCAAGGTACTAGAAACTCCCCCACCCAACTGCGGAAACGTGGTTCTAGAAGTTACCCATCCAACTGAGATATCTTAGGTGAGACTACATATGAGTCATAGGTGTTTCCAAATAAGCTATGCTCTGTTGGGCCAATATCTTAGGATTTGTTGCACTGAGCAGAAGGGATTGAACCCAGGTCAGGACCCTCAGAGGAGGGAGAAAAGCCAACGGTTCTTCTCCAAATATATATATGATATAGTTAGACAAATTCATGATTTATGCCACTATAATCATCAAAAACATGATGGGATTCAATTTCAAATATAAAAAGTGTAATGTCTCTTCTTGGAATTTCAAAGAAAAATACAATTTGAGCAAATTCGAACTGAATTTGAAATGAAATGGTATGGTGAGTATTAAAAAATACCAAGGTGGCTTATGGACACTTTGTATCTAACTTTATTGTTGGAAATTTATTGTCAATGATGTTAAAAGAGTTCAGTAATGACAAAGGTATAAGTGATGGCATAACACATGAAAGGATCCGGTGAGGGGTTCAAGTTAGACGAAGTCCTCTGATCATCAACGCATTGTCACGAAGTTGCAGTCAACTTACTTAGCATAGGTTGGATGGCTAAGATCGTATTAATAAAATAGATCGATAGAAGGGAAAGAATATGCAAAGTAAATATGCATGGAAGATAACATTCTAGAGCACCAAAGAGAAGTTTTGTGTTTAATAAACTGATCAAGGGACGAGGAGGATTATGTAAAGCAATCAACGACTAAGAAGAGTTGCAGAAAAGAAGTTGCGAGAGGAAAATTGCAGAAGCCAATTTCTTGAAAAGTTTGGTTTCGCAATCCACAATCTGCAATCCAAATATCGACGGTAAGGAAAGAACCCGCAATAAATTGGCGGACTAGAGAGTTGCGGAAAATGATTTGTGGGAGAGATCTACAGAAGCCAATTTTTGGAAAAATGAAAAGGTCGATTCGTAATCCACAATCCACAAATTTGAAGATCAATGGTTAGGAAAGAACCCGCAAGAAATTGATGGCCCAGAGAGTTCCAGAAAGGTCATTTTGGAAAGATAATTGTGGAAGCAATTTTCAAGAAAAGTCGAAATGCTTACCCGCAATCCGCAATTGCGGAAGGAAGAAGTTTTCGATTGTGGAAAGGCCATTGCAGAAACATAATTGTGGAATCAATTTTAAGAAAAGTCAAAATGCTTACCCGTGATCCGTAATCTGCAATTGCGGAAGGAAGAAGTTTCTGAATGCGGAAAGGTCATTGCGGAAAGATAATTATGGAAGCAATTTTCGAGAAGAGTCAAAATGCACATGTGCAATCTGCAATACGCAATTGTGGAAGGAATGAGTTCCCACAAATTACATAAAAGGAAATGAAGAAAGGATAATGCAGAAAGGTCTATTGCGGAGAGATTGTTGCGAAAAGGACGTTGCGGAAAGAAACTGTGTAAGGTCACAACTGATAAACTAAACAGAGTTGAAAATGATAAATAGAAAAGTAATTTCGAATTAGTTTATTTTTCTATGGAGAGTCACGATGAATATAGGTGACTGTTGAATGAAGAGATACTTTTGCGGGTATATAAGTAATGTTTTAAACCTTCAAATAAGTCTCTATGTACATTCAATTGACAGATTGATTGATGTAGCACAACCAGAGATCAAATTATCATATAAGGGAGGTTGGGAGGTGTTAGGGCAGGAAATAGGCCTGCAAGGGGTCATATCCTCCTTCTAGTAGTAGTTGTTAAATATGATGTTTTAATATCCTTTCAGTAGCAGCTGATAAACCACAGGGTCATAGCTTCCTTCCAGTAGTTGCTGGTAAATAGGGTGTAATACCATCCTTATCTGTAGTAACAGGCAGAAACTATTGGTAAATATAATTTTGCACTAATAGGGAGTATTGGTGTTTTACCCNCCCCCCCCCAACTTCTTAGTATTGTCCAATATTACAACAATTGGTATTAGAGATGGATCCTTCACTACAGTTTAATCACTAGAAGGAAGATCCTATTAAAAATCACTATGGATCAACAAGGGTTAGGCACCAACAGATCGCCCTTATTTATTAGAGATAATTATGCATACTAGACTGTAAGAATTAAGTTCCATCTAGTGGCTCTTGGATACAAAGTTTGGAGTTCTGTTGAAATAGAATATGATGTACCAAAATACGTACCTATAGACGAAGGAAAACTAAGCCAATATGAGGCCAATGCAAAAGATATGAATGTAATCTTGAGTGGGTTAACACATTCAGTATTTGTAAAAATCATGCAATACAAAACATTCAAACATGCCTCGGAAAACATAAAATGTGTCTATGAAGGATCGCCCAAATTCAAGGAATCCAAAATTCATACCTACAAAGGACAGCTTGAAAACATAAAAATGAAAGAAGAAGAAAATATTGTAGAATATCTTCTAAGAGTAGATGAAATTCGTAATGACATTAGAGGCATTGGAGGAGAAATAAAATATAAAGATGTAGTCGACAAGATACTGAGAACTCTACCAATGAAATATGACTCAAATGTGTCCTCTCTAGAAGAATGAGATGATGATATTAAACTCATGACTACTATTGATGAAATACATAGGATCTTCACTTCCTATGAGATGAGAATAGGGAAAGATGGATCATCAAAGAAAGAAGCAGCCTTCAAAATCCAATCTGAGGACCTAGATGATGAGGAAGCTCTTTTCATCAGGAAACTTGAGAGAGGAACTGGAAAGTACAAAGGGAAGCTCCCCTTGAAATGTTTTAATTGTGGAAGGATTGGACATTTTTCCAAAAAATGTTCTTACCCAAAACAAGAGGATGGTAATGATGAAGAACATTGTTGTCATAAGAAAGTATACAAGAAGAAGTTTCAGAAAAATAAGAAAAACCTCTATTCCAAAGAAGACAGTGAAGATGATGAAATATAAGCGAAGATGTTGAAATCCTATTCATGGGATTAGAGAATGAAATCCGAGAAGAAGAAATATAATATGTGGTAGATCTTGAAGCATAACTTATAAATTCTCATGAAGAATTAGAGAAGTATAAAAGGATGTACAAAAAATTAAAAACTTACATATTTGAAGAGAAAGCAATGATTCAGAAACAATGATTACTGACTTAAAAAACCATATTCTAGAAGTTAAAAGGGATGAAGACAATCTAGAACAATAACTCAAAAAGAGAATACAAGAATCTCCAAGGATTGAATAATATATTATGCACCTTAGAAATAAAATGGATGAAGAATCTATCAAATCAAAGTTTGAAAACAGCTCAAGGACTTTAGATGAAATCCTAAGTGTCCAAAGACCATCAAGGGATAAATCTAGATTAGGATTTGTCAAAGAAAAGAAGCCAGGAAATCCCTCTTCCACAAACCAAGATGGAAACAAAAGAATATATGTTGTGCACTCAAGACCCCAATTAAAAGGGAAGAAAGTAAGAAATATGGTCCTCTCTTACAAAGAACAAATATGATGTCGGTAAGACCAATGACAAGTAGACAACAACAACTCTTTTTGGGAAATTGTTATACCTGTAACAATTTTGGACATATAGCTAGAAATTGTAAACTAAAGGCTCCTGTGGAGAAAGGGATTACATCACATTCTTATTCCTATAAGGAAAATATTACTAGAAACAGAGTGAAAGGAAGTGACTACAATTATTTTTCTCCTCTATAGAGTTATAGTACAGAATGCCACAAGTGTCGCAATCAGAGACACATTGCTAGAAAGTGTAAACTAGTAATTCCTATGGATGACGCCTCAAAATCTCAAGTAAAAGAAGAAAGGATGGCTTGGAAGAAGAAGGATGACGTGGAATGTTCATTAGATCTATGTGCTACAGAAAAATAAAATCTATGGCATATGGACAGTGGATGCTCAAAACACATGACAAGTGACCCATATAAATTCATAAGCCTAAAAAGGAAACAAAAAGGAAAAGTCACCTTTGGAGATAATCTATCATCTAAAATAATCGGAAAGGGTACAGTGTCTATTAGAGACAATATGAAATATGAAAATGTTCTGCTTGTAAATAAATTAAAACCTAATCTTTTAAGTGTGATCCAAACGTGTGATAAAGGACACATATGTATATTTGATTCCAAGAAGTGTGAAATTAAAAGAAAAGATTTAGGAAAACTTGTTGGAACTATTGTGAGAACTTAAATCAATGTGTATATTCTTGAAAATGAAGAACAAATTCATATGATTCAAACTAATGATGAAAAAAATGACAGCATGTACTCAGGGGGGAGATATGTTTGCAGGGGGAGCTGTCAAAAGAGAACCTTTGTCATTGTTGTCAAAGGGGGAGAATTTTTAGATATTTCCATTAATGCCAAAGGGGGAGGTTGTTAGAAAGAATTGTCTTTGATGTCAAAAGAGTTAGATAATGAAAAAGGTATAAGTGATGGCAGGGAAAGTCATGGCATAACAAATGAAAGGATCCAACGAGAGGATCAAGTAACACGAAGTCCTCTAATCAGTCAACGTAAGTCGTGAGTTGCAGCCAACTTACTCGGTAGAGGTTGTTGGAGTCATTTACCCAACATGCACACTTATTTGGTCAATTTTGACCTATTTTACCCACTATGACCTACTTGGCATAAGATGAGCACACTATGACATCAGCATGAGCACATCCACGCCCTCCTTCAGTCAAGGAGGCCAACTAAGCCTTCTCCTTCATTTGGGGAGGCTAACTGGGATTCCTCCTTCAAACAGGGAGAAATTATGGGGTGATCTGAGTGTCATAAGTGCACCTAATTGCTAAATGATTGGTGTTTCACCTAACAATTAGTTAAGCTGAGTTGTAAAGGTGCCTCCATCTATTACTTGTCTATTTTTTGCCAATATTTATGAACTGGAGTCAACTATGGTGCCTCCAACCACTTCTGATGACAAGTGGCACTTCATTTAACTCCATCAGGGCTACTTGTAGTTAGGGATGTGCTACCACCTTGAGTTGGACATGCAATGACATGTATTGAGTCACATTTAGTTAGACTCAGTCATCTATTGCACTCTAATTCAGTTAGGACTTAGTGTGAGAGTCAATTATTGATCAGTTTAGTGATTAAATAAGTGTGCCGAATGTGTCTGACATTTAGTGAAGCTACACTCATCCATGTAATTCGAATGACCTCCTTGAGTATTCGAATTAGCTTGGAATTCATGCATTCTACATGACACTGTATTGTATTATTCACTCCATTATTGATTATACAGAACTGCAACCTCCTATTACAATACTGTTGCATCATTTCATGTGTAATTTGTCAAACGAATCACCTGTGAGTTTATACTTTGTCCCAATATATCTGTGACAAAATTAATATGGTATAAGAGCCACGGCGGGATGAAGCAATATTCTTCAAAAACATGATTTTTTATGGATCTTGCATGCAAAATTGAGCAAAAGCTCAAATTCCAGCACTGCACTAGAAGTAGAAGGTTTACCACTTAATACACCAAATTAAGGAATTGGTGATCAAGCTTGCTTAATCAATTATGCTGGGTGTGATGAAAACCTAAAATTTGTAGGCTGTTCGACCTTACGGTGACTTTATTGTGTTGATTGCATGTTTTTACAAGTTCTTTACATTCACTACAGTATCTCCATGGCTCATTCTCTGGATCTCCTCACCTCTCTCAACTACCATCAATGGAAGGAAGATATGGAGATTTAGCTCCATTCAAGAGGGCTCTACCGGGTCACAATGAAGAGAGAAATAGAGCCTAATGTTGCTGCAGAGAAGATAAAATACTAGAATAAACTGGATGAGACGTATGGATTCCTATGTTTGTCTATCTCCAAGGATATTCTTTTACACATATCAGGATTGAAGACTCCGAAGGATATTTGGGACCATATTGCTACTTGTTTGATAAACAGGATGATATTCGGATCTATCAGCTTGAGAACGAGTTGATCTCCCTAAATCCAATCAGTTTCGAATCCATGAATGAATTTTTCACAAAATTCAAACATCTAGTGCTCTAGCTAAAGAAATGCAAGGTGGAAAACGAAGGCGACTAGCTCATCTTAGCTATCCTCTCCAAATTGGGTCCAGAAGATTCTGTATTTGTTTCATCATTCCACACGGGGAAGATAAGAACCCCAAACTGGAAAATTCCTTCTCTTGATGCCTTCATCAAGAATCTTACATATGATCATGATAAGCTTGTTTAGATGGGGATCATCAGATTCTCAAAATATAAAGCTTTGTTTGCTTCAGGGTCAAAATATTTGAAAGGAAAAGGGAAGCATAATACTCCAAAGGGAAAAGTAGAGGCTCCAAATCCTAAAGAAAAGAACCAGCAAGAGGATCCTTCTGGCTCTAAGAAACACAATAACAAAGGACATTAAGGAAAGGAGAAAGTCAAGTGTTCTTACTGCGGGAAGGGATTCCACCCTGAGCATGCCTGCATGAAAAAGAAACTTGATGAGATGACTTCTCTCCTCGAGAGAAACAACATCAACTACATGAGAATATTCGAAGGAGAGATAATAAAAATCAGGATCCCCAGCAAGAAAGAGGTCATGCTCTCATGGAAAGCACCTCGAAGCCCACATCTCTGCTCATAGACTCTGGAGATTTGAATCACATGATGGAAAGAAGATATTATTTTTCCTCCTTGGACACTGACAAGAGCATCCCCATCCACATGGGAGATGATTCCACCATCATACCAAAAGGACAAGGTACAGTAAATCTTGAACATGGCTCCTTTTTCAAGGTTCTGTATGTAAACTCTCTTGCCTCCAACCCCCTGAGTGTTTATCAAATGACTCATACTGGTGTGCCCAAGAGAGTAACCTTCATCCCCGATGATGTGGAAATCAATGATAGGTTCAGATCCTAATTCTTACTACCATGCTCGAAAATATCCAAGATGGCAAGCTGCCATGGACGAAGATTTTAATTCTCTTCGGAAAAATACTACTTGGGAGCTAGTTTCCCTTCCAACTAGAAGGAAATTAGTTCAATGAAAGTGGGTGTTTCGGACAAAGGTTTTTGCTAATGGAACAAAATAAAAGAATAAGGAAAGGCTGGTTGCAAAATGGTTCTCCTAGGTCCAAGGAGTTGACTACCATGAGACATTTGCACCAGTGGCAAAGATGGATTCCATCCGCCTAGTTTTGGCAACTTCTACATCTAAGCACTGGGAGGTGCATCATATGGATGTTAAGAGTACCTTTCTACATGGAGATATTCATGAGGAGATATACATGAATCATCCCAAGGGATACATTTCATATCCTACTTTGGTTTGCAAATTGTAGAAGTCTTTATACGGGTTGAAACAGGCCCCAAGATCATGGTATGCCAAGATGGATGCCTTTCTGCTTTCACAAAACTTCCAAAGGTGTAAGTCTGATCCGAATGTTTATCTACAGAAGTATGCTGGTAATTTACTTATCATTGTTTTATATGTTGATGTTATCTCGATTATTGGTATCACGCTTGCTTCCATTTCATTCATAAAAACTACCCTCCATGATGCATTTGAGATGAGCGATTTGGGCTTGCTGAAACAATTTTTGGGGCTCGAAATTACACAAAATTTTGATGGGATAATGGTAAATCAGTCTAAATAAATTTCATACTTGTTAGTAAATTTTAACATGGATGAATCTAAGGCTGATCCATTCCCTTTCCTCTCAAGATTCAGCCTTGAAGAGGGAAAAAACGCTCCACCCATGGATTGCACTATCTACTGCCAGCTGATTGGTAGCTTGCTTTACTTGACTCATTCATGGCCTGATATATGTTATGCTGTGAGTGTTGTATCAAGATACATGCAGCAGCCTCATGACCTACATTGGAAGGCAGCCAAGAGGATCCTTCAGTATATTCAGGGCACAAGATCCTACAGCATCCACTATGCTGCAAATTCAGAGCTAGAGTTGGTTGGATATACAGATTCAGATTGGGAAGGATATTCTACTGATTAGAAGTCTACTTCTGGGTCTGTCTTTATGTTTCATGGTGGCTCCATTTTCTAGTCTAGCAAAAATTAGGCCGCCATTGCATTGTCTTCAGCAAAGGCCGAGTACAGGGGAGCAGTGAATGCTTGGCAGTATTTTGTCCACAGTCATATGAGTTTGAGATTGGCAGTATTTTGTCCACGGTAATATTTTGTGACAATAAAATTACTATTAGGATATCCACGGATCCGGTTACCAGGAAGAGGACCAAACACATAGAGATTCGCATGCACTACATCAGGGAGTTGGTGCATGATAGGACCATAGTGTTGCAATACTACCCTACAGATGAGCAGATTGTAGATATCTTCACCAAGAGATTTTTCAGAAAAATTTCACTTGCCTCTGTTCACTATTGGGGGTGAGTTCATCAGGGTGATCAGATGTTTTCTTCAGTGTTCAACTTGAGGGGGGTTTTTGTTCCCACTAGGTTTTCCCTCTTTCCTCACTTAGATTTATTTTGAGCATTGTTAGAGTTACATATTTTGTACAGGGTGACCTATGGCCATTGTTGTTAGGGCCCTAGAATTTCATGCATTTTATTTTTACTCCTCCTGAATATAGCTTAAGGGGGGGTGTTGGAGTCATTTACCCAACATGCACACTTATTTGGTCAATTTTGGCCTATTTTACCCACTATCCTAAGTTTAATTGACTTACTTGGCATCAGATGAGCACACCATGACATCAACATGAGCACACCCATGCCCTCCTTCAGTCAAGGAGGCCAACTAAGCCTTCTCCTTCATTCGGGGAGGCTAACTAGGCTTCCTCCTTCAAACATGGAGCAATTCTGGGGTGATCTGAGTGTCATAAGTTCACCTAATTGCTAACTGATTATTGTTTCACCTAAAAATCAGTTAACCTGAGTTGTAAAGGCACCTCCATCTATTATTTCTCTATTTTTTTCCAATATTTATGAACTGGAGTCAACTATGGCACCTCCAACCACTTCTGATGACAAGTGGCACTTTAGTTAACTCCATCGGAGCTACTTGGGGTTAGGGATGCACTATCAACTTGAGTTGTACATGCAATGACATGTGTTGAGTCACATTCAGTTAGACTCAGTCATCTATTGCACTCTGATTCAGTTAGGACTTAGTGTGAGAGCCAGTTATTGAACAGTTTAGTGGTTAACTAAGTGTGTCGAGTGTGTCTGACATTCAGTTAAGCTACACTCATCCATGTAATTCGAATGACCTCTTGAGTATTTGAATTCGCTTGGAATTCATGCATTATGCATGACACTGTATTGTATTAGTCACTCCATTATTGATTATACAGAACTGCAACCTCCTATTGCAGTACCGGTGCATCATTTCATGTGTAATTTGTCAAATGAATCGCTTGTGAGTTTATACTTTGTCCCAGGATGGCTGTGACATCATTAATAGAGGTTGGATGGATAAGATCGTATTAAGAAAATAGATCGAAAACAGGGAAAGAATATACAAAGTAAATATGTGTGGAAGGTAATATTTCGGAGCACAAAAGCCAATTTCTTGAAAAGTGTGGTTCCATAGTTCGTAATCTGCAACCCAAAGATCGACGGCCAGGAAAGAACCCACAATAATTCAACAACCCAGAGATTTGGGGAAAACGACTTACGGGAGAGATTTATGGAATCCAATTTCTGGAAAAATGAAAAGGTGGCTCCGCAATCTGCAATCCACAAATTCGAAGATCAATGGTCAAGAAAGAACCCACAAGAAATCGACGGCCCAAAGATTTGCGGAAAGGTCATTGCAAAAATATAATTACGGAATCAATTTTCAAGAAAATTCAAAATGCTTACCCACAATCCACAATCCACAATTGTGGAAGAAAGAACTTTCAGATTGCAGAAAGATAATTGTAGAAGCAATTTTCAAGAAAAGTCAAAATTCTTACCCGCAATCTGCAATACGCAATTGCAAAAGGAAGAAGTTTTCAATTGCATAAAGGCTATTGTGAAAAGATAAATGCAGAAGAAATTTTCAAGAAGAGTCAAAATGCACATCCATAATACACAACCAGCAATTTTGGAAGGAATGAGTTCCCACAAATTACAGAAAAGAGAAATGTGGAAAGGACAATGCAGAAAGGTCTATTGTAGATAGATTGTTGCATAAAGGACGTCATGGAAAATAAACTGTTCAAGGTCACAAATGATCAACTAAATAGAGTTAAAAATGATAAACAGAGAAGTAATTTTGAATTATTTTATTTGTTTGTGAAGATTCATGATGAATATAGGTGACTGCTGAATGAAATGTTTGAGGGTATATAAACAATGTTTGAAACCCTCAAATAAGTGTCTCTGTACATTCAATTGACAGATCGATTGATATAGCATAGTTAGAGATCAAATTATCATATAAGGGATGTTGGGAGGTGATAGGGCAGGAAATAGTCCTACAATGGAGTCGTAGCCTCCTTCTAGTAGTACCTGGTAAATAGGGTGTCGTAGCATCCTTTCAGTAGCAGCTGATAAACCAGGGGGTCATAGCCTCCTTCCAGTAGTTGCTCATAAATAGGGTGTAATACCATCCTTGTCTGTAGTAGCAAAAAGAAACTATTTGTAAATATAAGTTTCCAGTAATAAGAAGTATTGGTGGTTTACCTAATTAGGCGTCCACGATAAATTTGTGTTTTGTGTGTTCTTGTTGATCATGTGTGTTAATGAATAAATCAAAAGTGGTTTGAATTTTTAAGAGTTATCAATTCTGATTCACCTCCCTCTCATTATTTTCCAATATTCCAACATTTATATCTCTTCAACCTTGTTTAGGGTTAAGGAGAATCAGTGCAAATTTACTAGGAAAACGTGGTCAACTAGTCCTTCTTGGTTTGGTTCCAAACACCACCAAACCTTTCCAATTATGGATGGATCCTATGGGATTTAACACATACTAACCAACCTCATATATTCAATTTTCTAATCATAAATTAATTTTTACATGTTACTCAATTTTGTACAACTTTGGTCTATTTCTAGCTTTAGACTAGTGAAACCCAAGTTGACCCAAATGCACCGAAATGACTTCAAATTCTGTATGGAAGAGATTTAGGGGTATTAGTAAATCCTAATGCATAATATTAATGCTAATATACTTTCTAATTTATTCTGCAACTTTCTTTTTTCCATACGGAAAGAAGGACAAAAACACTAGGAAATCGATGTTAAAACCCCCAAGATGATACTTTTGGCTCTCCAAATGTAGTATGAAACTCCAAAAATTGAGAAAAGAGTATGGGGTTGAATATAGTACATAATTTTATGTAATTAATCATGGTTATTATCTATTTAAACTTATTATAAAGTGCAACATTCGCATGACAACTTTCAAGGAAATTGCGTAACTAGCTCATATATGAAAGGTAGAGTTAAAGGCTCAGATCATGATGTGACATATAGAGACCATATAAAACATAAAAATTTATTCGCTAAAATAATTAAAAATCATACAAATCCATTCATACAAGTATGGTATACAACTCATTCAGTATAGGAGTCAAATACATGAAAACTAGTGATTTAATAGCATGGAATTGCAAGCGTTTCGCATATGGATTTCTTGGATTCAAAGACACATAGAATAGGGAAATGAAATTAAAGAGTAATAAATCATATACTACTGTCACAAAATAATCAAAATCATAGAATATCCCTCATACAAATCTTATATAAAACTACTTCAAGATTGAATCCAAATCCATGAAAACTAGTTATTCAAGAGCAAGGGAATGCAAGCCTTTATTACATGTATTTCTGATATTTTGACTTACATATCATATGGAAATGATATTAAATATTCATACATAATATATCCAATATTGGGCATAAAATGTACTCATCAAAGAACAAGCACCAGTCCAATAAGGGTGCCCTCAACATGAGAGTGTGAGGGGGTGGAAAAGAAGGAACGATAGAATAGGGAGATAGATGAGAATTCAAACTGTATGGACCTTCAAAATAAAAATAAAAATAATTAATTAATCTAAAATTGTAGGTATGAATGTCCTCTCCATAAACCAACTTGGAAAGGAATCCAACTCCCTCGAAATTGGTTCGCAAGCAAGGAGAGTAAACACTCACCGTGTAATGGACAAGCAAAAGCTCTCCAAAATGCCAAAGGACAATTAAAAAATGATAAAATTATATTCTCCTTTCTCAAAAAATATTTTTATTAACTTCATGATACCTCCTAAGGTCAAATTTCCCTCAATGGGCTTCCTCCAACTCAGCTTAGTGGCTTAGTAATTCCTATGAAACTTGTCTTCCTGTTTATGCTTCAATTCCTTCCCTAATTCGAATGTGTGCCTACAAATCCAAAATTCAAACTCTTGGTGTCTATATTTATCCCTTTCATGTCATATTTGTCATATTTCTGCAATGAGGTCTAAATTTTTCATACTTTTCATACAATCTTTCATCATTTGTTGTCATAGGCATGGAATCTCCCTCCAAGTGGAACACATTGTCTTCTAGTATCATTCTCTTCAATAAGAGTTACTCTCATTCACTAATTATAATTCCTTGGCTCATTTATTATATTTTAAATCACATCACCTTCCAATAATGTTACATTACCCATGTGTTCGAATTTGGATGAATATCTTCCAAGTGTCGAGGGAATCTAATCACCCAAAGGTTCCACAAGCTTCCAAGTGTCTTCATGAACCCATGACACCTTATTTTCTTAGTATTTATCATTTATGTGACCCATTTAAATGTGAATATGGTAAAATAAGGTCCTTTTGGGTTCCATATCCCCTTTATTAGAAAAATGTATGTCTCCATCTCAACCTAGGGAATTAGTAGGTTGGTGAAACATTATTTGCAAGTAGTCTTATTTGGAAATTATTTAATTAGGGACATGACAAAAAACATAGGAATGCACAACATATAGTTGTGAAAAACACTTGATTAATTTTGAATATATTCATTCAAACATGAGAACAAATTACAATCTCAATTGTCATATATAAATTTGAAATCCATTTGTCACAATATTGCAAAGCACTATAAATAATCATAAAAAGTTAGGCAATGATGAAAAGGAAAGTTTAAATGGCGTTAAGTATTCATTGTTGAATTTCTAAAAGTTTCCATTTCTAGGGATACTGAGCAACCATCTCCATCTAGGGTAGATATATCATTATGATTCCACGTATCATGTGTCACGTTAAATTTTGGTTATTATGTGAAATTTGTTCTTATTTTAATTGATTTTCATTTAACAGTTATCACAGCTGTGTTGATTCACCCAATATTATCTACCCATTCTAGTATAAGTCAAATACAAATGTATATGTCTTCAAAACTCATATGTATTCAAAAACTTGAAACACTTCCTTTCATAAACTGCAAATCCTGGTAATATGGTAAACTTTTCCAAAGAAGGGATTTGACTGCATAACTTGAGTAATGCAAATCCACAGTTCAAATAGAGGAAATAAAGGAAAATATGGAAGAGGCCAACATCTGGTTGGAAAGGGAGGGAAATAAGAGGATTATATTTTCTATTCATTTTTATGCATATTTTGAATAACTCAATCAACTCCTCTAAACTAGATTTCTAAATTTAGTCAGCCAAGGCCATTTTCCACCCGCTAGTCCATATGTTAGACCACCCTTACAACCAAATCCAATTATTGTTGGAATTGCCATACCACCACATGTTTCAATGTGTTCAGAACCATAGAATAATGATGGTTGGAATGAAGTTGCTCCAAATCCATCACTTGGTTTTGATGGATTACCCAATTGCTCATTGCCTTTGCCTCCTCCTCCACCACCAAAGCAACATGTTTTCCATTTTTTTCAATCGCTTACAAATATGAATTAATGAATCCCAATGACAAGTTAAAATATTATCCTAATCAGTCTATACTAAGCAAAGAAAAATTCCATGACCTTTCTATAAAATCTAACTCATTAGAATCCTCTTCCCTCTCAGTTGCCTCACATCTTGTTTTTCCATAGATCAATGTTGAAGTAAGAAGCATCACTTTGGGAAATGTACATTCAAGGGTAATCAACAAAGGAAGGGGTAGAATTTTTCAATTTAAGATACTCCTCAAGGAAGTGAACAAGGAAAGACTGCCTCTCATAGGAAATATTGGTTCTGATTCAGTTTAGAATCACTAGTAGAAAATGAGAGATAAATGACAAGGAAACCAAAAAATTTGGTCACCACAATTTTTTCAAGGTATAAATGACCAAACTTGAGTGAGCCGACTAAAAAGGAATAGAGGAATGACCAATTGGGTCACATGATAAAATATATGACCAGATACCAAGTAACTAAACTAAAAATGGCCACTTAACAATAACATTAAGAATATGAATTGATCATTTATTTGGTCATTGTTAGTTGTGTCACTCCGACAATGGAAAATTTCAATTTTGACAATGACTTTGTACAATTTCCTAAATTTTTACTAAATTGTAACACTTTCAATGGATTCAAACACCCCTTTCTATGAGGTCTCTGAATCCATCTACAATGTTAGAATTTAGTAAATTGTAACATTGTAGATGGATTCAAAGACATGATCTAATGTCAAATATGTTTCCATAGGAGAACCTAATGAACTTTTTTGCAATATCATTTCATTTGTACTATCACATCCATCTCAATGTGTTTATCATGTCCATATCTTACTTTACCATTTTTTCTTTCGTATTATCCCTTCAACAAATACACCAAGTTACATGATCATGTGCATCGTAATAGTGTGGTTGATTTGAGTCTTGGATATTTGCACGATATTTGTTGTCTTTCCCTCTCAGCATTTCCATGTCATGAAGTTGGTGTCATAATTCTGTTTGTCTCATTAGAGTACTCATGTTCATATTTTGCTTGAACAAAACCATCATTGTTTGACCCTCTTCACAACCTGTTAAAATTTTGGCAAGTTAATGTATTTTGCAACTTGTTAGCAAAAAAAATTCAATTTCACAACCTCCATTAATTCTCCATATAAATCCATTCATCATGGTTCTCCCTGTTCCTAAGTTTGGAAAGTTCTAAACTTACCCTTGGGTCTTTCCCCTGCACAAATCACCAATATCTTCCATTTTGAAAAGAAAACAAAAGATCTTCCCATTTTGTAAAATTCCTTTTAAAAAAATGAGTCTATCAACACCTTATCTAAAGCCTAGGAAAATCCCATTCAACCATATTTGCATTATACTAGTAGAAGAACAATACACATCTAGGTTTTGGTCGAATTTTTTAGCATCTTTCCCTAATCCATCACAAAATAATAGAACATGATTTATACTTGCTAAGTGAATTAAATATCGAATTCTTCTTAGTTTTATACCTTTAAACACTCCATGTCTCATTCCTTATAGAATGACCATACTTATACCCTCTGTGATAATCTAAAACAAGAAGCACAACAAGGGGCCTCCATGTCTGAACCATCAAGACGACCTAAATAATTTGGAGGTTGATCCATAATTAGTTAGAACAACAAAGAAAATTAGAAATGTCAAGAAATGCATAAAATCTAATTTACGAAGTGCACTTTAGTACTCTATCAAAGGGTGTTATACATAACATGATAAGGTGGTACCTGTGAAAAGGGATATCCTTGTCTGGAACGGTAGAATTTAGTTTAGTAGGAATTATTAAGTATGACGTTATACCCTTGAACCAAATAACTTGCTCATCATCTGCTTCAAATATCACATTGATGGAAATGGTAGGAGTATTGACCTAGAGTCCATTTTGGGGTGCTAAGTAAACTCCCTTAATTCCTACAAACTCATTATTGTCATTTACCATAACAATCTTAAAAATATGTGTTTACCCGGTCATATGCTTTTAACAAACTCACTAATGCTTTTTACCATGATAATATTGAAATGTGTGGTTTTTACCATGTCATAAACATTTAGAAGCATAAATATTTTTCTTATGTAAGTTATTAAATTCTTAAAATATATCTTAAACTAGATTCAATGGAAGAAAGTTAGTTTTAGGAAAAGGTTTAAAGTGGTTTTTCTATTTGTAAGGTATTTGAGTATATTGTTTTTTAAGATTTATTTTGAAGAATTAATATATAAAAAAGATTTTCAATTATGTTGTAATTTTTAAAACTTCCTAATGGATATTCAACTCATGAAAATGGAGTCGATTTTCTCTTTGAAAAAAACAATCGAGTCCATGAATTTAATAAGTAAAAAAAAAAACTAGTTAACTGAGTTGTTGATGTATTTGTAACTTCGGAATGTATTCACTTGTATATATTATATTGTACCCCGATGTTCCTATCGGGAGAATCATTTGTATTACATTGTACCGCGATGTTCCTATCGGGAGAGTCATTAATATGATAAAGTCATGTAAACTCATTGAGGTTAACCCTCTGTTGTAAGTTGGGGCAATAGTCCCCACAATTGAGTTGAGGTTAACCCTCCTTGTTGATCGGAGGAAAAAGTCCCCACAGTTGTGGGGCACTAGGGTTATTAGAATCTCCTAGAGATGTCAGCCCTTGTAAGTAATTGTAAAGTTGGAAATTAGTATAAATAGAGAGTGAGCCTCCTTATTTGACACACACACTCACTCAACTAGGGCGCATGAGTGAGAGAGGAAGTGCTGGCACAAGTGAGAGAGATCAGCTGTCGGAGATCATCTTTATGTTTTCGGGTTTTACTTTTGATACTAATGCTCATTCTATCTCTGAGGAAGTTGCAAGGTTTTCTTTTTTATGGATTCCCCAAGGAAAATTCTTTGTGTCTCTTGTCTCCTGTGATTATTGTTGTGCATGTTATTCTCTCAGATAATATCATAAGATCATATTGTCTAATTGATAAAAATATAACATGGTATTAGAGCTAACCTGAGAAGAAGACATTGTGCAGTTGCAGAAGCTAGGGATTCTTACTTTTTGGGTCTCTCTCCACAATCCATCAGCAAAAGGAGGCTAGGATGACTCTCCATTGAAGGGTGCATCTTTCTATCAAAGCAGAATTTGATTCCGAGCATTTTCAATTTTTGCAGCGGGAAATTAGGGCTTTTTACATAAGAGTAAGTTTTGAGTGAGCCTAGCATAGGATTTCTTTCCTAATCCAAATCAAAGTTTAGAGACCAAGTTTTAAGTTCTTGGTTGAGTAAAATGCTGGGAAAGTCAAACCCTAGTTTGACCTTGGGCCTAAAAACCCCTAAAATACTAAAACTGGTAGTTTTGGTAAATTCGCTAGATCTCAGGATTGAAGAAGTCTCAGGGGACAAAATTTTCACAAGACGAAGATAAAATCCTGTTGTACCTGTGTAAAACTTCCAGCCTTAGATTCGTTATATTATGGGAGATATGATTCCTCCAAATCAGGGTTCTAGCCTCTTTTAGGATTCATCACTAAATAGGGCACCTAGGTAGAATTACTATATCTCTGTATACGAAGGCCCAAATGAAATTTCTCAAGATTTTCCAAATAGGGAATGGAATTTAATTTCTTTGGTAAAACGTTTAGACCCTGATGATGAAACAGGGACACGAGGGAGTCAGTACAAGTTCACTATGCTAAACAGTCCTAAAATAAGTCACCTTGGGAAACCTCTCATAAGTTCCAATTGGTGAAACCAATTCCTCTCAAACCTATGGTGTTGAAAATAGGACATACAGGGCTACCTCAATATGAAATTTCAGACACAGAGGAGCAGTAATTTAGGAAAGACGACAGAAACAATATCAAGAATTTCTATAGAGGAAATTGGAAAACTAGGGCTTCCTGTTCCGAGAGCTTCCCTCCACTGTTTTCAGAAAAGGATTACATTGGTCATCTTGCCTTGAAGAGGCCCATATTTCCATCCAATTAGATCTGAAAGCTTCCAAGTTTTGAAAATTAGGGTTTCTTTGACAATACCTAGATCAACCAGCCTCAGAACCAGGACGAGCACCTCAAATTGGTAAGATCTAATCTTTTTCTATTTACAGTTGAGGTTCTCATTTCAAGATAACTAATCAAACCAAGTTGATGACAATCTTGGTGAAGATGACAACTTCCAAGCATGGAAGTATAGAATCTCACTAGTTCTTAAAGAAAATGAATTGGACACCTACATAAGTAGAGAGGTTCCAATTCCAAAGGGAGATGAGGATAAAAGCCTTACACAAGAAGAACTTGGTCAAGGCCAAGAAGATCATTGCTGATTCAACCAAGGATCACCTTATACTACAAGTGTCCTCCCTAAAGACACCTAAAGAGATGTTTGATTCCTTGACCAATCTATTTGAAGGGAAGAACATAAATCGAAAGATGAATTTGAGAAACCAGTTGAAGAATGTAAAGATCCAGAATGCAGAGACCATACAATCATACTTTACAAGGGTCTCTCAAATAAAAGAATGACTTGAAGCAATGGATGAAGAAGTAGAGAATTCACAATTTGTGATAACCACCTTGAATGGCCTCCCAGGATCATGGGATTCATTCATTCGAGGAATGTGTGCCATAAGGAAGTGATTAATTTCAACAGACTCTAGGAAGAGCACACACAAGATGAAGCTCGACCCATGATAAGAGAAGAGAAGATGGGAGAAACTGAAGATCAAGCGCTCATGATTCAAAGAAGATCCCTCAAGCGATGAGGAATATGAAGAACTCAATTCTTGAAGAACCTCTTATCCATCTCAAGCATTTGGATAAGAAATGATGCTGTTATGAATGAAGAAGATGATGAAGCTAAAAGGAGTCTACCCACGAAACAAATAAAGATAAGTATTCAATTGTTATTTCATGATATTATTTTGTTATGCATTTGTTTATATTAAGTTGATGTGTTATGCATGATAGAATGTTTGCATTAGTGACAATATACTACTAATATGCATGTGATGGATAAGTATCCCATGGTTATATACAACTCTCCATTGCTACTTATCTAGAATGAAACCTCTTTGCTGATATATTGGATCAGTGCACAATCTCAATGTTGTGTTGGTAGAGATGGAAGGCATCAAGAAAGCTTCTGTAAGATATGGATGAATGTTGTATTGGATAAAATAGTTGCATGATTATATCTTGATGCAAAACAAGTTTTCATTATGAATATACCTTATGAAATGTTTCTAACCATACAAATAATACATTTGACTTGTAGGAAAGATCGCGTACATTGCCTACAAAATAAGGATGAGACTTATTCGGAAGAACAAGTGACGATATTTCGAGAAATAATCCAAAATGAAGAATAGTATGAAGAGACTTCAAGAGGCCTCAGACACAGTGCAGTTATGTGACAATGTTGAGCGACATCATTGATGTAGAGCCTTCTAGCTATGAAGAAGTACCCAAGAATAAAGGGAATGAGAGTACAAGTTCAAGAAGAATGATGTCTAAGATGCGGTATCAAGACCTGAAGAGAAGTCTGTGGGATACAAGGAAAAATTCGTGGAACAAGGATTCTAATAGAAAGAGACATATGTAGCCATTGGAAGTTAAGACACATGACAGGTAGATTCATGTGTGCAAATTAAAGAAGGCCTTGTATGAGCTTAGAAGACACCCATGGGTGAGGAGCTTGAAGGTCACCTAGAGTGATGAAGATCTTAACCTTTGCTATAAGGTTGAATATGAAAGCCTATAGAGATGGGTGTGAGAAGAATGTTTTCAAGATAGAGGATCTTGGTATCCAGTGAACCTAGATGGATACATAGAATGATAGTAGCAGAGGAAGCTACTTGTAACTCCAGTACATGATACATAGAGTATGAAAGGCAGAGGGAGAATGATGCTACGCTTCAAAGGGAGTGACTGCAAAAGATCCTGAGGTTTGACATGGTACAATAGGTTGGACAACTCACGTATGGATCTAGGATTTACTGAAAGCATATTCCAACCTTTGCTTCAAGGTTGAAGGTGGAAGACCAGTGATTCTCCTGTTATACATTAATGACTTGTTCCTAATAGGGAAAGTGGAACTCATTAAAGTTGCAAGAAGGAGACTTGTTACCAAGTTCGAAATGAAGTAATTGGGTATGGTGCATTACTTTCTAGACATGGAGGTGTGGCAGAGTGCAAATGGAATCTCCCTTGGATAAGGGAAGTATGCAATAAAGATCCTAAAGAGGTTCGGGATAATGGACTGAAAGTCCATGACCACACCTATGGCATCGAACCTGAAGCTATTGAGTGATGCTTCATTAGATTCGCTTGATTCCATGATGTATTATTAGATGATTGGATCCTTGATGTACCTAATGAATACGAGGCCAGATATTTTCTTTGTTGTGATCCAGTTCCTAACGAATCCGAGACATGTTCACTTGATTGCTGCAAAGCATATTCTGAGGTACCTGAAGGGTACAGTTGATTATGGGCTCAAGTATGAGGTGAATTAGAAGATTAAAATGGAGGGTTATGTGAATTATGATTGGGCAGGTAGTACCATTGATAGGAAGAGCACTTCAAGGTGCTACTTTTGTATGGGATCATGTGTGATTTCTTGGTTTAGTAGGAAACAATCCTGTGTGGCACTGAGTACAACTGAAGTTGAGTATGTCGCAACTTGTTCGGCTAGTTGTGAGGCATTGTGGCTAAGGAAGCTACTATCTGATTTGTTTTATCTCCAATTGGATGCTACTTGTATATATTGCGACAACCAGATTTGTGTGAAGTTGTCGGAGAACCCGGTTTTCCATGACAAGTCAAAGCATATCGAGATAAAATACCAATATATTAGGGATATGGTGCAGAGGGGAGCAATGAAGCTCCAGTATGTTGCGACAAATGAGCAGATAGCTGATGTGTTGACCAAGCAATTAGCTAGAGTGAAGTTTGAGTACTTCAGGGAGAAGCTTGGTGTTCTCCAGGTCAAGGTTCCCTCCAAGTGGAGGTGATGAGTCTGAGAACCTTTCTGACATGGTAGGATTGGTTTGTTCATGGTAAGATATAAGTGCAGGAGTCTTTCTAACATGGTGGTAGGCTAGGCCTCCCATGGTCAGATGTAAGTGCAGATCCTTTCTGATATGGTGGCAGGTTGGGCCTCCCATGGTCAGATGTAAGTGCAAAACCTTTCTGACATGGTGGCAGGTTGGGCCTCACATGGTCATATGTAAGTGTAGAGCCTTTCTAACATGGTGGCAGGTTGGGCCTCCCATGGTCAGATGTAAATGCAGAGTCTTTCTGACATGGTGGAAGGCTGGGACTCCCATGGTCAGATATAAGTGTTGATCCTTTCCAACATGGTGGCAAGATGGGCCTCCCATGGTTGGATATAAGTGTTGAGCCTTTCTAACATGGTGGTAGGCTGGGCCTCCCATGGTCAGATGTGAGTGCTCAGCCCTTCTAACATGGTGGCAGGCTGGGCCTCCTATGGTCAGATGTGAGTGTTGGGCCTTTCTGACATGGTGGTGCATGTGTTCCTCCCATGGTTTGATGTGAGTGTTGGGCATGCATTTCTGACATGATGGTGGATGTGTTCCTCCCGTGGTCAGATGTAAGTGTTGGGTGGTCAATGTCCCAATTACAATCAAAGACTCCCAAGCTTATATGGTTATCCAATCCTTCAAGCATGAACCTCCATTTATGAGATTCCTTACAAGTTTTGGGGACCCTCTCAAGGGTAAATCCTCTGTTATTAATTTCGCCCCTAGGTAAAATAGTATTTCCATACAAGTATCTTCACAAACAACACCCTTTTTTTAATTTAATGTATCTTCATATGGGTATATCATGGTGTTTTGATTTGGCCCCAAGTGTCCATTTCATATATTATAATGTGATTTGACATATTTTCATGAGCATGGGACATGCCCACTTCATTTCTATAAATAAATCATCTCCATAATAAGTTATCATTGTCATTTTAAGTGTCCTACATCACTCATCCATGCAAGTCCTTCCTTTTTTAACTCAAATTTATCTCTCTCTACAAAGTGAACATGCAAGCACATGGAATGAAATAATGATGTGTTATGGCTATACAAGTGCTCCTAAACTCACACGTCAGGGGTCGAGTGTTATCACCTTAATTTCACTCATAAGAGACAACTCAACAAAAATAGGTTAAATCATCAGCAATTGGCAAAGAGAAGCATACTAAACACTACCTCATGGCTATTAAATCACCTCAATTGAGAATACAAAACCTTATAAATGAATAATTCATTTCAATTGCATGGATCTCAATATGTATCACTCATGAAATGTCATGTCCCAATTTTTTTATTGGGTCACAATGGCCTAATCACATTTTCCATATTCATGAGAGTTTGTCAAATCAATGCTAAGGGTCAAATAATTGCCAAGGAGGAAAATTACTAGTTTCCTAGGTTCGGGGTGGAAGCTTTGGGATTTGGAATAAGGGGGAAATAAATGATGTTAAGACATTAGAATGGGATAAATATTTAATAATGTATATTATTAAATAAATACAATAGAAAAATGAAGTGGAAATGGAGCATGGATACACATGGAGACTATGGGGCCCACACAAGCTAGAAAATTGGTGCCACATGGCATCCTCTTATTGCAATTTCGAATCCATGGGAAGACTAAAGGTTATTGGATGAATTATATGGATAATACACTTGGCCATATGCATCATAGGTCTAATTTGGGATGAAATGTAACTTATGTTGGAAAGGAAGAGTCATTTTGGAGCTAGTGAGACACTTGGACTAGATTCCCTAGCTCTATGACAACAATGATGAAGATGCTATGAAACCTATGACACAAATCAGATCCAAAGGCTGAAATCTGACATATCTGACATGTCAAGTCAAAATAGATCATCTAAGAGAGCTCTCATGTGAGTTGGAGAAGCTCAATGGATTCCTACTCAAATTGGGGGAAGATGGAAGGCTAGGAAAGGGAGGACGCATGGAATCTTGAGCCCACACCAATATTCAAATTGGATTGATTTTGTGGATGGATTGGTAACATTATAAGGATAAGGATGTTTATAAAATGCAGGAATCAACCAAGAGAATGGATTTTGATCATTTGTGAATTATGAGAGCTAGTGGATGACTAGTTTTCTTGCCTTAGCCAATTTCGAGGGCGGAAGATTCCTATCCAAGTGAGTGTTTGAGGTCACTCAGGTATTTCATGGAGATTTAATGGAGTCTTATTGTAAGTTTTAATCTATATGGAATCTTGTGTATTCTTCTATTGCAGCACTTTCTCTCAACCATTTCCAGTTTTTATGGCATATTCTTGCTCATGGAGGGATTTCGCTTTGGGTGAGCTATTGATATCTTTCAGGAAGCTTCTAATGCTCCATTATTTTATGTTCTGATTTCAATGATCTTTATTTCAATTTTAGAATACTCTCAGGTCGAAATTCCAAAATATTTCATGTAAAAATGATGAAGAAACAATGTCATTTCCCCACTTTCTTGTTGTGCACCATTGTAATGCTAATGATTTCGAAATGGGAGAATATTTTAATTGTCCATTAATTATTTTAATAATATAAATATGATATTTTCTTAATTCTCAAAAATTTCCAGGTATAAATATCAAATGGTTGTATGGAAAAGTGATTATTAATGAGCAAACAATGACCATTTCCCCAGTACATTGATGTATGCTATGATAATGTTGATTATTTAGAACATGAGAATGTATATTTGATAAATGTATGATTAATTTAATGTAATTAATGTTCATTACAAGTTTCATGTTCATTAATTAAGCACCGGAATCCATTTTACTCATTTTAATTGCATTGGGAGAAGATTTGGTGCCTTTTCCCCAAGGGTCGAAATTGTGATTTGGGAGTTGTCTGGGAGAGATTCATAACAGCCTGTATAAACTGAACCATGAGGAATATTATATCTTAAAAATTCCCCCCACTCATTCCCTACCTCTGTTCAGCAATTCTAGTGACTTTGGGATTATTTGAGAAGCCATTTCCAGCAATTACCCAGGGGGAATTGGAGCCCCAATTTGCTAGTAAACACTCCTACTTTGAACAGAACATTAAACAAGTTTGAAGTAATTGGGGGGTCACAAAACATACCTTAACATCATATTTAATTTCTAATATAATTCATGTACCTTTTGAGAAAATTTGGGAGCATTTGGGTCAATTTGGAGGTTTAGACATCAAAACCACTCAAGGTTCAAAATTGGGGAAAAAGTGAAAAATTGGTCATTTAATAAAAATTTGAAAGAGGGACATTACAGTGGTATCAGAGAATGATATTTGCACCTTATGTGGTATTATATTTATGAGGACAAAAATTCAGGGACCACCATTAGATATCGAAACCAAAAGTGCTTTTTTTAGGAGGAAAAAAAAAGTAGGAGAAGGCAATTTTTTTTTAGGAAACTATGACTAGGGATGAAAAGGGAACCTCATATGATGGTGAGGAGCTTATAAAAATTATGGAACTTATATTTGAAGACATGAACAAGAATATTATTAAAGGATTCAAATTTTTGGCTATCCAAATTTGGATAAAATATATTGATTTTAAGAAAACCAAGGGGAGAAATGTATCAGCTTAGTTAAAGGAGAAAAAGGAGGAGAACCATGAACCACCTAGTTCTAAAATAGGTGAAGTAGAATAAGTAGTGCATGAAGAGGATCAAGATTCAATCCCAAGTGACTCTAAAAAATATGAAGAGGCATCACATGAGTATGAAGAATTTTCTACTAAAAATACTGAATATCATTTCGAGACACATTCTACCTTGGAAATGAAACAAAGAGCATATACTAATGGATGCTTGAACTATGAAGGAGTATCTACTGATGGGTGCTCACAAATCTATGTTGGTGACATAGAGATCATATTTCAAAGTGTTGCTGCAAGCCAAATTTCTAGTAAACATGATAATGAAGACCTTGTAGCAGTTGAAGAAGAAACAAGATCAACTTCCCCATCACCACTTGAGCTTCATGAAGTTGGTCCAAGCAAGAAGGAAGAAGATGAGGAGGTTCATTTGCAAAAGCCTCATTTTCGTGAAGGGTCCTTAAATATGAATGAAAAGAATATCCAAGAGGCCCTTAGAATACTACATGACAATAAATCATTGGTGTCAAATTCTTGCTAGAAAATTTCTTCATTGGAGGATCCATCCTTCCTTGAAGACATGGAGAAGATTCAAAGAGCAATGTGCAACATTGAAGGTAATTTTCTTGTCTTTGATTTTTTATATAAATAATTTGGTTTATATTAATGAATGGTTACATGATGCATGCTTGAATAATAATGAGTATAATCATAATCTCACAATTCAAAATGATCAACTTCTTGAAAAGTTGCAAGACACTTGTTTTTCTTCCTATGTTTCAGATTGTCAAATGGTAGATTGTTTGGAGGATTCTCATGACATGGTGGATCATGAGAAATGTGAAATTTTGAATGTGCTTTATGTGTTTTAATATGAAATTGAATATATCCAAACACTTGATTTGGTGGAAGAGGAACTTGAATTGTCTCTTTATGAAGTTTATGCAATTTTTAAAGAAGAGCATGATTCCTCTACATTGAAACCAATCTATGACAAAGGTTTCGCACTTTTGAAGGATCTGAATTATACTACCCATATGGATCCTTACCATGATGAAAATTCTGCACTTTTTGATCAGTTGGGTGATTTAGTTCATTCTCCTACATTATACAACTCCATGTTTTGCAGCTTTAGTCTCAATGAAGTATGGGTGAAAGGGTTCTTTTTTATGATGCCACATGAGGAGTATGGAACTCCTAGATTTAATTTTTATGATGACGTGTTTGGAGAAAAATCTTATTCACATTTGTAGCAACATCCTTTGTTACTTTATGATGATGCACATCTACATGGATGCACCTATTATATGAATTTGAGTCACTTGAAGATTTGTGGCTTTTCTTTCTCAACACTTGGTTCATTTTATGTTGGAGGAACTTCATCCAACACTGGGGTGAATAGATTTATGATGGGAGAAAATTTTTGTTTCCAGCCACATACTTTGTTATATCTTTATGATTCTCTCATTCATGGATGTATGGGTGAGACCTCTTTGAGTCATTTGAAGTCTCCTTGTTTCTCTTGCTCATTATTTGGTTTAGATTTTAGTGGAGATTCTTCATTCACTTCTTGGATGAAAGAATACATGGATGAATATTTTGATGCATATCACATCCTTTTGGAGCAGCATTATAGGACATGGGATGATCACCTATGGCATTGGAGAAGATTTGACTAGTCACTTGAAGCTTGTATGCACTTGGCAAATGGTGGTCTACTTACTTGGAAGTATAAGCACTTTCATGATTTTTTTATGAGGCACTTCCTTGATGTACATTTTTATTATGTTATTATGTAATTTGATTATATTTATTATGTAAACATTATGTTTGGAAGAACGCATACAAGAAAATGGGATCCCAGAATTCTCTTTCCTAATGGTATGGGTTGGATAGCACTCTTAATTGTTGGAGTGCAATACAAGAAATGGGACCCTGGGATAGTTTTTAGTCCCATTAATTTCAACTTTTGGGGGAAACAAGCAGTATGGTGGATGGATTCCCCACTTAATAAATTTATTTTAATCAGAGTAGTGCAGTAGCAAGCATGGTGGTTCCCCTCGAAAATCTTCATCGAATCTCAAAGACTCAAAGTTGGGAAACTCAATGGCAACTTCAAAGAATCATACAGAAAGCAGGTTCTTCAACACCCATGTTTGAAATTTCTTGAGGAAAAGAAATGTTAGGAAGGGAGTATTTTTCATTGGGTCACAATGGCCTAATCACATTTTACATATTCATGAGATTTTGTCAAATTGATGCTAAGGGTCAAATAATTGCCAAGGAGGAAAATTACTAGTTTCCTAGGTTCAAGGTGGAAGCTTTGGGATTTGGAATAAGGGGGAAAATACATGATGTTAAGAAATTAGAATGGGATAAATATTTAATAATGTATCTTATTAAATAAATACAAGAGAAAATTGAAGTGGCAATGGAGCATGGAGACATATGGAGACTATGGGGCCCACACAAGCTAGAAAATTGGTGCCACATGGCATCCTCCTCTTGAAATTTCGAATCCATGGGAATAATAAAGGTCATTGGATGATTTATATGGCTAATACACTTGGCCATATGCATCATAGGTCTAATTTGGGATGAAATGTAACTTACGTGGGAAAGGAAGAGCCATTTTGGAGCTAGTGAGACACTTTGAATAGATTCCCTAGCTCTATGACAACAATGATGAGGATGCTATGAAACATATGAAAAAAATAAGATATTAAGGCTGAAATATACCATCCAATATATCTCTCATGTGTTTTGGGAATCTCAATGGGCTCCTACTCAAATTTGGGGAAGGTGGAAGGCTAGGAAAGGGGGACACATGTCAATTCATGAGTACACACCCAAATTCGAATTGGATTGAGTTTTTGTATGTATTGGTAACCTTGTAAGGATAATATTTTTTATAAAATACATATATAAACCAATATAATGGCTTTTTATCATTTGATAAATTGTCATTTGTGAATTGTGAGAGCTAGTGGATGACTAGTTTTCTTTCCTTAGCCAATTTTGAGGGTGAAAGATTCCCATCCAAGTTGGTTTTTGGAGAGGCCAATCAAGTATTTCATGGAGATATAATAGATTTTTATTTGAATTTTTAAGATACAAGGAATCTTGTGTATTCTTCTATTGCAGCACTTTCTCTCAACCATTTCCAGTTTTATGGCATATTCTTGCTCATGGAGGGATTGCGCTTTGGGTGAGCTATTGATCTCTTTGGGGAAGCTTCTAATGCTCCATTATTTTATGTTATAATGTAAATTATATTTATTTCAATTTCAGAATATTTTTTGGTATAAATTCCAAAATATTTCATGTAAAAATGTTAAATAATAAAGAAATAGTGTCATTTCCTCACAATCTTGTTGTGCACCATTGTAATGCTAATGAATTCGAATTGGGAGAATATTTTCATTGTACATTACTGATTGTAATAAGAGAAATATTATATTTTATTCATTCTCATAAAGTAACAGGTATAAATATCAAATGGTTGTATGGAAAAGTGATTATTAATGAGCAAACAATGACCATTTCCCCACTACATTGATGTATGCTATGATAATGTTGATTATTTCGAATGGGAGAATGTATACCTAATAAATTTGTTATGAATTTACTTTAATTAATGTGCATTACAAGTTTCATGTTTAGTACTTAACAATCAGAATCCATTTTACTTATTTTAATTGCATTGGGAGAAGATTTGGTGCCTTTTCCCCAAGGGTCGAAATTGTGATTTGGGAGCTGTTTGGGAGAGAGTCATAACAGACTATATAAACTGAAATATGAGGCATATGAGAACTTAAAAATGTCCCCCACTCATCCCCTACCTATTTTCATCAATTAGAGTGACTTTGGGATTATTTGAGAAGCCATTTCTGGTAATTACCCAGGGGGAATTGGAGCCCCAATTTGCTAGTAAAGACTCCTACTTTGAACAGAAAATTAAAAAAGTTTGCAGAAGTAATTGGGGGTCAAAAAACATCCATGAAAATTATATTTAAGTTCTAATATCAGTCATGTACCTTCTGAGAAAATTTGGGAGCATTTGGGTCAATTTGGAGGTCTAGACATCAAAACCAGTCAAGGTTCGAAATTGGGGAAAAAGTGAAAAATTGGTCATTTAATAAAATTTTGAAAGAGGGAAATTACATGGAAATTGTGTGGGTTTTCCTTATATACCTTTAAATTCCTACAAGCATGTGAAATTCATGTTTTTAGGTGAATTGAAGACTCATAGTCCTAGTTTAGACAACTCTATGAGGAATTACAAGGTGAATTTGAACCCCTGACTCATCAATGTGGATTATTTTTGCTTCCTAAGTGTCTCCATCAAGCATTGAGATCCCATTTCAAATGAAGAGCATTAAAAGGTGAACCAATTATTCATTGGGTCTCTAAATTTATATATTTAAATGAAATACATGCATTAGAATTTGAAGAAGAGAATAATTGCAATATTATGTTGGAGGAATGAGCTTGGAGATCATAAGTCTCACTCTGTCATCTCTACCATTCATTTCCTTCATGATTACTTGAGTTCCTTCAATAAGGAGACAAATTTTATTTAGTTTCCATTGTTAGAGAGAGATTTAAAGAAGGAAAAGAACCCATCCCTTGCTCCCATTCACTCTTATTAGGTGATAGAACATATTTTATGCTTTTCCATTGGACTAATATATCATTATTGTTGTTTCCCTACACTCTTTTGTGTTTGAATTATTTTCTCGTAATTAATCTTATAAAATGATTTCTTGCATGATTTCTATTTGTTTATTTTATATTAAAATACTCTTGTGCTAGTCTCACTACTAACCATAGTCTATTTTCTAACCGAGAACTTAGTTTGGATAGGGATTTTTGCTCACCAATACAACAAAATCCCCAAAACACCCATTCCATTGATACTCTTTTAACTTTATTTAAAATGTTTGCAAACTATTGTTAGGATTATAATCCTTCCTTGTCCAATTTGGTCATATGTCTAAATCAGGGTTCATGTCTAAATTGGGAGTCCTTTCAGTCTATTTTTAGTCACTAGCACCATTGGGTCCACTTGGCCTAATTGGGGCACATGAACCAGTTACTAAAGTGTGGGGAACACTAATTGAGGCCAATAGCCACCAATTTCACTTTACATGCATCAATTTAGGAGCCTCCTAGATCAATCCCTACAAATTAGGAGCCATTGGGAATGCTGATACCAACCTCCATTAGTTGAGTTCAATTGGTGACTAGTCAAGCTTAGTTAGGAGTCAATTACATTTAGTTCTAGTTCCCTGCATTTATTTATACTCAGTTAGTGCTAGGATTGCATGGCTGCATGCAAATGAGGCGCATTTACTCACCTACCTCAGTTAGTTAGACTAGTTAACACTGAATTAGACACTTGAGTTGTGATTTTGAACTCTGATGAACTCCGATAATGATTTAGACAAGGTTAGTTAACCTTCAGTCAAGTAGAGTCAAACCAATTTGAATTTCCTCACATAGGATTTGAATTGCATGAGACCATTTAGCCATTGTACTTCATTGTAATTAATTATCTAATTACTTTTGATTAATGAAAGACTTCACAGTTGCAAGCATTTTTACACTGCTTCATTCTTCAATTGCTCAGTAAATTGTATGATCTATCTTGTGAGTTGTTTGTTGGTACACATATCTATGTGCTCAATTCAATATAGTATCAGAGCCTCGGCAGGACAAGGCACTTCTGCTACTACAGATTCATACTTGGATCATTGTTTTTGAGAAAACTTGCTCCTTCCAGTACTGCACCAGAAGCGGAGAATTTACCACTTAATATCCCAAGTTAAGGAATTGTTGCTTGATCAACTGTGCTAAGTGTGAAGGAAATTTTAAAAGTGCAGACTGTTGACCTTATTTTTTCTGTTTGATTGTGTGATTTATAGGTTTACTAGTCCTCTTCACTGCATTCGCTACAAGCAACTCAGTCTCCTTCATTGCATTCGCTACAACAACTTAGTCTTCTTCTCTGCATTCTAGATGGCCCCTCAAATAGAGCTCCTCACTCCTTTCAACTATCACCAGTGGAAGGAGGACATGGAGATGTAGCTACATTCCAAAAGACTCTTTAGACTTACAATGGAGGTAGAGGCAGAGCCAATCCATTATGTTGACAAAGAAAAGTACTTCAATAGGATTGATGAATCCTATGGATGCTTGTGACACTCAATCTCTTGAGATATTCTCTTCCACATCAATGGATTGAAGAATCCCAAGCAGGTTTGGGATAATATTTCCTCCTTATTTGATAAGCAGGATGTTCTGAGGATCTATCAGCTAGAGAATGACTTGATTTCTCTTCATCCAGCCAATTTCGAAACACTAAATGAATTTTTCACAAAATTCAAGAATCTGGTGTTCTAGTTGAAGCTGTGCAAGGTTGAGAAGGAGGATGATCAACTCATCCTTTCCATTCTCTCAAAACTTGGTGCAGACTACTCATTATTTGTATCAACCTTTCATTCATTGAAGCTTACTAATCCAAATTGGAGGATTCCTACTATTAACTCCTTCATTGAATCTCTCACCCAGGAGCATGACAATTTGATCCAAATGGGGATCATTTGATCTTCCAGAGATCAAGCATTGGTTGCAGGAGGACCTAAGGTAGTGAATGATAAAGGGAATCAAAAGGATGAGTCTCCTGTGGAGAAAGAGCAGTCAAATAAACCTTTTGGGTCAAAGAGAAGCAAGAAGAATGGCAAAGGAAAGACACTTTGTTCCTATTGTGGAAGGGCATTTCATCCAGAAAACTCTTGTAGGAGAAGAACAATTGATGATATGGCTCTTGTTCTGAAGAAACATAACATTACTGTACCTTCTAGTGCAAGGAAGGCTGACCATAGAGAAGAAACTGAAGAATATGAAGAGACATGCCATGCACTGAAGGATATCTGCTCAACAGCACATGCCTTCCTCATTTATTTTGGAGATTCCAATCATATGGTTTCATCCAAAGAATCATTCTCTTCCTTGCAGTATTTTGATGGTCCTAGTATTTAGATGGGAAATAACAGTAAAATTCACGCCAGAGGGAAGGCTTCTATCAATCTTGAACATGGAAAGTTCAAATATGTGCTTTATGTGCCCTCCTTAGATGCAAATTTGTTATCTATATACCAGATGACTCATACTAGCTCTCCAAAGCAAGTGATATTTGGTCCAGACTCAGTGGAGATCACAGATATCTCTACTAGAAACATCATAGCTAAGGGTGCTGCAAATCATGTCTCTAAAGCATATGAGTTTTCACACTTCATTCCATTTCTAGAACCAGTACACTCTCAGCTGCCACCTGACAGGAAAGGTAAAAACCTTCCATCTACTTCTTTCACAGTTTACACTAGTATTGCAGATCCAGTTGTATCAGTTTATGAGATTGAGATTCAGGGTTATTCAGATCCGGATCAAATCCCTACTCCCAAGCGGGAAGCTAGGAAGATGACTAGAAATCCATCTGACACTCAGAAGACAAATACCCTTGCGCTATGTCATACAATCTCACCTCCTTCATAGAGATGAAACAAACTCTCTGTGAGATTCTACATGGCAAGGGCTAATCAGTTACACTGCCTTTAGAATAATAGAGTGGATCATACACCTCTTCATCCAACAAGAGGCAAAGTTTACATTCCTCCTTCCTTCCATCATCATTTTGGGAGAATATGGAGAATTCTACATGCCGAGCCCTACGATACCTATGCACGGAACATCATGCATGCTACTTCGCTACATCATAGAGATTGCAACAACACATTTTCAAGTTTTTCAAACTTGAATCCTGATTCTATCTGCTTAGTTAGGGGGGGGGATTTTTTCCCATGTGGTTTTCCCCCTAGCTCCTTGTATTAAGCAGTTACTTTACTTTTCTTGTTGTAATGGGTGACCTATGGCATTATTTACTAGGACCCACAAAATTTCCAAGTTAGCATTCAGGGGGGTGTCAAGATTATAATCCTCCCCTGTCCAATTTGGTCATATGTCTAAATCAAGTGTCGTGTCTAAATTGGGAGTCATTTTAGTCTATTTTAAGTCACTAGCACCATTGGGTCCACTTGACCTAATTGGGGCACATGTACCAATTACTAAAGTGTGGAGAACACTAAATAAGGCCAACTTCCACTGATTTCACTTGCATGCATCAGTTTAGGAGCCTCCTAAATCAATCCCTGCAAATTAGGAGCCATTAGGAGTGTTGATACCAACCTCCATCAATTGAGTTCAGTTGGTGACTAGTTAAGCTTAGTTAGGAGTCAGTTACATTTAGTTATAGTTCCCTACATTTAGTTCTACTCAATTAGCACTAGGATTGCATGGTCGCATGTAGGTGAGGCACATTTACTCACCTACCTCAGTCAGTTAGACTAGTTAACATTGAATTAGACACTTGAGTTGTGATTTTTAACTCCGATGAACTCCGATAATGGTTTAGACAAGGTCAATTAACCTTCATTCAAGTAGAATCAAACCAATTAGAATTGCATGAGGCTATTTAGCCATTGTACTTCATTGTAATTAATTATCTAATGACATTTGATTAATGAAAGCATTCACAGTTGCAAGTACTTTTGCACTGTTTCATTCTTCAATTGCTAAGTAAATTGTATTATCTATCTTGTGAGTTGTGTGTTGGTCCACAGATCTATGTTCTCAATTTAATAACTATTTCATAGATGAGTCTCCCATATCAATGTTTGAATTTTACCCAACATTTAGATATCAAATATCATAAGTCCTTATCAAAAAACCAACAATGATTAAATTTGAAAGGGAACGATGGATTCATCTTGTATTCCTCAATAAGGAAATAGATGTGAAGGTGATCAAAAGCTACTCCCCACCCAAGTTATAAATATGAATTTGCTCAAGTACCTTATATTATACTGCCAAGAAGTGGTATAGGTGCTTTTATATTATATCTCTACTCCTTCGCATGTTCCTTCAAGTAAGGACAATCTTTATGGGATCCAAATTGACCAATTTATCCTTCTTAAAGAAATGCCAAAAAAATACTAAATCGTCTAGTCTTGCCACCTCACCTGAAACTCCCATTGAGCTAACTATGAGGTTGAAATCTCCCTTTAAGATGATCTTATCTCCAACTAAAGAACCTTGTGCTTTTATATCCTTCCAAAATTCCTCTTCATGTGAATAGGACTCATATACGTTTAAAACCTTGAAAATAGTACATAGTTCCTTTGACATGCATTTTACAGAGATACCTACATTCATCTAATGTGTGGACACAACATCAATACTTAAATTCCAATCTCTGAGCAAATGCCCCCAAATCTCGTCAAAATCAATGGATCAAAATACCCATTTTTTTAGAAGGGGAGAAAAAGCTTCCACTGCATTAGAGCGCGGACACATTATTTCTTGGAGGAGGACAATGTTAGGTTTTTGCAAGGAAAAAGATGCTTTAGGAATAGCAATTTTGAGCTGACTTAAATCCCTGTAGCATTTAAGGAGAAAATAAACATCTAGATCACTAACTTATGGGAATTCCCTATTCTAAGGGACCCTACAATGGTCATTTGTTTTCCTTCTTTTACTTATCTAGATATCTTGGACTTGACTAAGTAGATGTAAGATGTTTTTCCTACTCTGTAGGTATGACATGTGTCAAGAACCAATCCTCCCTACACAACTCCTTTCTCTTAAGGAATCTCATCTTGATGGGATATTAGTCTATAATTCTATTTAATCTACTACATTATGGACTTAGGTTTCCCTTTAACAAGTTTAAGTAAAGGGTTGTGACTCACTAGCACAAGCTTTGGGACACCCTCTAAATTGGGAGAGGAAGATGAGATAACTCACAAAGAGGAGTTATTTATGGATCCATAAGCAAAGGACTTACCCCCTTTAAGTATGACCTTGAAAAATATGGATTTTTCACAATGTGAAGAGATGGAAAATGAAATTTTGGAGACCTACCTTGGTTATTAAATGCCTAATGAGTCGAGGTAATCAAATATTCAATAGGAAATGGAACCTTATTCACCTTCACACCAAGGGGGAACACAATGTTATGAATCTAAGCTTGTGGATTTGAGTTAAATTATGAGGGTACATTATCTACAAGGCCTTCCTTTGAGTCCATAGAACTTATATTTTTAACATAGGCATTATGAGGTACACACAGTCCCCTTGCTAACTCAGAATAGTCCTACCTCAAATTCCCAACTTTAAGACAACTCGATCACCATAAAGGAAACTTCTAGTAGTCTTGCCTTTAAAGATGTTTCCTGGAGCACTAAAGAATTTCTAAATTCATTAGAAGGCCTTCATTTGTGTCAATATCAACAAAACAAAAATAATTACATTATCTTAATATTTTTCCAATGTAATAAAGCATCCAATTGAGTTTTCAAATGTTGTTAAATAGAGTTGGCTCTGAAATTTTAATAGGAGATTGAGTAGTAATATCCAAATTTATTTAAAATTTAGAGTATCTCTATGAGAGTCAAAAATGGAAGCCCGATAATTCAACTCTAGGCCTGAGGAACGTCGTAACCAAGACTGAGAGATAAAAGTAATTACATCATTTTTTGAACTTGGTCGAAAGCATATCCAACTCCTAAATAGGATGTGAAAAATCGGCATATGTCCTATCAATTCATTCCAACCAGCCTCCAATTATTTCCAAAGAGATTCCCCTCTAAATTCCTCTCCCATGGAGTTCCCCACCAAAGCATGGTTCATAAGACCTTAAACGTTGCCCATGCTAATGTCATGGTCGACCACCATTTTTATCTGATCTTTTTGTGCTTTGGTAAACTTGCACCTTTTTGTATTATGGAATGAAAATCCTTCCAAGTGGAAGATTGGATCTTCTGGGTAGGCTTCTGTGATGTTAGTGGGGGAAGGCCTAGATTCCATCTTCCATGATGGACAAAGGTTTCAAGAACCAGTGCTCAAATCCTTAACTATATCTTTTGAGGAATGAGAAAATGACACTCCCATTAACATGAAATGTCTATTCACAGTCTCATCACCTAGAAATGGAAGGAGTAAAGGTGAAATTATCGAATTTACCATAGGATATAGACCAAGCTCCCCTTCCAAATATTATGAATGGATTATTTGAGCTCCAAGTAGATCAAAGAGTTCAGGCCCAACCTCTGATGACATAGTGGCATGAACAACCTTGAAATCCCTAGTGTTGCACCAAGATTCCAAAGGTTATTGTTTTGACCTGAAAATGGGAATTAGACTAGGGATGTTCCCTATAGTTCGTGAGATCCAAAACCTCATCCATCACTATGGATTAGCATATGCAACTTTTGTCCAAAGCTTGAGCCTTCAACCGATGTAAACCTCGATCTTTGATCCTAATCAATTCAATAGCTAACTACACACTTGAAATTAAAGTCAACTTTGACTTCATTTATTAACTCATTAGTTTATTATTGTTTTTTCTAATAACTTATTAACATATCATACCTCTTGAATCTTTTTTGGTCATATATTCCCTATATTAGCTTATTGTTTTTTATTTTTTCATCGATGTTAAGATCTCCTTATGATGAATGGAGTGTATGCAATTCACATTCATAAGGTTTACCATAATTATGACTAACTTTGAAAATCTACATACTAAAATTACCTTATGTTTTGTTTCATATTATCTAACAATGTAGTAGAATTGAAATTATGTTTTTTTTCCACAAGAACATACACATGTTTTTATTAAAAAATAATAGGTCATGGCTTAATGCCAAATCCAATAGCTTACACATATTCTGCTATTCTTGAGGATTCCAAATAGTATTTTATGGGCAACGTAGACCTTTCCATTCCAACTAACACCATTTTTGAGCTTGTCGATTCTTTACCCAAGTTCAGTGCAACCTTACTTTTCCCTACTCCTTCTCCAATTCAGGCCAACTTTCAACGACAATCTCTTGGTAGCATGACACAAAGCAAGGAAATCCATCTAGCTTCCCGAAACATCCACCTACCTATAACTTCCAACCTACCTACCGGTAACTTCCATCTCAGTTTCCACCTACCTATAACTCCCAAGTTGCAGGTTGTCCGTGTTAACTTTTCATATGCTTAGCTAATACATCAGTATTTCATTTCAAAAGCATAATAAAATCATATAAGCAGGATCACTGAAAGAAACAGAATCACAAGAACAACACAGATTTATCCTGGGAAAACCCTAAAGGGAAAAACCCAGCAAAAGCTTCCTCAATATAGATGCCCAAAAAGATAAAAGACAAAAGATAAAACCAGCAAGGAGATCAAAGCCTGATCCTCCTCCTTCTCCAGCTACTTCTCTCCTCCACTAATGCGCTACACACGTGAGAGTGTGTGCTCTCAAATGAGGAGAGCTACACCTCTATTTATATTCATCTGTTCACTTCAATTAACTCATCTGACATGTAGGCTCGAGTTAATCATGTAGGCTCGAGTTACACATGTAGGCTCAAGTAACCACACTGAGTTGCTAATGACCCACCTTTACAATTAGAGGGGACAACCTCATGACTCTTATTAGTTCTTTCGATTAGAAACATCGGGGTACAATATAATACAAGTGGTTCTCCTGGTAGGACCATCAGGGACCACAAAAGATACATAGAGAATATTCTTCGAAGTTACAATCATTAGAGAGAATTTGAGGTAAAAAACGGGCCTCAAAAGGACCAAAATGTACTATAAAAATCAACCAATTACATTCTAGTATATGACATCATCCTCCATGGTTGAGGTGGCATTGCATGAGTTAAGAGTGCTTATTTGTCACATTTTCTATGGTGGATGAAAACTCATAGTTAACCAAGGTATTGGTACAAATACTTTTAAGTCATAAAGTAAAGTACTCACAATAAAAGTCATTTCACACTTTCTCATAAAATAATATTATTGTTATTTTCAAGTAAAGTACCCACAATAAAAGTCATTTCACACTTTCTCACAAAATAATATTATTGTTATTTTCAAGTAAAGTACTCACAATTCACTTTCTCATAAAATAATATTATTGTCATTTTCAAGTAAAGTACTCATGATTTCTAAAAATGTCTTTTCACATTTTTTATAAAATAATATAGTGATTTTCATGCTTTTTAATTTTAAATTATATATTTATTCAATTTTATTTAATATCATAATGTTAAACTAAAATATATATAATCTTGTACTTTTAAAATAAATTAAATTCATGAATAATTTTTATATGGAAAAAATAAGTTAGTTATGCATATAAATTAAATTCATCAATAATATTAATATGAAAGATGTATGTTAATTATGCATTGCAAAATATTAATAACATTAAAAATATTATTACTTCTAAGTTTAAACAAAAATTGTGGTGTGAGAAAGATTTAGAGGCCAAAAGAAAATTAAGATATTATAAGAAGGTCATCAACCCTACTCTTGAAGATCAAAACTATCTCTCTGTTTTAATCAGTCCTAAGAAAAAAATTAATATAGCTAAGATAAGAACGAACTCGCATGAGCTCCACAGCGAAACTGGTCGTTGGACAGTCCCTAAAACTCCTTGGGTAGAAAGGATCTGCCACCTTTGTGAGAGTAAGAACATTGAAGATGAAAATCACTTCCTCTTAGAGTGCCCTGCATACACCCACATTAAATCTCAGTTTCATAATCTTTGTTGCAATACCGACACTCCTAGCCTTTTAGCTTGTCAAAATTATAGTAAGCTCGGGACGCTTCTCTCCAAGCTCTTTGAGCATAGAAATATAACTTTAAAACAAACTAATTAATTTTCTTCTTCAGGGTCCAATAGACCAAATTTTGGTCTCAGGGGACGTTAACCACCACCACCACCACCACCATCATCATCATCATACACATTCATTTATATCAGGTTTGAATGTGTAAAACAACATGTTGATATGATAAATGTTTATATAATTATAACTTTATTATAATTTTTTTTGACCAAAAAATTATTATAATTTTTTAATAGTTAATTTTATAGAATAATATGCAAATTATGTTGTTATAACTAGTTAAATATTAATTAATAATAATGTCATTATAATAATAATTATAATAAATGTTATCATGTTAGTTTTAATAATAAAAATTATTTTAAAATTTTAATGATTAAAAAATTAATAAAATTAATTAAGCCATTTATATTTAATTTGAAATTATAACATAATGTGTAAAATTGTATTATGAGGTATTTTTTAACAAATTAGTTACATTGATTTTTTACATATATATTTTGTATTTATAATTTTTTTAGTTGCAAGGAGTGGAAATAATTTTCTTAAATACGTATTTATATTATAAAAATATTTTCAAAATGTATAAATATTTTTGTAATAATTTATTTTCGTCTATAAAAAAATATTAGAATAATTTATGCTTCAACTAATAAATTAAAAGAATTTATGCACCACCATTCACTTATTAAGTTAATATGATATATTATGTATTCACAATTTTTTTATTGCTAAAAATTAATATACATTAAAATCAACTAATAAACTAAAAGAATTTATACACGAGTGTTGACTTATTCAGTTAATAGGATGTATTATTTACTCATTACTTTTTTATTGATAAAACAATATATATTAAGTTTTTATTACTAAAAACAATAGACATTAAAATCTTATATACTAATATGACATATTTTCATAATGTATAAATATTTTTTTAATAATTTATTTAATAATAAATTAAGTCTTATATTATTTTCTATGAGAGATTTAACTATTACATTCATTTACAATAAAATGAATATATCAAAAAAATTATGGTTTTGATATTAATTTCTTTTAATAATGCAATAAATATTATAATAATATTGTTAAAATTTTACATGTAAATAAATCTCAATTAAATCACATTAAAATTAAATTGATGGGGAATGTACTAAATATAAAAAGTCAACATAATTTAAAAAAATAACTCCTAAAAATAATTTTTTAGTTTAATTTCATTTACAAGTTCAAGACAAATAAATGCTAAAGGACAATAATTTTTTGGGAATTTACAATGAATCTTAGTCACATCATTGTAGAGTTATTTTATTAATTTTATTTATAGTCAATTTAGAAAAGTAACTCAACCATGGTTATTTACATTGTGCATAAAAAGTAGTGTAGGAGGTGAGTTGTCATATATACCTACCCTATAAAACCCCTGACTCATAATATTTTAATATATCTTAGATTTTTGTAGTACATCTCTTAGGAGGCCCATTTTTTACTTCAAATTCTCTCTAATGATTTCAACACTCCCCCTTAACGAGAAGGGTATTCTACAACAACATCAACAACAACAATAGTATGAGAGAGATAGAGGACATCTCAGCATCATCAGGGTAACACATCTATAAATCATTGGAAGCTTTTCAACATTATGTAGTATTCATCATCATTAATACTTTGACTGCTTCGATCAACAACATCTTCGGCACTTTGACCTTTCAATCAACAACATCATCTTCAGCACTTTGACCTTTCGATCAGCAACATCATCTTCAGCACTTTGACCTTTCGATCAGCAACATCATCATCATCATATTCTGATCTTTCGAACAACAACATCATCATCATCATACTCTGATATTTCGAACAACAACATCATCATCATCATACTTTGATCTCTCGATCAGTATGTCATCATCATCATACTCTGATCTCTCGATCAGTAACATCATCGTCATCAAAACATCAACATCATCATCATCAAAACATCAACATGATCCTTCCTTTCGGAATTACGGGATCAGCATGTCTGTGGTACTCAGACAATCCTTCCTGTCAAAATTACGGGATTTAAGTCTTTACAGAGTTACTAACGACCCTTCCTTTTGAAATTACGGGATCAACACAACTGTGGAACTTAGACAATCCTTCTTATTGGAATTACGGGATCAAGTCAATGATCCTTCCTTTCGGAATTACGGGATTTAGTTCTTTACGGAGTTACTAACGATCCTTCCTTTCGAAATTACGGGATCAACACAGTTGTGGAACTCAGACAATCCTTCCTGTTGGAATTACGGGATCAAGTATTTACGGAGCTACCAATGATCCATCCTTTCGGAATTACGGGATTTAGGACTTTATGGAGTTACTAATGATCCTTCCTTTCGGAATTACGGGATCAACACATCTATGGAACTCAGACAATCCTTCCTATTGGAATTACGGGATCAAGTCAATGATCCTTCCTTTCGGAATTACGGGATTTAGGTCTTTGCGGAGTTACTAATGATCCTTCCTTTCGGAATTACGGGATCAACACATCTGTGGAACTCAGACAATCCTTCCTATTGGAATTACGGGATCAACACATCTGTGGAACTCAGACAATCCTTCCTATTGGAATTACGGGATCAAGTCAATGATCCTTCCTTTTGGAATTATGGGATTTAGGTCTTTACGGAGTTACTAACGATCCTTCCTTTCGGAATTACATGATCAACACAGATGTGGAACTCAGACAATCCTTCCTTTAGGAATTACGGGATCAACACACGTTCTTGAGTATCGAAGTCATCGGATTCGTTCTAAACTGAAGTTCAAGGATGATACAATCCTACCACCTTCTCGATGACCGAAGTTCACCGGATCCATTCTGAACCGAATTCCAAGGATGATACAATCCTACCACCTTCTCGATGATCGAAGTTCACCAGATCCATTCTGAACCAAAGTTCAAGGATGATACAATCCTACCACATTCGCGATGACTGAAGTTACACCAGATCCATTCTGAACCAAAGTTCAAGGATGATACAATCCTACCACATTCTCGATGACCGAAGTCACCGGATCCATTCTAAACCGAAGTTCAAGGATGATACAATCCTACAACATTCTCGATGACCGAAGTCACTGGATCATTTCTGGACATATGTCCCGGGATGATACAATCCCTCTTCATTCTCGAAGACCGAGGTCTCTGGATCACTTTTGGACATATGTCCCAGGATGATACAATCCCTCTTCATTGTTGAAGACCGAGGTCTCCGGATCACTTTAGGGAAAGTGCCCAGGGATGATACAATCCCACTGCAACATCAATACTCCCCCTTTTAGGGAAGGTCTTTTCGAACCACACCAAGCTTGTCTCAAAAGTGTTTGAACTTTACTCGGGACAAAGGTTCTTTCAACACATCATCATCTAAACCATCATCATATACTTCTTCAGTATGTGGATACTGAACTATCACCATCTGTATCTCCAGTATGTAAATACTGAAAGCATCATCATCTATATCTTCAGTATAGAAATACTGAAAGCATCATCATCTCTATATTCAGTATAGAAATACGGAATCACCATCATCTACATCTACAGTATGTAAAAACATCATATATTTCTTCAGTATGGAAATACTGAAGCATCATCATCTCCTTCTTATCTCGTATGTAGAAATACTGGATTTCTATGTGTTACAACGGAACACAGGGTTCTCTGTCATCGCAAATCTGGTTATCACATAGAATCACGGTAGTGTCCAACTCTAGGTTGAATAATCCTGATATCAGCTTTTGAAGCCATATGGATTCACAACTAGTAGAGTAAGCTACTAAATATTCTGCTTCGGCTATGCTTAGAGCAACACCAGATTGCTTTCTACTAAACCATGAAATCATAACAGATCCCAGACTATAACATCCACCTGATGTACTTTTTCTATCTGAGATACTTCCAGCCCAATCTGCATCTGTGTAGCCATACAATCTATACTCATGGCTACCATCATAGTATAGACCAAGGTCTATAGTACCTTTTAGATATCTCACCACATGTTTTGCAGCTACTAGGTGAACCCATCTTGGTTGAACAAGATATTGACTTAAGGTGTTCACGGCAAAACAAATGTCTGGTCTGGTATTTGTTAAGTACATCAATGACCCAATGATCTGTCTGTAATGAGTTGCATCCACTAAATCTGATGAATTATCAGCTAACAGTTTCAGGTTGGAGTCCATGGGTGTGGCCATGGCTTTGCATTCCAACATATTGAATCTCTTCAATATCTCTACCGCATACTTTCCCTAGTTGAGAAAGATTTCTTCTGAACTTTGCCATACTTCCAGACCTATGAAATAATGCATTAACCCAAGGTCTTTCATCTCAAATTCTTTTGCTAGTTTCTTCTTCCTTTCCATGATCTGTTTCTCATTCCCTGTCAAGAATAAGTCATCCACATATAATAACAGGATGGCAGGTTCATCTTCTACAACCTTGAGATAAAGGTTAGGATGAGCTTTACTCTTGGTAAAGCCCATAATTGACAGGAAACTGTCTATCCTTCCATACCAAGCTCTAGGAGCTTGCTTCATGCCATAGAGGGTCTTCTTCAACTTGCATATGTGCTTCCATCTGTCTTCAACTTCAAATCCTTGTGACTATTCGATGTAAAACTCTTCCTCAATCATACCATTAAGAAAGGTTGTTTTCACATTCATCTGGTGTAATTCCCACTTCATCATGGAAGCAACTACCATCATAGTTTTGAAAGAAGTGTGCCTTGCTTCCTGGAGTAAGTGTCTCTTCAGAATTAATTCCCTCTTTCTGATAGAAACCTCTGGCCACAAATCTTGCTTTATACTCTCGATACTTCTGTCAGCTACATGCTTTATTTTATATATCCATTTGGAGGATACAATACTCTTTCCTTCTGGTTTGGGAACTATATCCCATATATCATTCTAGTATTATTTCATCATAACATCTTCCATGAGTTCATCTTATCAGGTCATCAACATATCCTAGTCTTATGCATTCAACCTTAAAGGTTGGAACCCACTTTACTCTTGGTAAAATATCGATCCAGCAGGAAGCTGTCCATCATGTCGTACCATGTCGAACTCAAATATCTTCTATAGCCACTCCCCCTGAAGTGGAGTATCATCTTCCTTCTTCATTATGTACAGGTGGTTCTATGCTTGATATATACTGCTCAATAGAGTATGTCATGTCATAGTCTATTCTTTCTGAGGAAAATCATGAACCTTGCTTTGTACACTTGTTCTTGTAGATCCATATGGAAGATACTACGTACTTCCCTTTATGTCTCGAAATCATATCGTATACATCATTCCCCATGATCAACTGTTATTCTTTGATCATAGCTTCTTTCATATCACTATTTTCTTCATCTTGAGTTATCTCTCGTACCCATGGTGGTATTCATCCTTCGAGGTGGATCTATCGCTTTCTGAAGCTCCTTCTTCCGTCATGGTGTCTCTGAACCTGGGAGCTTCAGATTCATGTTTATTGGAGTCAATCTTGAATTGTCATCACTTGTTCTTCGAAACAAGTCTCATCCTTCTTTTCTTGTAGGAGGTTGTACATGACCTTTCATACAATTCAAATGCACCAGTTGCATGGTTAGAACTATTTCATAAAACATATGCATAAGGACAAATTCTTATGCATCATGCAATTGTTTAGCCAATACAACATTCATCCATATCTCACAGAAACTTCCTAGATGCCTTCCATCTCTACCAGGACAACATTGAGATTGTGCACTAATCCAATATGTCAGCAAAGAGGTTTCATTCTAGATAAGTAGCAATGGAGAGTTGTATAGCACCATGAGCTACTTATCCATCACATGCATATTAGTAGTATACAGTCATTAATGCAAACAATCTATCATGCATAACACATCAACTGAATATAATCAAATGCATAACAAAACAATATCATTAAATGACAATTGAATACTTATCTTTTGTTTGTTTTGTGGTTAGACTCCTTCTTGATCATTCTGCTTCATCATCTTCTTCATTCATGAAATCATCATTTCTTATCCAAATGATCAGATGGATAAGAGGTTCTTTAAGAATTGAGTTCTTCATATTCCTCATCGCTTGAGGGATCTTCTTTGAATGGTGAGAGCTTGATCTTCAATTGCTCCCATCTTTCTTCTTCTCTTCTTATGAGACGAGCTTCTTCTTCTTCTTCCCAGAGTCTGTTGAAAGTAATTACTTCCTTCTTGCACACATTCCTTGAATGAATGAATTCTATGATCCTAGGAGACCATTAAAGGTGGCTATCACCACTTCTGCATTTTCCGCTTCTTCTTCTACCGCTTCAAGGCATTCTGGATCTTCACATTCTTCAACTGTTTTTCTCAAAGCCCTCTTCTAATTTATGTTCTTATATTATAATAGCTTGATCAAGGAAGCAAACATCTTCGGTGTCTTTAGGGAAGACACTTGTGATACAAGTTGATCCGTGATTGAATCAACAATGATCTTCTTAGCCTTGATCAAGTTCTTCTTGTGTAAGGCTTTGAGTCTCATCTCCTTCTAGAAATGGAACCTCTCTACTTATGTAGGTGTCCAATTCATTTTCTTCAAAGAGATCAAATACTCCCGTGCTTGGAAGTTGTCAACTTCACCAATTTTATCAGCAAGATGATGTGATAGATCACTTTGAAATGAGAACCTCAAATGCAAATAACAAAAGATTAGATCTTACTGAATTGAGGTGTCTGTTTTGCTTCCGGAGCTAACTGATCTAGGGTTTGTCAGAGAAACCCTAATTTTCAAAACTTGGAATCTTTCAAATCTGATTGGATAGAAAGATATATCTCTTCAAATGGATCTGTCCTATGTACTCCTTTTCTAAAAACAGTGGAGGGAAGCTCCCGGAACAGGAAGCCCTAGTTTTCCAATTTCTTCTGCAGAAATGCCTGTCACTGTTTCTGTGATATCTCTGAAATTACTGCTCCTCTATGTTTAAACTTTCGCACTGAGGTAACTTCGCATGTTCCTGATCCAACACAACAAGTCTCATCAGAATTGGTTTCACTAATTGAGATTTATGATCCTTTTCCCAAGGTGACCTGTTACAGGAATGTTCAGAACATCGAAGTTGTACGGCCTTCCACGTGTCACTGTTTCCTCTTCTGGTTTTGAAATTCAGACCACATAAATTACAGTCCGTGCTATTTCTGGAACATCTTCAGGAACTCGATTTGGATCTCTGTAGCCCAAGCTATAGCAATTTTCCCCAGGTGTCCTTTTTAGGGATGAATTATGGAAGAGGTTGGAACCCTAATGTGGAGGGATCATATCTCCAAGAATATAGCGAATCTGAGGCTGAATTTTGGACACAGTGTACATCCGGATTTTATCTTCGGCCTCTGCAAGTTTTAGCTCCTGAACCTTTTCCAATATCAGGATATAACGAATGTACCAAAATATAGCAATTTTAGTATTTAGGGTTTTTCTAGCTCGGGGTCAAACTAGGGTTTGACTTTCCCAGAGTTTCACCCAACCAAAAATCTTGATCCAGGTCTCTAAAATTTGATTTTGATGAGGAGAGAAATCCTATGTCAGGCTCACTCAAAAATTCTTCTTCAGCAAGAATCCCTAATTTCTTCCTGGGAGAGAGAGAGGGCTATTTTGCCTTGTGAAAGCTGTCTTATTCAGGGTGGCTCTGATACCATGTTAATTTTTCATATGCTTAGCTAATACATCAGTATTTCATTTCAAAAGCATAATAAAAGCATATAAGCAGAATGACTGAAAGAAACAGAATCACAAGAACAACACAGATTTATCCTGGGAAAACCCAGCAAAAGCTTCCTCAATATAAATGCCCAAAAAGATAAAAGACAAAAGATAAAACTAGCAAGGAGATCAAAGCCTGATCCTCCTCCTTCTCCAGCTACTTCTCTCCTCCACTAATGCGCTACACAAGTGAGAGTGTGTGCTCTCAAATGAGGAGAGCTACACCTCTATTTATATTCATCTATTCACTTCAATTAATTCATCCGACATGTAGGCTCGAGTTACACATGTAGGCTCAAGTAACCACACTAGGGTGCTAATGACCCACCTTTACAATTAGAGGGGACAACGTCATGACTCTTATTAGTTCTTCCGATTAGAAGCATCGGGGTACAATATAATACAAGTGGTTCTCTCGGTAGGACCATGGGGGACCACAAAAGATACATATAGAATATTCTTCGAAGTTACAATCATTATAGAGAATTTGAGGTAAAAAATGGGCCTCAAAAGGACCAAAATGTACTATAAAAATCAACCAATTACATTCTAGTATATGACATCATCCTCCATGGTTGAGGTGGCATTGCATGAGTTAAGAGTGCTTATTTGTCACATTTTCTATGGTGGATGAAAACTCATAGTTAACCAAGGTAGTGGTACAAATACTTTTAAGTCAAAGTAAAGTACTCACAATAAAAGTCATTTCACACTTCCTCATAAAATAATATTATTGTTATTTTCAAGTAAAGTACTCACAATTAACTTTCTCATAAAATAGTATTATTGTCATTTTCAAGTAAAGTACTCATGATTCCTAAAAATGTCTTTTCACATTTTTTATAAAATAATATAGTGATTTTCATGCTTTTTAATTTTAAATTATATATTTATTCAATTTTATTTAATATCATAATGTCAAACTAATATATAATCTTGTACTTTTAAAATAAATTAAATTCATAAATAATTTTTATATGGAAAAAATATATTAGTTATGCATATAAATTAAATTCATGAATAATATTAATATGAAAGATGTATGTTAATTATGGATGAGTTATATATATTTATATATAATCATACACGTCATTTATATCAGATTTGAATGTATAAAACAACATGTTGATATGATAAATGTTTATATAATTATAACTTTATTATAATTTTTTTGACAAAAAAATTATTATAATTTTTTAATAGTTAATTTTATAGAATAATATGCAAAATGTTGTTATAATTAGTTAAATATTAATTAATAATAATGTCATTATAATAATAATTATAATAAATGTTATCATGTTAGTTTTAATAATAATAAAATATTTTAAAATTTTAATGATTAAAAAATTAATTAAGCCATTTATATTTAATTTGAAATTATAACATAATGTGTAAAATTGTATTATGAGGTATTTTTTAGCAAATTAGTAACATTAATTTTTTACATATATATTTTGTATTTATAATTTTTTAGTTGCAAGGAGTGGAAATAATTTTCTTAAATAAGTATTTATATTATAAAAATATTTTTAAAATGTATAAATTTTTTTTAATAATTTATTTTCGTCTATAAAAAAATATTAGAATAATTTATGCTTCAACTAATAAATTAAAAGAATTTATGCACCACCATTCTCTTATTAAGTTAATATGATATATTATGTATTCACAATTTTTTTATTGTTAAAAATTAATATACATTAAAATCAACTAATAAACTAAAAGAATCTATACATGAGTGTTGACTTATTCAGTTAATAGGATATATTATTTACTCATAACTTTTTTATTGATAAAAACAATATATTACGTTTTTATTGCTAAAAACAATAAACATTAAAATCTTATATACTAATATGACATATTTTCATAATGTATAAATATTTTTTAATAATTTATTTAATAATAAATTAAGTCTTATATTATTTTCTATAAGAGATTTAACTATAACATTCATTTATAATAAAATAAATAAATAAATAAAAATTATGGTTTTGATATTAATTTCTTTTAATAATGCAATAAATATTATAATAATATTGTTAAAATTTTACATGTAAATAAATCTCAATTAAATCACACTAAAATTAAATTGATGAGGAATGTACTAAATATAAAAAGTCAACATAAATTAAAAAAATAACTCCTAAAAATAATCTTTTAGTTTAATTTCATTTAGAAGTTCAAGATAAATAAATGCTAAAGGACAATCATTTTTGGGGAATTTACAATGAATCTTAGTCACATCATTGTAGAGTTATTTTATTAATTTTATTTATAGTCAATTTAGAAAAGTAACTCAACCATGGTTATTTATATTGTGCATAAAAAGTAGTGTAGGAGGTGAGTTGTCATATATACCTACCCCACAAAACCCCTAACTCATAATATTTTAATATATCTTAGATTTTTGTAGTACATCTCTTAGGAGGCCCATTTTTTACTTCAAATTCTCTCTAATGATTTCAACACTCCCCCTTAACGAGAAGGGTATTCTACAACAACATCAACAACAACAATAGTAGGAGAGAGATAGAGGACATCATCAGCATGATCAGGGTAACACATCTATAAATCATTGGAAGCTTTTCAACATTATGTAGTCTTCATCATCATTAATACTTTGACTGCTTCGATCAGCAACATCTTCAGCACTTTGACCTTTCGATTAGCAACATCATCTTCAGCACTTTGACCTTTCGATCAGTAACATCATCTTCAGCACTTTGACCTTTCGATCAGCAACATCATCTTCAACACTTTGACCTTTCGATCAGCAACATCATCTTTAGCACTTTGACCTTTCGATCAGCAACATCATCTTCAGCACTTTGACCTTTTGATCAGCAACATCATCATCAGCAACATCGTCATCATCATATTCTGATCTTTTGAACAGCAACATCATCATCATCATACTCTGATCTCTCGATCAGTACGTCATCATCATCATACTCTGATCTCTCGATCAGTACGTCATCATCATCATACTCTGCTCTTTCGATCAGTAACATCATCATCATCAAAACATCATTATTATCAAAACATCAACATCATCATCATCAAAACATCAACATGATCCTTCCTTTCGGAATTACGGGATCAACATGTCTGTGGTACTCAGACAATCCTTCCTATCGAAATTACGGGATTTAGGTCTTTACGGAGTTACTAACGATCCTTCCTTTCGGAATTACGGGATCAACACATCTATGGAACTCAGACAATCCTTCATATTGGAATCATGGGATCAAGTCAATGATCATTCCTTTTGAAATTACGGGATTTAGGTCTTTACGGAGTTACTAACGGTCCTTCCTTTCGAAATTACGGGATCAACACAGTTGTGGAACTCAGACAATCCTTCCTGTTGGAATTACAAGATCAAGTCTTTACGGAGCTACCAATGATCCTTCCTTTCAGAATTACGGGATTTAGGACTTTACGGAGTTACTAATGATCCTTCCTTTCGGAATTACGAGATCAACACATCTGTGGAACTTAGACAATCCTTCCTATTGGAATTATGGGATCAAGTCAATGATCCTTCCTTTCAGAATTACGAGATTTAGGTCTTTGAGAAGTTACTAATGATCCTTCCTTTCGGAATTACGGGATCAACACATCTATGGAACTCAGACAATCCTTCCTATTGGAATTACGGGATCAAGTCAAGGATCCTTCCTTTTGGAATTATGGGATTTAGGTCTTTACGAAGTTACTAACGATCCTTCCTTTCAGAATTACGGGATAAACACAGATGTGGAACTCAGACAATCCTTCCTCTAGGAATTACGGGATCAACACACGTTCCTGAGTATCGAAGTCACCGGATCCGTTATGAACTGAAGTTCAAGGATGATACAATCCTACCACCTTCTCGATGACCGAAGTTCACCGGATCCATTTTGAACCTAATTCCAAGGATGATACAATCCTACCACCTTCTCGATGACCGAAGTTCACCGGATCCGTTCTGAACCGAAGTTCAAGGATGATACAATCCTACCACATTCTCGATGACTAAAGTTACACCGGATCCATTCTGAACCAAAGTTCAAGGATGATACAATTCTACCACATTCTCGATGACCGAAGTCACCGGATCCGTTCTGAACCGAAGTTCAAGGATGATACAATCCTACCACATTCTCAATGACCGAAGTCACCGGATCACCTTTGGACATATGTCCCGGGATGATACAATCCCTCTTCATTCTCGAAGACCGAGGTCTTCGGATCACTTTTGGACATATGTCCCAGGATGATACAATCCCTCTTCATTCTCGAAGACCGAGGTCTTCGGATCACTTTAGGGAAATTGCCCAAGGATGATACAATCCCACTGCAACATCAATACTCCCCCTTTCAGGGAAGGTCTTTCCGAACCACACCAAGCTTGTCTCAAAAGTGTTCGAACTTTACTCGGGACAAAGGTTCCGTCAACACATCATCATCTACTTCTTCAGTATGTGGATACTAAACTATCACCATCTGTATCTCCAGTATGTAAATACTGAAAGCATCATCATCTATATCTTCAGTATAGAAATACTGAAAGCATCATCATCTATATCTTCAGTATAGAAATACTGAAAGCATCATCATCTCTATATTCAGTATAGAAATACGGAATCACCATCATCTGCATCTACAGTATGTGAAAACATCATCTATTTCTTCCGTATGGAAATACTGAAGCATCATCATCTCCTTCTTATCTCATATGTTGAAATACTGGATTTCTATGTGTTACGACGGAACACAGGGTTCTCTGTCATCACAACTCTAGTTATCACATAGAATCACAGTAGTGTCCAACTCTAGGTTGAATAATCCTGATATCAGCTTCCTGATATCAGCTTCTGAAGCCATATGGCTTCACAACTAGTAGAGTAAGCTACTAAATATTCTGCTTCGGCTGTGCTTAGAGCAACACTAGATTGCTTTCTGCTAAACCATGAAATCATAGCAGATCCCAGACTATAACATCCACCTGATGTATTTTTTCTATCCGAGATACTTCCAGCCCAATCTGCATCTGTGTAGCCATACAATCTATACTCATGGATACCATCATAGTATAGACCAAGGTCTATAGTCCCTTTTAGATATCTCACCACATGTTTTGCAGCTACTAGGTGAACCCATCTTGGTTGAACAAGATATTGACTTAAGGTGTTCACGGCAAAACAAATGTCTGGTCTGGTATTTGTTAAGTACATCAATGACCCAATGATCTGTCTGTAATGAGTTGCATCCACTAAATCTGATGAATTATCAGCTAACAGTTTCAGGTTGGAGTCCATGGGTGTGGCCATGGCTTTGCATTCCAACATATTGAATCTCTTCAATATCTCTACCGCATACTTTCTCTGGTTGAGAAAGATTTCTTCTGAACTTTGCCATACTTTCATACCTATGAAATAATCCATTAACCCAAGGACTTTCATCTCAAATTATTTTGCTAGTTTCTTCTTGCTTTCCATCATCTGTTTCTCATTCCCTGTCAAGAATAACTCATCCACATATAATAACAGGATGATAGGTTCATCTTCTACAAGGGAAGCAAATTACTTTGTGGATTCTGAAGGGAAGCAAAACCATTTTCCAGAGTTTCTACTAAGAGTTGGGATCTTTTTTCTATTTGAAGAAGCTTATATCCTAGGCATGTAGTATAATCCCCAGTCTTCCCCCACCCTCTCTTGTCAGGGAGTGAGATCTATATTGGAGCACAACCTGAAACATGGTAGATAAGGGAGCGCATGGAAATCGAAAGGGTCGGAGAGACCTCAGGGATGATCTAATTCTCCCAAATTCCATCAACTGACCAGCTTGAGATATCAAATAAGGTTTTTATGTTTTTACTCAGATTCCATTCTAGACTTCCATCTAGCTCAGCGATGCTATTGAGGGGTGGGTGACCAAGAATGTTGTCCGTCCATATAAGGATATTCTTCCCATTTCCTAGTATCCAGTGGAGTTGTGGTTGGAAAAATTCCATCCCTTGTCTGTGCAGGTTCCATAAGGGAGTTCCTTTGGAAAGGGGATGGGTATCCAAACATCTTCTTTTAGAGGTGGTAAGATATTTTTTCTGAATAGTTTGACTAGCCCAATGTATTTTCTAAGATAGAGTTTGTCAAAGAAATTTACCGCCTATTTCCAGGTTTGATAAATGAGGGTATCAAATCTGCATTCCTCCCTCTTTTTTGGCTCTTCTTACCACGTTCCAATTGAAAAGGTGGAACGTTTTTTGGTTCCCTTCCCCCCCTCTCCATAGAAAACTTTTTAGATGCTTTGAGGTTTTGTTAGTAAAGGATTTTGGAGCTAATAAGATAGATGACTGATATACAGGGAGGGAGGAGAGGACTAAGTTTATTAGCACAAGATTCTTGGATTGATTTAGCCATCGTCCTCCCTAGCCACTGAGCTTGGCCTTTATCTTTTTATCCACTTATTTCTAGTGATTTTCTTTAGATGCATTGGATGAGATAGGGAGTCCTAGATACTTGAAAATTCCCCATTTGTCAAATTCTTGCATTCCTTGCATTCTTGCAATTCTTGAAAGAGCCATTTGTTCCACGTTCCAACTATAAATGGATCTTTTTTGTTCTCTTGAATGCTTTTGCAATGTTCCTGAAGACTCCTCCTAAGAAGAGGGATCCATCAGCAAAGAGGGAGTGGTTTATGGGGCCTACTTCCTGAGCCGTTATTATTCCTGGAAGGTTCCCAACCATCATTTCCATCTACATCTTCCTGCTCAGAGAGTCAACAATTAGAATATAAAGGAACGGGGAGAGAGGGAATCCTTGCCTGATCCCTGGGGTAGCTTGGAAGAATATGGTCGACCTTCCGTTGATCAAGGGAGATATCCATGGACCCCCGATGCAAACTTTTATTTTCCTAATAAATTGTGTGTTGAAGCCAAATTTTTCCAGAACTCTATACAAAAAGGAATGCTTGACTCTGTCAAACATGTTAGACATGTCCAAAGTTTATTATCATGCCTTTCTTTTTTCGTGCCTTGTTGGAGTGGATCATTACTTGGACTAGGGTGACATTGTCCAGGATTTCTCATCCTTTGATAAAGCCTCCTTGATTCTGGGAGACTAACTTATGAAGGAGAGTTTTTAATAGTTTAGCCATCATCTTGGAGCAAATTTTGTAAGAGGCATTGCATAGAGAGATCGACCTAAACCGAAAGAAAGTTCCTGGGTTTGTCTCCTTAGGAATTGAAGGCAAGAATGTAGAGTTCGTTCCTACCTTGATTTTGGATTTTTGCTGAAATTTTTTTATCATCATTATTAGGTCTTTCTTTATAGTGTTCCAATAGGCTCTGTAGAATTGGATCCATACCCCATATCACAAACATAATATCTGCTTCGAAAAAGGGCTTCGGTAGATCCTCATTCTCTAAGGGAAGGATCAGAGCAGGGATGTTGTCCTAGAAATCCCTAATGTTGACCTCATCTACATCTCCTTCCTCAAGGAAGAGGTTTTTAAAATGGTGGTGTTCTTCCTCTTTAAATTGACCCTGGCCTTTGGCTATCTGACCACTTTCCAAATGAATTTGGTTAGTATGATTGTGAGATTGTTGAGCCTTTGCTTGTCTATGAAAAAAGGCGTTGTTCATGTCCACAGATTTTAGGCAAGTGTTGTGGGATTTGATTCTCCATTACTCTTCTTCCTTGCAAAAATCTTGAAAGGTGTTGGATTGTAATTTTACTTCATGATCCATATCGTATGACTCCATGATCTTGTTTTCCATATCCAATTGAGCTGCAAGGAGGGAGGAGACCATATTTTTCCTTGTCATGGATGGATTCTTGATGTTACTTTTCTCCCATTCCTTTAGTGCAACCTTGGTGTTTTTGATATTTTGTTCCCATACAAAGCTCGAGGATTCGGAGACTGGTAGTCCCCATGCACTTTCCATAGTATTAGAGAAGCCAAGAGTAGAGAGCCACTGTGGGTTGTACCGGAGGGGGATCGACCCTAAATTTTTGACAATTTGAAGAGAGAATAGGATGGGTTTATGATCAGAGGAAAGGTTAGCCAGAATTTGGGAATGTGGTAACTTTCCTTCCAAGAGGAGAGAACTTTGGGATAAGAATTGATCCATCTGGGAAAGAATATGCTTTACTCTCACTCTTTTGTTTGTCCAAGTGTATCATCCTTGCTTTGGTTTAATGTCCATGAGGACCCACTGAAGAATGATATATTCAAGCTGGTCTCTGAAAAAGTCCCTCCCAAAGAAGCCCCCTTTTTCTTCCGCTGAGAACCTTACCAGATTTAAGTCCCCGACCAATATTATGTTGGGGGGGGAATAGATCTCCAAAAAACCTGATAGAGTGTTCCAACATTCTTTCTTTTCTAGGTAGTGCACAAGTACGTAAAGGTTGAAGAGATCAATGTTGACCTTGGATGGAAGGTGTTGTAGCTCCGTGAAGATCCAATGTTGGGTTGAGAAGGAATTGAGGAGAGTAAAGTCACTCTTGTTCCAAAAAGTTGCTAAACCACCTGAAGCTCCTTTAGCACTCATGACATGTCCTCCTTGTCTTTTCCATGTCGCTCTACTAAGAGAAATAAGACCTTCTTCCTACATTTTGGTCTCTTGGAGCAGGAGAATATCTATAGGATCCATTTTCAACAAATATTTGGCCACTTTCACTTTGTTTGGACTGCCTAGTCCTCTGCAATTCCAAGAGACCAACTTCATTATTTACTTTGGGTGTGGTAGGAGGATCCTCCTTTGTTACTTCGTATCTTGGGGTTCTTAGTGAAGGAGCTTTCCAAAGTGGACTGATTTCCTTGCATTTTTTGGTTTTCATCTTCTTCTTCCCTTAACTCCCTGTTGGATTTCCTCCCTTGTCTCTTAGCAAATTTTTCAAAGGGTTCTTCTTTTGAGGTGGAGATAGTTTCAAGTGGCCTTCTCTTGGCCATTTTTGCATAAGATGGGGATTAGGCCTGGCTTCTGGTGGGATAATTTGAGGGTGAGAGAGTAGAGGGTTCAGGTAGTATCATAGGATTTTCTTATTCTTTTCCAGCTAGTTCCTTGGGTATTTATCCCTCCTCCTACTCTTCCTGGGTTTCCTAACCTTCATGGGCTTCTTGGGCATTGTCTAAGAGGGTGAAGGGGTTTGATGGTCCTTCCGGTGGTATCTACAGAATATTTGTAGGTCTCGAGCTGGATTGAGACCCTGGGGCAGGAGGATCTTGTTGTCCTCCTTGAGCTTTAGATCTGGATTTAGTTTTTTCTCCTGCATTCTTTTGAGTTGTTTTCCAGTGGGCTTCTTTCCTTGTCTCTGTTGTTTCTTCTTCCTTCCTTTTGTAATGCCTTGCGAAGTGCCCATATTCTCGGCAGTGTCTTCATTTGAACGAGAGTTTCTCGTAATCGAGCTCTTGGATATGGGACCAGTCTACTATTGTGAGATTGATGGCCTCCAAAAGTCCTACTTCTAGATCCACCTCTACGCAGATCCGAGCATAGGAGTATTGTTCACGCCTTTCTGCTGCGTCTATGAACTTGCCCAAGGTGTTTCCTATTGCCTCCAAGGATTACTGGCTCCAATAATGCAGGGGAAGATGTGTTAATCTCACCCAAACCGAGACTGCAGATAGGACATATTGTGATAGGTCAAATTCTGGGGTCCATTTGTTAATATACAGTCCTTGTGGTTGCATGAAGTATGGGTCGTTTCTGAAGATGAGTTCCTTGTCTTCTTTTCTTTCAAAAACGAAGACGAAAAAAGCCTTTCCCAACGAAGAAGTTGCTTGCCTCCTCCTTAATCAAGGGTTTCCAATTCCTTTTGATCCAGGCTTTGATTTCCCTTAGAGACAGCCACCGGCCTCTGAATTGACCAATCGGTCATTTTTCTATGAGTTTTAGGGTTTTCTTGTAGGATCTAGCCATGCGAAGAGCCCCTGAGGGGATATTTGCGAGCTTCTTGACAAACTTCTATTACATGGGAGACATAGTTTTCTTTCCATGAGTCACAACTAGTTTCTTGAATTCCTCAATTTCTTGAGGAGCGTGAGCCTGCAAGGGCACTGGAGGAGGATCAGATCCTCATCCCTCAGCCATTGTGGAGCCCAACTGCGTGGATCATGTCCAAAATCCGTTAGCCTGTTGTGTCTACATAGAATCGCAGCCCAACACACCCCTGCTGCTCCTGCTTGTGGAATCTGCCTCGACCTACTACGCATGTTCGTGGAATCCGATCGATTTAAGGTAATTCTAATTATTATTATATGTTATATTTTTGAAATTATGTTTTTATTTTGAAAAGGGGAATTGCATTTCATTAATGAAACCTTAATAGAAAAGATTTTATCATTGGCTACTAACACTCTAAATTATATTATAGTTGGTGACATATTATAATGCAAACATTTAAGATAAAGTTGAATGTGATGCACTTGCCCCAACTACTAAAATCTAGGGAAGGGACACCTTACACTATGAACAAAAACCTTGATTTATAAAGTTGAATGTGACACACTTGTATCAACTACTAAAACCTAGGGAAGGGACACCTTACACTATGAACACAACCTTGTTTTATGTTAATATCTTGAGTCGTTATCATTTGCTACATGTTACAAAGCAAACATGAGTTGAATATGACACATATGTTGCAACTAATAAATTTTGGAGTAGTATAAATATTACACAATTTGGAACTTTTTTAGGGATTATCATTGAAATCAAGCTATACATTTTTTGGTCAAACTACAATCTCAACAATTTATATATACAATTCTAGCCACTCTTATGAATATTTTACTAAATTTTAAATAAAATCTAATATTATGTTTAGACTACTTTCTAAACTCTAAAGAGAGGAGAAACTATTAGCAAAGAGCCTTGTACGGGTTCCATGCCACTTTATGCTCGATCTTAATTGTCTCAACATAGTAAGTAGAGGGCTAAGCACAAAACTGGAAGAAGAGAGGACTAGTCATACACATGTCAAAGGTATGAGGGCTAATGAAGTGTCACCATACTTGAGCATGCAACACAACTACATCTACATGGTCATTATAGACATAATATTGCACTCAAATTATCCAATTTTCAATAATAATGAATTTTTTAACTAGTCATAGTTCGACCTCTTCTATATATTTTCCAAAAGTCTAACAATCTATATTGTCCATTAATAAACCAAAACCCAAAAGCAAAGCTTTATGGACAAATCTCATGGAAATGTGTCTTTTGTAACTATTCTTATGGTTTCCAAAACCTAAAAGCAAAACTTTATGGAAATGTGTCTTTTGTCACGATTTTTATGGTTTAGAAATAAGGATTATGGGTGTCCATGGTTTAGAAATAAGGATTATGGATCTCCAAGACAGTGTACGGTTACTTCGAATCTTTGGAATCAACACATGATCAATTCTGGCTAGGCCTTGATATAGAAGTAAGTTCAAAACCCAACCTTTCAAACTTTCACGTGTGAAAACAATAAAAAATAAAATAATGATTTGGGTAACACTTATCCCACCCCATAGTTATATCAAATTCCCCAATGAGTTGGTGTACCCAAGTGGAGCTGACCAACAAGGATGGGAATTTTCAAAACTGACAAAGATTGACCTCCACCCGATGGAACCCTTATTCCAATGTTAGCGTAATTCGCCTTCTTCCATATTCCATGTTTAGTTTTATAATTTTAGGTGCTCTCGAGTCTGGACAATCTCTTTTTGTGGACCTTCATCTTCGAGTAATAAGCATTGTCCAAGGCAATTTTGTCACGCTTCCAATGCAACGCCTTTTAAAAAAAATTAATAGTATCAATCATAGCCATAGATAGCCTCCGCACATGGAGGGGAAAAACGCCTTCGAGGGCGCCCCTGAGCTCAATTTTCGCGCATTTCCAGCAGACCCACCTACAGCCTGGGTTTGCCTTCAGGCACCGATGCTTTCTGACAAAATTTGACAGCTACAGTACAAAACTGACAGCTGAGGTTACCTTTTTCCTTGGCGGCAAAAAAAAAAGGCTATTAAATCATATAACTACCCGTTTGGACAGCGTTCTTAGCTTACGTTTTGAACCAGCAGCGTAACCGCCATATCCTGTGGCTTGGTGGCTTTCAATACGTGTAGCCTCTTCTTTCCTCAAAGGCTGGCGATTACTTTCGGGAAAATTGAAATTGAAATTGAAATTTACCCGCCCCGCCTCTGCCTCCCCTTTCCAATTGCATGTGCGTGAAGGGGAGTTTTTAGCCCAGCTGATGTCACGTAAGGGCACCCCTGGGGCGCCCTTTTTACCTCCATGTGCGGAGGCTAAGAGATGTATATTCAGACTAATTCAGTGGGCACCAGACAATTGCAAGCCAGATGATTTTTCAATAAAGGAAGAAATCCAGAGACAGCACAAGACAGGTGCAAGCTCTGTTAACTTTTCAATGATGACAAAGATAAAACTGAAGAAGAACATGTCCTTCATGAAACCAATGTAGGAGTTACTGAATGATGGAGGTTGAGAGATTTAATCCACATTTAATAATGATTTGCATGCCTGTAAATGCGGATGATCAGTTTCTCTTTACTTGGGTTTTTTTCACAGGAACTGTACATATCTAGAATCTAGATAGACTAATGAGTCCGCATGACGTGTTACAAGGATTTTGATCTTATCTCGTTCGCCTATTAAAGGATCTGGTCCCAACAAATACTTCCAAATCGGAGTTACTGCAAGGAGGAGTCGAATCGGATCCTGCTCGGTCTGCATTAACAGGATTTCGTTTGATTATGGGGAATTTGCGTGGTAATATCTGGTTGTTTGGTTTGATAGCTCTTTTCGCATCTTGCTCTACATGCCAAGCAGAGAAAGACTCTAGTCCTCGCATATTTGAATTAAGTAGGGGAGATTTGAGCATCAGGTTTACCAACTGGGGAGCCACCATATTGTCTGTGAATGTACCGGACGCCAAAGGTATGCTGTGGCTTTTCTATTTTTCAAAAAAAAAATTGGTGGGAAACTCTGGGGACTTCTTGATCTGGTATGGACATCTAGTGAAGCACATAAAAGGGTTTCTGTGTGATTCTCATAGCTCTCAATCAGTAGAACTAACCCACTCACATTTTGGCAAGAGCATAATCACATGTAGCTTTCAAGATTTTCAAGTGTAACGCATACAAAAATGAGTCAAAATACACTGAGAATCAAACCTAAACCTAAACCTAAACCTAAACTAAACTAATTGTAATAGACTCCTACCACTAGAACATAGCACAGCCAGACATACCCATTTCTCTTGGTTACAATGCCATGGACAGATACTGAATCTTAATGGCTGATTTTCATTTTAAGGAAAGCTGCTGATGCTAATAATTGTTAATGTGCAGGTAAGGTAGCAGATGTGGTTCTTGGCTTTGATAGCCTCACTCCATACATGGCAAGTATCCGTTAAATTTACTGTATATTTGTGTGTTTCCTCTGCTGTTATTGTTAGTATAACAGGGTTTCTGACCTGAATTCGGGGTCTGTGGGATTTACACAGAATGGCACTTCCCCTTACTTTGGTGCCACCGTGGGGCGTGTGGCTAACAGAATCAAGGATGGAGAATTCACTTTGAATGGGAAGGCATATCATCTCCCTAAAAATGATGGGAACAATACACTCCACGGTCAGTTCCTGCATTGCCTTTCCTTCATGTCCAGGCGAAATTGATTCATTTGGGTGCCCTAAACAAAATGATATTCTGTTATTTTCATTCATCCTCGGCCCTTCTGATGATGCAGGAGGCAAGAGGGGATTTGACAAGGTATTATGGACAGTAAAGAGAGTGAGAAAGGGGTACCGTCCATCTATAGAGTTTACTTACCGCAGTTATGATGGTGAACAAGGTAAGAATACCGCAGAGATATATATCTTTCAATATATTTATGGGTTCGCTTCTTTGCAGGTCAATCTGGCTAGGTTTTTAAGAATTCATTGCAGTTATGAATTTTCTGCTTCATTTATTAAACTTTTTGTAAGTTAAAAAAAACTTATAAAAAGAGATAAGAGACTATACACAGTTTAGTATTTACTGTATTTACATTGTACTTGGGCTGTTTTAATTGATGTCCCTCCCATATATTCATTTCAATCTCTATTTCAAATGATAGACCTCCCAATTCCTCTAGATATAGGACAATGAATTCCATGGGTTCTTAGAGATCGTTGGGAATAGATAGCCTGATAGCTATTCTGACTTCTTTTCTCTAGATGACCTGTCCAAGAAAATGATTAGTTTGTCCAATCTATTAAATTGATCCTACTAAACGTATCACCTTCCTAATATATTTCCAAGATAGGCGCCTTCCTAATATATTTTCAAGCTAGTAGCATCAGACATAGGAGGATTAAACAGCCCCTAAGGATAACCTTGTACATGCTGGATGTACTCGGTTCCTTCTCTGATAACACCCTGTCCAATAACCTCTTCTGACTAACGATTCCAAGGAACTTAGTTGTCCATTTTGGATTTTTTTTGTCAAACTAAATAATAGGGATTTGTTTCCTGGTGGATTCAGTCTCATGAGTGTGAGATTTTTTTTTTTTTGCTTTCTATGATTGACACTATTGTGTAAGTTCTGTCCACTATTCTATTACACTTGCATTATTATGGAGATAGTGCAACTTAATAACCCCATAGTCCCTTTATGGACCGTTAGTGCAACTTAATAACCCCATAGTCTCTTTATGGACCGTCAGGATTACATTTATATGTTCAGTCCACTGTTTTATTACACTTGTATTATTATGGAGATATTGCAACTTAATAACCCCATAGTCCCTTTATGGACAATCAGGATTACATTTATATGTTACATATTGATTAGCTTTAAAGGTTAGCTCAAGTGGTCATGAGCATCAAAGGATTTTCCTACAGTTTACCTGGTTTTGGATCAATGGTTCTATTACACTGTTTCATTATTATGGAGATAGTGTCACTTAATAACCCCATTATCCCCTCATGGACAGTCTGGGATTATATCTACATGCTACATATTGATTAGCCTCAAGGGTTAGCTCAAGTGGTCATGAGCATCAGAGGGTTCTCCTACAGTTTGCCCTCTTTTGGATTAATGGTTCTATTACACCTTTTCATTATTATGGAGATAGTGCTGCTTAATAACCCTATAATCCCCATATGGACAGTCAGTGATCATATCTATATGCTACATATTGATTAGCTCCAAGGGTTAACTTAGGTCATGAGCATCAAAGGGTTTTCCTATTGTTTACCAAGTTTTTGATCATGAAAGTACCCTCAGTCATGGACAATCAAGGGCTACATATTGATTAGCCTTAAAAGTTAGCTCTAGTGGTCATGAGATTTAGGGGGTTTTCCTACAGTTTACCTGGTTAACTGGTTTTAGATCATGGAAGTACTCCAAGGGTTTTTTGCAATTTAGAAAAAAAACTATACATTTTGATTAGTTCGTCCATGCAGTCAGAATTCACAAAGAATTTACATAACTGCATACACTTCTACAGTTAATTTTTTAATGTTATTTTACATTCTGCTGATAGTTACACACTGCTATGAATCATGGATATGTATGGAGAAATCATGTTTAATTGCTGGTTATAAGGCTCTGTATGAATCCTATTTTTTGCAATATAGTACAAACGGGTTATATTTATACTCATTGTTGTGTTCTTGTGAACTTTGAAATAGGATTTCCCGGTGTTCTTGATGTATCTGCGACATACACTCTGAGTGGACCTCGGGAGTTGAAACTTGAAATGAAAGCATTACCAAGGACTAAGGCGACTCCTGTGAGTTTAGCTCAACACACATACTGGAACCTTGCAGGGGAAAACAGTAACCGAACCATACTTAGCAATGAAGTGAGAATATGGGCACATTCATATACTCCAGTGGACAAGCAGCTCATTCCCACTGGTGCTATTGTGCCTGTCAAAGGAACTCCCTATGATTTTACAAAACAGACTATTATTGGGAAAAGAATAAACAATGTCCCAGGAGGATATGATATAAACTTTGTTCTCGATCAACCAAAGTCCAAGTATCGGCTGAGACATGCTGTGAGAGTGAAGGACGATTTCAGTGGAAGAGTTTTGAACGTGTGGACAAATGCCAAGGGCATGCAGTTTTACACTTCTAATCAAATCAAGAAGATTGTGGGGAAAGGAGGTGCCATTTACAGGAAATATGCAGGCCTGGCCTTGGAGACTCAAGCTTTTCCCAACGCAGTTAACCAGCCGAATTTTCCATCTATTATTTACCGTCTAGGGCAGCTCTACAACCATGTTATGGTTTACAAGTTTTCGGTGGAAAAGTAGTCCATCAAATCACAAATATGATAAAGGATTTTGAAGAAGGCCTATTTCTTTGATTAGGGACTCTGTATTGTTTGACAAATTCTTATCTATACTGTCAAATAATTTGGTGGTGTATTCATTGTTGTTTTCAAAATTGTCCGATCTATCGAATAATGAGGTACTCTGAATGGTTTTATAATTTTAACAAATTCGTAAATCAATACTGTCAAATATTTTGGTGGTGTATTCCATTGTTTTTTCTCAAAATGGTCAGGTTTATTGAATGAACTCTATTTGCGAGGATAAGTCTTGTCGGTTCATGTTGGGTGAAGCTAATAATTATTTATTGATAATATTTTAGAATTTGGGGTAGGGTATTAAGTCTATTTTTTCAAGAGTGTAAGAAAATAAGACTAATATATTGTCCTGATTGATTTCAAGGGTATCATTCTAAATTTCAAATGAATATAAAAAAATAATATAAAATTAACTAGTAACTGATTTATGGATAATGGACATTGAGAGACAAACCCCAACAAACCATTACATTGAGATACAAACCCAAACAAACCATTTAACTTGTGGTCTATTAGTGTTTGGCATTCACAAGTTAAGTGGTTGTGCTAGTATTTATGAGACATCAATTTTAGTTTTAAATGCAGGATTTTGACTTTGAATTCTGGATGTGCCATCAAAGATATATTTAAAAAATGTGTTTTGATAACATATATTGTATGGTTTAGAAAGCTTATTTAGTTAGGTATATGGTCTTATTGTTTGTTCTAATAATCATTAGATGAATTATTATGAGTGTTTCTTGGTGGTTAAATTTCATTTTTATCTAGTTTAATAGTAATGCCATAATTATGTTAAAGGGGTTTTTTTAATGGAGTTACAAATTATTAATTTGTTTATATGGGGTAATAATAGTAACAACTAGTTACTCAATTGAGTTGTGGTCCAAGGATAAATTGGTGGGAGTTTTTCATCATTTGTTAAAGTTTGATTTCTAGTAGATGATAATCCATAACACCCTATCCTAGTAAATACAAATAGATTCAAGTAGTGGAATAGGGAGATTTGGGGGGAATGAGTTCGCTCATGAGGCATAAGATAGAGTTGCTCATGTGAAGGGCTCCATGTCTTCACAAATGGTGTCTACAAAGAAACATTCCAAAGGCTAAATATAATGTAAGAAAGATATATTTAGTTGTTAAGTATGTGGCCTTATGGTTTGTTGCGCCGAGAGGCGCTCTACAACCCAGTATGAGGGAGATCTTGTAACGTTTCTCCATATTATGTTTGTTACTAACAAAATAATAAAAAATAAGAATTTTAATTATCGCCAAAATAAATGTCGGCCACAAAAACAACCTAATATGGGGTAGTTGTAATGTTCCTACCTAACAAAACAATGAAAAATTAAAAATTTAATTATCCTCCCCAAAAAATGTTGCCAAAAAAACAACACAATATGGGGGAGATGTTGAAATGTTCCTAACTAACAAAATAATAAATTAAAAAAATTGAATTATCCACAAAAAAAATGTTAGCATTAAAACCATGTGCAAGGCCTCCTAAACAACCCATGGTTTTATTGTATATGGTTTAGGAGGTCTTGCAAATGGTTTTAAAACCATGTGCAAGGCCTCCTAAACAACCCATAGGTTTATTGTACACGGTTTATGAGGGCCTTGCAAATGGTTTTAAGACCATGTGCAAGGCCTCCTAAACAACCCATGGTTTTAGGAGGGCCTTGCACATGGTTTTAAAACCATGTATGGGAGATATGTTGTAATGTCATTCCTAACAAAATAAAAAATAATAAAACATATTATATGTTGGCCATAAATAGTATTAAATATTAATAATAAAAATATTATATGCCAACCTTAAATAAAAATATGTGTCTTTTGGTTTGAATCTAATCAATGGCTATATATAGGACACACCAAAACTGATAGTTCATTGAGTGCAATACTTAAGAATAGGTTTGCACCTCCAAAGATTTGATCCCTCTTGGCACTTGATAGAGCCTAGGATTTGGATCTATGCTCGTTATAATCATCACAGTGAAATTACTAGATTTTTTTTGTTGGTCGTCAAAATTCATTTTGATCTAGTTTAATAGTAATGGAATAGTTATGTTAAAGGAGTATGTCAATGCAATTACAAATTGTTTTACTTGTTTTATATGGGGCCGACAATAGTAACAACTACTTAGTTAGTTGAGTTGTAGTCCAACTAATTGGTGGGAATTTTTCATCATTAGTCAAGATTTGACTTCCAATGGATGGTGTCTTGGGCATCTTACCTCGAGTCTTTAGAGTGACATTTCCCAAGACTAATACTGGTAGATACAAATAGATTCCACAAGTGGGATAAAAAGATTTGGAGAGAAATAAGTCCAATGAAAAAATATGTCATTTTACAATTAAAAAAATACGATCATCTATTTATATGCAGCATTAATCTACTTTGGTCACATCATTTGTAAATTTCAATGATAGAAAGGACAACTTTCACACCTACCAAACACCAAACTGTTTAAGTTTTCCATGTTCCTAAGTCATAAATAGTATTGAGAAAGGCACACAATAGTTGGGTGTGACGAAGCACAATGCCTTATCATGCATATTCCTTACAACATTTAGAATGAAGAAACACACAATTATAGTTAGGTTTAGAGATTATTTCTTCTTCATTTTATTATATACACAAATATTTGGTAGGAAATTATGTTCATACAATGTTTCAAGACCAGTTAAGGCAATAAATGCACACTGATGCAAATAACATGCACATGCATTTCTTCCACAATAGATTATGTAAAAGGATCCCCTTAGTTCTTCCACTTTAAGGTTTTAGGTGTTTAAAATATACAAATTTCTTTGGGTCTCTTCTTCACTTTCTTAAGTTCTCTCATTTTTTCCCATTAGTTCTTTAAGATTGTTTTGTTCTCCATCCACATCTCTTGGGGTTGAGTAATAATCCATATGTCATCAAGTATAGTACCATCAAATGTTGAATATGTGTTTCACTTCATTGCATGGTGATATGGATTGTCCAATTGTATATGCCAAGCATTTTGAAGATGCTTGCAATTTCTCATAGGTTATAATATTAATGGTTTAATACCTTGTATTTTTAAGTAGCAATGTTATTGTGGCTAGTCTCGTGTTTTTTTATAGTAAAATATGTTTTGTAAATTATCGATTGAGGAAAAATGAAAAGAGATACCCTAATGGTTCCTTTGTGTTCTCTCTAAACATCCGTCTCATATTTAAGACAAAACTACTAAAATTGTTGGAATTATTGGTGTGATGTGTACATGTCGCCACAATACATTCATATGTATCATTATGTATGTGTAGTACATAGCTATAGCCATAATTTATTTTATCTTTGTAAACTAGGTTTGCGGTTAAGGTTGACCTAAACAAACTTTTTTTACCAATAATGGCATTTTCTATTTCATCAATCTTCTTAGACTCCAACCTTTGAAAGAATGGAGTGTTTTGCAAAATCTGATGTGTAGATTGTCATGAATATTATCGTTCTCTTATGTGGGAATGTTAAGGTGTGCTTGAGGTGTAGTTTGACTTTGTCGGTGCTTGGTCATGGTAGAAGGTGGAGGCTTATGCATTACTCTCCCAAAACATAGGTTCACTTCATCAAGATCTATGGTATCCAAGGCATAAGTTTGGAAGTTGGCCAATTCATTGTTGTAGACATGTTGGACCTATCTATTGTTGTTAGGTTTTGATTTGGGTTGTGTAGGCATTTGAGGTTGTTGGATTTTGTGCAACTTCAGAAGCTATTCTTATTGTTCTTGTATTGTATCTCCTATGAGAGATGAACTTATTATAATCAATCATACAAACCCTAGAAGAAAAATGTAGACATTGGGGAGAAAAGCAAGTAATAGAAAAGATAAAATAAATTATAAAATATAAATTATATTGCTCCCCCAAGAGAAGTCGGCCCCAGTTAAATTATTAGTGGGAAATATGTATAAATAGGAGGCGCCCCTCCTCATTATTTCACACAGCAACATCACAACAACACAAGTGAAGTTCGCAACTTTATGGGAGAGAGAGAAGTTCGCATATACTGCAGAAGAGTATTGTTTTTAGGGTTTCTATCTTTGGAAAGCATTTCCATATTTTCTCTTTATTGTTCATTGTACATTGTTCTCAGAATTATCATCTCTAGATGAAGGTTGCTAGGTTTTCTCCCATTTGGGTTTCCTAGGATAAAATACTCGCGTTATTGTCGTGTTATTGTTTTGTGCTTTGTCTATCTTCTATTGATTCTATTGATAAATATAATTAAGATATACTGCTATAATTTGATGAAAATCTAACATGGTATCAGAGAAGTGCTAGAAGAATCCATTTGCCAGAACTCTGTCGAAAACCTGTCAGAACTAGGGTTTCATCTTTGAAGGTCTTCACTCAACCTTTTGGCAGAAAAAGAGCCTTAAGAATTTCTCTCTAAGGAGGGTGCAACTTTGGTGAAGACATAATTCAATTCTGAGAATTTTCAATTTTGACCTAATTCGCAGCTGCAACAGAAATTAGGGTTTCAGTTTTTTACCTACTCCCTCAGTTTTGGCTCGAATATACCACTTCTCAACTCGCCTCTCCAAGGCGCATCTATCTGTGGAGTCAATTTTCCAAAACTCCAAACTTTAGTTTTAACCTAGTCTCTGCTAGGGTTTCAAATCCATATCTACAAATGATCAACATGAAGGTTGAAGATTGTTTGGAAGGAGATTCCAACTTCATCCCCTGGAAGTCTAGGGTTCTTCTCTTACTAGAATAAAATGAAATATTATAGTTTGTAATTGAAAAGTTCCCAGAACCAGAAGCCGAAGAAGACAAACCTCGCTGAAGGAAGAATGATGCCAAAGCAAGAAGGATTTTGGTGGACTCAGTTATAGACCACTTGGTTCCTTAGATTTCAGAAAAGACGACAGTGAGGACGATGTTCAAAATTGTTTAAAGAAGTTATTTGAACACAATAATATCAATGTGACCCTCACATTGAGGAATAAACTATCGAATATGAAGATGACGAAGTCTAAGAACATTTCCTCATATTTCATGAGGATTACCGAACTCCGGGACAAGCTAAAGTCCAGTGGAGGAAATCTTGAAGAAAAGGATATCGATATGACCACCTTAAATGGTTTCCCACCATCTTGGGAGTATTTTATCCAAACTATAAGTGGTCAAACCAAGTTGCCCAAATTTGATAACCTATGGGAAGAATGCACTTGAGAAGAAACAAGAATCACAACACGCCAAAGAATTCATGGCACCCAAGCTGAGGAGAATAAAGCATTCATATCTCATGCCAATAAAGGAAAGGGAAGGGGAAGGAAGTCCTTCAATCACAAGCACCAAGATAAGAGATCAAGTCCTCCCCTAGATCATAACAAACAAGAGAAGAAGGATTTATCTCAGGTACATTGCTACATGTGCAAGAAATACAATCATTATGCCAGTAGCTGCTAAAGTTCAATCAAAAGGAAGCATGAAGCTTCAACTGTTGATGTAGAAGAAGAACCTCCTCACAAGGAGCCAAGGAAGGATGATCATTTGGATTTCTTCTTCTAAGAAATCATATGAATATCCAGACTGTGATGATCGTCAAGCAAGCATATGAATATCAGTGGACTCTGACAGTGAAATCCCACCCACAAAACCACAAAAGATAAGTATTTGATTTTGCATGCTCTAGTAGATTAGATCTAGTTGTTTTTTAATATGTTTTACACAGATCTACATTTCTAAATTCAGGTAGTTAAATAGCCTATCATGTTGCACAACCCATCCAAGATGACGAATCCTTTATAACATACTGGAGTAGTACACACTCTTATTGTATGATATAATGTAGACCATCAGAATATGGATAATGGCCTTATGTGTGTTGTGTTGAAGCATTGAATAAAAGGTTTCCTACATTATTTCGTTAGTACATTGATTATGAAATATTGCTAACCATCTTATGGGACTTGACTTGTAGGGAATTCCATGATCTACAAGGACAAGTGATCCCATTGATATACGGATGGAACATAAGAAGGAAGCCTTTAGAAGCATGTATTATGACTCTCAGACCTAGAATGATCTCATGTACATATTTGATGATCAGAGGCAAAAGGATTATACTAATGTCGGTCTGTGTGCTTCTTCAACAGGATTTACTCAACTGACTTCTGAGAGACAGAGGGAGTTATCCCTCAAAGACAAGGACTCTAGTCTATTACATATGATAAAAAACTGGTGACACTACTGTCGTGACTTGAAGTATCCTTGATGAACCTGGTCGTCACCAGCATGGATAATTACTTTCCAGTCTACATTCATGTGTCCAAGTTAGAACCTTCAGGAAAGAAGGGAACATTCATGGGATATTGTAAGTCTTCAAATGCTTACAGAATATACATCCCAGGATTGAAGTCAGTCGGGATGTAACCTTTGATGAATAAATGGCTATCCAAAAAGGAGAGGATCAGATATGGATATCGATGACGAAGAGATGAGATCATATCCCCCTCCAAGCATTAAGAGGGAGTCTGTAGAAAGGAATAAAATTATCAATTCCATTGATCCAATTGATCCAGATGATGCTCCCACAAATATGGAAGTAAGGCATAAAAGACCCAGCTGGGCATGACAGATTTTACAGAATGTAGAGGAGCATGAAACTAAGCATGGAGCAGATGGGAGCACTGTAAAATACAAGGTTGTATTTGTTTCCAGAGGGTTCTCTCAGAAATCGGGAGTCAATTATGATGAGACGATTTCTCCTATGGCTCACTATACTTCCATCAGATAAATCATTGCTATTATTTCAGTTATGGGATGGAAGTTGTATGAGATGGATGCCAAGACATCCTTTCTCAATAATATTATTAATGCATTACTTCTTGGGATTAGAAGTATGATAAAGGCAGAAGAATATTTTCCTAGGTTAAGGAAAATACACCATGGATATACTGAAGAGATTCAGAATGTTGGACTGCAAGTCCATAGCTACTCTGATGGATGAAAATTTGAAGAAGCTGAGAGATTCTACTTCAGATTCAAATTTGATCGATCCCACTATGTATCACTAGTTGATTGGGTCCTTGATATATCTAAGGAACACTAGACCAGATATTTGTTTTACTGTGAATTCCCTCAGTCAGTTCATGTGCAAACCGAGGTAGATTCACTGGACTGCTGCAAAACATGTGCTGAGATACTTATGTGCCACTGTGGAATACGATCTACGATAGAATTCATATTGTGACTTGATATTGCAAGGGTTTACAGACTCAGATTGGTCTAAATGCACTACAGATAGGAAGAGAACTTCAGGATGTTGTTTCAGTTCTGCAGTAATTTCCTAGTACAATAGGAAGCAGAACTCGGTAGCTATCAGTACTACAGAGGCCGAGTATATGGCTGCAAGTTTAGCATCCCAAGAAGAAGTTTGGATTCATAAACTTCTTGCAAGATTGTTTGGCTAGATTCCAGAGCCAATCATGATTCACCATGATAACCAGAGTTGTGTGCGGCTGTCAATGAATCATATATTTCACAACAAGTCGAAGAACATAGAGATTCAGTAACACTTCATACATGATATGGTGCAGAAAGGTGCGATCGAGCTCCAGTATATTTTGACAGACGACCAGATTGCAAATGTTCACATCAAGCCTCTTCCCGGGATGAATCTTGAATACTTTCGTGGAAGAATTGGAGTAGAAGAGAATACATCCCTCCTTGAGAGGGAGAGATAACTGAGAGACATTAACTATACTTTTTCCTAGGTACCTATGCTCGTCCAGGCTCTCAGCCAGGTATGGGAGAAATCCCATTGGCAGATGATATAGACAAGTAGTAGATGGTTAGGTTCACACAGGTGCCTCTTCTCATCCATGTGCTCAACCAAGTATGGGAGAAATCCCATCGGAAGACGATTCATACAGGTAGAAGATGGTCGTGTGATTGCATAGGTACCTATACTCATTCAGGTTCTCAACCAAGTATGGACTACCCCATCGACAGTTGAGACGAACATGTAGTAGATTGCCATACACATTTACCCATTCAGGTTCTTAGCCAAGTATGGGAGTATCCCATCGACAGATGAGACGAACATGAAGTAGATGGTCATGTACATTTACTCGTTCAGGTTCTCAGCTAGGTATGGGAGTATCCCATCGGCAGATGAGATAAACAGATAGTAGATGGTCGTACACACTTGCTCATCCAGGATCTTTAGCCAGGAATGGAAGCAATCCATCGGCAGTAGAGACAAATATGTAAAAGAATATTTTCTCTCAAACATTCGAATAGAACAAATTCATGAAGACAACCTTTAGTACGTTTAGAGATGATAGAGACAGTCTAGATGTACAGATGAAACCCAAATGATCGTGATGAAGACTGAAGAATACATTCCTTGTTGAGAGGGACTGTTGGAGTTTGTACAACTTCAGAATCTATTTTTATTGTTCTTGTATTGTGCCTCCTAAGGGAGATGAACTTATTGTAATCAATCATACAAAACCTATAAGAACAATGTAGACCTTGGGGAGAAAAGAAAGCAATAGAAAAGATAAAATAAATTACAAAATATAAATTATATTTCTCCCCCAAGAGAAGTCATCCCCAGATAAATTATTAGTGGAAAATGTGTATAAATAGGAGGCGCCCCAACTCATTATTTCATATAGCAACAACATGACAGCACAAGTGAAGTTCACAGTTTTCTAGGAGAGAGAGAGAGAGAAGTTCACATATAATGCAGAAGAATATTGTTTTCAAGGTTTCTATATTTGGAAAGCATTTCCATATTTTCTCTTTCTTATTCATTGTACACTATGTTAGCACTATAGTTGAAAATTGTAGATTGTTTGATTGAAGGGTTTGAAAATGTTCATATGTGAAAATTTGTGTGGAAGCACTCTTTAGGTTAATGGGTGAGCATGATATTTCATTATGGGTCGTTGGATGAAGAAAGGGGATTTTATCTATGGTGGTAGATCGTTCCGTTATTTGAACATGAGGGAGAAATTGAGATATTCTCATCAGCGGAATGGAGGTAGAAGGTGTTAAACAATGACGACTCAAATTAAAAGGTTGTAGATCAACGGTGGTGAAGCATTTTGGAGATCGGAGATGCAAGGCTAAAATAAGTTTTGAAATTTGAGGAATGGGTTAACAGGTGGAAAGATTGGATGGACAGGATGAGATCGGAGATAGATCTATGGTCGGAAAAAATTCCACAAATTGAACTAGCACAGAGAAAGTCCAAATTGAAATCCGCGGAAAGTGGTAGGGGCCACATTGATCAACGGTTCTGATAGCGCTTAGGATTTGATTGATAGATAAGGTGCATTCCGCAAATGGAAGTTGCTCGATCAATCAGTTCTGAAATGATTTGCAGAATGTTAAAATTTTCCATAGTTGGACGGTCCTGATGAAGGCAGGTTGTAAATCAATGGCTGATATTGATTCCGCCGAATCAAGTTGTGTAGGGTGATAATCTTGAGTATTGGAATTGAGATCTTGCACATGGATGACTTATATTTCGAAGAAGAACAAATATATGGTGTAGATTAGGGGAGGTGCGTAATTCTTATGAAACGTGAAAATTTATAAAAAGCACCTACGTGGAGTTCAAAGGTTTGTTTTTTCTGAGCATTGGAGTTGACGATAGCATTGACTGTGCGCAAAGTGCCAACGTGGACAAGTCAGAAAACTGTGCTAATTGACAAGGTAGGCATCCTGAAACTTTCCAAGTACTTCTAAAAATGGATAAAATGGATGAGATAGAAGTGGCAGATAGTGAAGAAATAGGGGTTTCCTATCAGAACGGCGAGGAAAGATTCGAAGACAAAAATGCTGAAGTTTATGATACCATTTTACTGAATGAAACAATTGAAATGACTAAAAACAAATTGAAAATTCTTAAGGACCAGGGTAGTGACACCCATTGTGTTTTCAGGTCTTTCTTTTATTTTTTCTCTGTTGACCAGACCCCCAATTGTCCTAAATTTGACGAGTGGTGTGCAAATAATTATTTTGCAGATCAAGAAGTCGTCATGGATAAACCTAATTCTAAGATCCTTTTCCCTATTCAGGCCTCTATTATCCACAAGACCCTATATGTCCCAGATGATTTTGTTTAGTTATCCTAGGAGTACAAAGAAGAAAACATCATTCAATTCTTCCAAAAGTTTGCAACCGAGCATAAAGAAACCTTTTTGAAGTCATGTTTAAAGCCTGATAGTGAGTTTATAGGTTTATCTTATCCTGTTGACCTAGTTTTGTTTAATTAAGAGACCCATTCATGTCTAACCTTAGCTAGTCAATTTTTAGGGTTAGACACTAATGGTTGTGTTATAGAATCACTGTTGAGTCTGTTGTTTGTATTAAGTACTTGCCCAGTTGAGACTGAACTTCCAGGTCATTCTTTCCAGTCTTGTTGCCTTAAGTTTGATGAGTTCCTAGCTGAGAAAATTCGTTCTTAGTTAGTCAACTTCCACGATACCAGAGTTTTCATATTCCAGTCCTTTTTGTTGAATATGTTCTTATTACATAATGAAGATAATTTACAATCTCCTAAATTGGTACTCACTGATGAAATGACCCAGCATTATTGCAAGTTCATGAATAGTTTGATGGAAAAGATATACAACATTTTCTTTGAGGAAATATTACCCAGGGTATTTCCAGAAATGAAGGAAACATTGCAGCTTTCCCCTAGTAAAATGATAGGAGATTGGTTCCTTCCAGAGTATGAAACAATTATAAGGTTATATGGATTCGTGCACCAACCATATATTCTTCCATCCTTTCTAACAACTAGAATCTTTTCTTTGGAATTTTTTAGACAAAAGCTTACAGTTGAGGAAGAACGTATCTTAAACTTTAGGAAGAGTCTAGATATTAAATTTCCCCAGGAGGAAGGGCCATATGTTGTCAAAAGTAGAATTTCTCTGCCAATAATTAATAATCTGCTCAGAAGCATGGGGTTTTATTTGGGAGCTGCTATCAACTATGATCCACACCAGGTAAGAGTCTAAAAGAAGACATGCAAACAAAAATAAGCATTTTGAACATATTGAAGTAGATGGACTCAGAGAGGCAACTAATTGGGAAGATTTTCCTAACCAAACCCCAGTAATATCAGCATGGAACAAGACTCTGTCTCATCCATACCTGGAAATAATTCTCCCCCAATGGATATTTCTAATATAGTTGCAGTTGTTGGTAATATTTCATCATTAATAAGTTTTTCAGAAATTTCAAAGAAGAGAGAACATCCAGATTTCATGGACACTGAAGAAGCAAACACTGCTAGTACGCCAAAGAAGCAGAAAATTGAACAAGAGGTACAAATGGTACAGGTGAAGAAGAGCAGTGTGAAAGGTAAAAACAAGCAAGAAAAATCTAAAGTAACTGGTTTGGAGCTTCAGGAATATGTGTTTGACGGAGCAACCCCAAATAAGCTTACATCAAAAGAGGAGTGGTTGAATAGTTACAGGGAAAGAGCTGATAAAACCTTTGATGGAACATCAAAATTATATGAAGAGGTGAGACAATTGCCAAAGCGAGATGTAACTTTAAAAACTGTAAGGGATCATGCCAAAGATAACCTGAGTTTGGCCATGACTGTTGTAATAAGGTATTAGAGGTAAATGTGAACTTAGAGAATATCCCTACCACTGATATGATACATTTTCACAGAGAAATAGGTGATATCCTATATATTAGATTGCTTAAATCTACATGACAGATGTCAAAATTGGAGTCCAATAAAAATAAATCTCAGGACCTCCTATGAAAAGAAAAGGTTGAGAATAAGGCCCTTCGAAACAAAATTAAAAAGTTGCAAGAGGATTTATTGAAGGTAGATGGGCAGTCAGACAAAGGAGTAGTGGCTCAAAAGTTATTGGATGAAAAAGAGAAAGAAGTTCAGGTGCTTAAAAAGAAATTGAAAATTCCTTCTACTCAACTTATTTAGACCTTTGAATTGACAGAGTTTGAAAAGGAGAAGGAAGCATTAAACATTGAATTAACTGACTGTAAACCCAAGTTGTTAAAGCTTGAAGAAAAAGAAGAACAATGAGAAAGGGATATTAAGCTTCTGACCGAAAATGAGAAGGACCTTAAAGCTAAGCTGGCAGCAAAATAAAAAGAATTACAGGAAAAATGTGAAGAAATTAAAAATCAATTTATTGTTCCTTCTGTAGAAGTATATGCAGCCTCTCTTTCTGAAGCAATGTCTCAAGTAAAGCTAAAAGATGTAGAGCTCACAGTGTTAAAACAACAGAACCAGAATATAGAAGAGATAACTCTGAAAAAAGAACAAGAAAGGAAGAAGGTAGAGGAGAGATGTCAATAAATAATCAATCAAAATACCAAGTTAACAAAGCAGGTGGTTGGCCAAATGGCCTTGCAAGGGGGCATACATATGATTTGGGATGAGATTATTAAAGAGGCTAATAAGTTTAGACCATATTTATATTTTATTGCAGATCAGGAGGGTGCTCTGAAAGTAGCCAGACTTAATATTTTGACAGTAAAACAAGAATTAAATAAGAAGCCAATGGAAACAGCTCAAAATGCTATCAACTTTTTAAGTACCTTATCAGAAGGTCAAGTTAGAAGGTTTGATATTCGAGACAGAGTTGTTATTATCTCTTAGGATAGAAAAGTAGTGGGAAAGTACAAAATGTTGGATACTATACAGGTTAAAGTTGATATTATAACTCATAAAGTCAAAGAAGTGACTAAGTTATTCACTCTGTTGGTAAACAAGGGAATTCCTTTCTTCTAGGAGGAAATGGGACCATTATTGTCTCAAAGGGAATATCTAGATAAATTGGTCAATTGCAGGTTAGATCACAGTAAATTTGAATATATGCAGCAGGCTCTGTCTAGAAGAGTTTTTTTTTATAAATTGGTTAAAGATTTTGATTTATTATTCGATTTTAAAGTCGCGTGCGCCAAGGTGCCTAATTTTTCATATGCAGACAATGTGGAACTCGGAGTTTTGACACATGACATGGTTGTTGCAAATTTGCCTAAGCCTGAACATTGGAGAACAGTTCAACAGTATGGATCAACTAAGTATAAGTTACAACCATGAAGACATCAAGGAAGACAATGCAAGAGGAGTTCAGTGAAAGATATATTATGATAAAATGTTTTCTTTAAATTCATTAGTTAAGAAGTTTTTTTTTTATATCTCAGGACTATTTTGTAATAGAAAAATGCTTTAATATATGTAATAAATAGTTGAAACTGTTAGGCAATTAGGTTTATTGTTCAACTCAAGGAGAAATTGTATAAGTATTCAGAAATTTGATGTAGTGAAGGTTGGAACCCGTAAGATTTTGGATATTTGTGTATTCAGAGTATTTCCTTAATAAAATTACAGAGCCAAAAGTTGGCGTTTTGCAGAGATTCATGTGTTATTTCATGTTATAGTCTGTACTTTCTCTTCTTAATGTGAACGTTTTTCCATTTTTACCTTTTCATTGTGTTCTCCTTCATATATGAAATGAGAGTATAACATTTTAGAATTCATATTTATTATGCTCTAACTGTTCTTTTCAGATGTCCACCATATTGGAGTCATTTACCCAACATGCACACTTATTTGGTCAATTTTGGCCTATTTACCCACTATCCTAAGTTTAATTGACTTACTTGGCATCAGATGAGAACACTATGACATCAACATGAGCAAACCCACACCCTCCTTCAGTCAAGGAGGCCAACTAAGCCTTCTCCTTGAGTCGGGGAGGCTAACTGGGCTTCCTCCTTCAAACAGGGAGCATTTCTGGGGTGATTTGAGTGTCATAAATGCACCTAATTGCTAACAGATTGTTACAATAAGTTAACCTAAGTTGTGAAGGCACCTCCATTCATTATTTGATTATTTTTTGTCATTATTTATGAACTGGAACTAACACATGCGCCTACAACCACTTCTGATGACATGTTTACTTCAGTTAACTCCATCAGAGCTACTTGGAGTTATAGATGCACTACCTCCTTCAGTTGGACATGTAGTTACATGTGATGAGTCACTTTTAGTTAGACTCGATCATCTATTGCACTCCATTCAGTTAGGACTTAGTGTGAGAGTTAGTTATTGATTAGCTTAGTGGTTAACTATGTGTGATGACTATGGCTGACATTTAGTTAAGCTACACACATCCATGCAATTTGAATGAACTCCTTGAGTATTCGAATTGTCTTGGCATTCATGCACCTTGCATGACCATTGTATTGTATTACTTATTCTTTATTGATTAATACAAAGATGCTACTCCTATTGCAGCACCATTATGCCATTTTCATGCTTAATTGTCTGAAATATCTTATGAGACCGTGTTTTAGTCCCTAGATTGCTGTGACAGATTAATATGGTATCAGCTCTCACAGTAAGACGAAGCTCATTCTTTCAAAAACATTGTTTTTGATGGATCTTGCATGAAAATTTGAGCAAAAGATCAAATCCCAGCACTGTACCAGAAGCTGAAGGTTTACCACTTAATACCCCAAGTTAAGGAATTGTTAATCAAGCTTGCTTGATCAATTATGCTAGGTGTGATGAAAACCTGAAATGTGCAGGATGTTCGACCTTATGGTGACTTTTTGTGTTTTTGTAGGTACAACTTCGAATGGACTCATCAGTCCCTCTTCTCACCCCATTCACAAGCTATTCAGAATGGAAGTTGAAGATGATTGCATCTCTGAAGAGACAAGGTCTATATGAGGTGTCTATTGGACTTGAAAAAGAGTCTTATGAGAATGAGAATTACTGGCTAAATGACGGTGATAGAGATTTTGGAGCAATATGTCTGGCCCTTTCTCCTAGCTTGCGCTACCTTATTGGTTCTTCTGAATACCCAAAAGATCTCTGGAAAAAATTGGACAGAACCTTTGGCAAGCACAATGAGGATCATAATAGCACTTTGGAGATCACATCCAGCACCACAATATTTCTTTACTCAAAAGTCTCGGTCTCTACTCTCTCTAATGAAGTTGTTCAAGATGAAGAAGAAGCAGAATCTTCTACACAGTCACATTCGAATTGAAGAAAGTCTCCTTGCAGTGACTCCTTCTCCTAATGCTATGAACATTTGTGATATATCTGATATCTCATCTCCTCATATGGCTGAAACAGAACAAGACATTCAAATCTCTGATATTGAAGAAAAATACTGTTGCACTTCCATGCAAACATTCACCGATGATTTTCCTTTGAATTCTGTGCAAAATTTGCCAGTAATTGCTTCCAAAAGTGAAGAGGAATTTGATTTTTCTCTCTCTAATGTTGATGCTGATGTGAAAATATGTAATAACTTGGATATTTTGGAAGAAATATCAGATTACCAGAGTGATCCATTCGCTCCCCATGATCTAGATCTTCCATCAAATTCCTATAGGATTGCATGCACCAAAATTTAGAATTTTGAAGAAAAAGACAATTGTGCATCCACCGTCTCAGTTGACCATTTGTTTGGATCTGATATGAAACATATTGGATATGATATGATCTTATTTGGATCTTATCTGATATTTCTTGGTTCAAAAATTCAGGTTCATAAACCTTTAGTATTGCTTGTAGTTGTTCTCATCAACGGCGTGAAGAAACAAGTACCACAAGTCTCATTTGAAACTGCTGTTGGGGATTTGATTTCATTTCATAGTTTTGGATATGTTGTGAACTTATTTATATATGATTTACTTTCTGATATGATATTATTTGGTTCAAATTTTAAAATCGAAGAGCTTTTAGTCATGCTTGTAGCTGCTCTCACCAATTCCGGTGTGAAAAATCAAGTATCGCAATTTCTCTTCAAAATTGCTGTTGGGGATTCGATGTTAGTTTTATCTTATGAGATTGCTGATATTTTATTTTGTGAATTATTGGATATTTATGAAGCTATATCATATTATGGAGCTCAATCATTCGTGCTCCACATTCCCAGGGCTTCTCTACCTTTGGTCACATGCTCATCTCCTCACAGAACTAGTAAAGAGGAAGACATTCTGCATCCGCCCGGACACTTGATCCTAACACTTGGGGCTGATTTTACCACTCATGGTTTGTTGTTCAAGGATGACATATATCAGTTTCTTGGGTGTTCCTCACATGGTTTGAATTCCCAAGAACCTTTGCTCTCTCTTCAGATGATTTCAGCTGCTCTACATGGGTCCAATTTTCACCGTGCAACTGTTTATATTTCTGATTCATTTGAGTGCATTGTTCTTATTCCAGTGGAAGATTCCTCCAGACATTCATTTATTTTGGATTCAAAGGTTCACATGCACAATCTCAGGATGTTGCTGCATAGAAGAACCAAAAATTTCTTGATTTACTGCTTAGTTTGAGGGGGGGTATTTTTCCATGAGGTTTTTCCTGTTTCCTTGGTTATATTAAGCAGTTACTTTTTTGTACAGGGTGACCTATGGCCTTTGTTGCTGGGTCCCTAGCATTTCATGCATTTCTTTTCCTCCTCCTGAGTATAGCTTAAGGGGGGGTGTTGGAGTCATTTACCCAACATGCACACTTATTTGGTCAATTTTGGCCTATTTACCCACTATCCTAAGTTTAATTGACTTACTTGGCATTAGATGAGCACACTATGACATCAGCATGTGCACACCCACGCCCTCCTTCAGTCAAGGAGGCCAACTAAGCCTTCTCCTTGAGTCAGGGAGGCTAACTGGGCTTCCTCCTTCAAACATGGAGCATTTCTGGGGTGATCTAAGTGTCATAAATGCACCTAATTGCTAACTGATTGTTACAATCAATTAACCTGAGTTGTGAAGGTGCATCCATTCATTATTTGATTATTTTTTGTCATTATTTATGAACTGGAGCTAACACATGTGCCTACAACCACTTCTAATGACATGCTTACTTCAGTTAGCTCCATCAGAGCTACTTGGAGTTATGGATGCGCTACCTCCTTCAGTTGGACATGCAGTTACATGTGATGAGTCACTTTCAGTTAGACTTAGTCATCTATTGCACTCCATTAAGTTAGGACTTAGTGTGAGAGTCAGTTATTGATTAGCTTGGTGTTTAACTATGTGTGTTGACTGTGGCTAACATTTAGTTAAGCTACACACATCCAAGCAATTCGAATGACCTCCTTGAGTATTCGAATTGTCTTGGAATTCATGCACCTTCCATGACCATTGTATTGTATTACTTATTCTTTATTGATTAATACAAAGATGCTACTCCTATTGCAACACCATTATGCCATTTTCATGCTTAATTGTCTGAAATCTCTTATGAGACTGTGTTTTAGTCCCTAGATTACTGTGACAGATTAATACACCAAACTTTTATTCTAAAGTTGATACAGAATTCATTTTTACAATGCTCTATGTTAATGGTTTGTTCATGTTCTTCCTTTTTCACCAGACAATCAAATTTTGACCGTGACTGAGTATCTACCTTGCCTCTGTTTAAGACTTCCATGCAAAAGTTCTATTTATCTATATTCATATCTTGACTCCATAGCCCAATGGTCATGTGTTCAGTTTCAACTAATCTTACCAATTACAAACAGTTTTGCTTATACATATCTGGCCTTCTTAACATTTTGTGAGATATCCCTCTCGAAAGAGAAAAAGTTAGTTTTCTCTTTAAAAGTGGTTTTTGTTGTTACCTAGGAATAGCCTTTACAACCTTTGGTAATTTTCCAGTGATAACACACTATTCTCAAAATTATCATCTCTAGACGAAGGTTGTTGGGTTTTCTCCCATTTGGGTTTCCCAAAATAAAATACGCATGTTATCGTTCTCTGCTTTGTCTCTCTTCTAGTGATCCTATTAATAAAATACAATTAAGATATACTGCTATAATCTTATGAAAATATAATAGAGGTTGGCTTGGTGGATTTTGAGATGGCTATGGTGGGGGCATTAAAGTAGCTTGAGACTGTTGAGGCCTATAATTTGATGAAGAGGGATATTGATTCTAAGTTGGTTGAGGTAAGTTAGCATGATATTGTTGGTTCTGAGGTGTTAACACCAAAAATTGTTCACCTAGCTCTCTATGGTCCAAACCATAATTATACATCATTATCCCACCATTATCCCCTTCATTTTTACCTTCACAACTAAAATTCCACAAAAAATGGTCCAAAACATTATTACTCCTTCCCCCATAAATATAGGTAAGTTGAGCATTTATTGTGACATAACCCCACTCTCTCCAAAAAGGACCAAAAACCTTAAACTAAGAATGGGTCAAAAACCATGGACAAATACCATGCATGATAAAATACCATGGGTCGGAAAACCTTAGATCATCTTATAAATACATTGTGAAGGTATCCCCACAACAACTTTGGTCATTCCTTAACATTCCATAAACTTTTCACCTTTCGCCATTATTCCCATATTTTTGCCACATCATTCCCATAGTGTATGTTGAGCTTGCTCCATACCCTCTTGTGTCTGTTCCCCCTTTTTCGACAACCATTAGTGGAGATGACTAGAGAACCAAACCGTGGAGTCGATGGACCATTTCCTCAAACGACTACAATGGCCCATATTATTGAAAGGTATGCTTTCTCTTGTTTTTATTAGTTAGAAAAAAATATATAAGAAATCTTAAAAATATTGTCATTGTTGTTGTTTATTATTGCAAGTCGAGGTTGAGGAATCCCTCACAACATGAACTCTACCCTATGATCCGGTTGATATAGGGTACGTGATTTTGCATGTAGTAGGGGAGAAATTCCCACTACATGAGGATATTGGTGGTAAGGTTGAGGATACTGAGGATGGAATGGATCTTGATGATATTGATTTTGAGTATATTTCCAAGAATTTTGGACTTGTGGTGGCCATGATTATTGCCCCATATGAGCCCAGCTAAGTAACTGGTATGGATTCTCATACATGGTTTCGAAATTAGGGTTGATTATTAGGTTGGAATTGTATAGGGAAGATAGGCATCCTCTAATTAACAAAGCATAGTTATTCAATTCGATCCCCTGGTCCCTAATTTTGAATGGCTTCCTTCTAGGACGAAAGTTATGTGAATTTGTTTGTTGAATGATTTTCTATGCATATCCAACATATATCTACTACATTTAATGGGTATTGATTATTTTCATGCTTCTTCCTGCACTTATGGAAAAATACAACCAAGCCTTGTCCGACCTCATCTTGTTTCCTTTTAGGCTGCATAGAATCCAACTAAATGGAAAAGGATTGAAGGATATCTATTTTCATGCCGTCCAATAGATTTCATAATTCAGATTTAGTGGGGTTTGGGGTTGCTTATTTAGTTGATTGGAAAATAGTATTTATACTATTCCTCCCCTTCTTACTGATACATTTAGAATAGTTTTTAAATATTTGCTTGATATCCTCATAATTTTGTTGGAATATGTCACCATTGGCTAGGATATTCAGGATGTCTATCATATCCTCCCTTACTCATCATAAGAGTATCAAATTCAAGGATTCCTCATATAAGGTGCATTTATGGGATCTCTTATAGATTAGTTGAAGCCTTTGCTCATAATTGTCTAAAGAATCATTATCCCATTGTTGCATCCTAGTTTCATCTGTGGAGTCCTTGGATTTGCAGTAGTCCCTATATTTTTATATAAAAGTTTGCTTCATTTTCTCCCATGATGAAATGTTATTCCCTTCTAGGCTCATAAACCATTTCAATGCTAAATATTTCAAGGTAGAAGGGAAGAGTTTGAGTTTATGAGCATCTGAGGAATACTCATAAGTTATATAGACCATTTCAAACTCAAATAGAAAAAAGTGTTTGGGTCCTATGAAGTTAAGACATGGAAATTTGGAAGAGAGATAGGGTTAATATTCTTCATCCTGAAATTCTCATTAGATCCTCTAATAGGAAACTCAAATATTTATGCTTTCTCTTCTTCTCCCACTGGGTTGCTAAGATAACGATCATATAAATCGCTTCTTACACTAGCAATTGGATTTTCAAAGTCTGCTATAAAAGTATTCTGTAATTTCAAGGCCACAAAATATGAAGTATTTTGGTCCTGGATCACTCATAATAGGTTTATTAGGTATAAATTAATTTAATTCATCCCCCGATCAAGGTATGCACATTATCAAAATATGGTTTGTTTCTTTATGTGTTTTAATCTTTTTTTTTGTTTTTTTCTATTATAGTTTTAGCACCTCCCCGAAAACGATGCCAAAAAGTGGTAGTTCACATATTTAGCAACAATAAGTGCTAATATAATGACTTCTTACTTTAATCTATCAACTTGAGGAATGTACAAACTTCAGATGTGTTGTGCATCATATATGCTACTTACAAGGGATATAACTACTAGAAAACAAATAATATAATTCCTATTAAGCAATAAGAAATAATTTCTAAGGAAAAAATGTCTTGAGATCTTACCCTTATACATGTCCCCATAATCCTTCCCAAGATAGCAGGGCTTAATGGATACTTTCAATTTGACAAACTAGTTAGGCTTGTCATTGTCTGGCGTGTTTCAAGGTGCACAAGAAAGGACTACTTTTGGGTTTCAGAGTTGTGAAACGGGCCAAGCATCATAAGGTTCAGATGACCTCTATATGAACATTAAAAAATGAATTAAATCAATGCAATAAATGAAATACAGGAAATCACATGATAGGAAATACATTAGAGAGAATTTGAGGTCAAAAATGGGCCTCAAAAGGACCAAAATGTACTATAAAAATCAACCAATTACATTCTAGTAGATGACATCATCCCCCATGGTTGAGGTGGCATTGCATGAGTTAAGAATGCTTATTTGTCACATTTTCTATGGTGGTTGAAAACCCATTGTTAACCAAGGTAGTGGTACAAGTACTTTTAAGTCATAAAGTGAAGTACTCACAATAAAAGTCATTTCACACTTTCTCATAAAATAATATTATTGTTATTTTCAAGTAAAGTACTCACAATTCACTTTCTCATAAAATAATATTATTGTCATTTTCAAGTAAAGTACTTATAATTCATAAAAATATCTTTTCACATTTTTTTATAAAATAATATATTGTCATTTTCATGTTTTTAATTTAAAATTATATATTCACTCAATTGTATTTAATATCATAATGCCAAACTAATATATATTAAATCTTGTACTTTTAAAATAAATTAAATTCATGAATGATATTTATATGAAAAAAATATGTTAGTTATGCATATAAATTAAATTCATTTTTGTTTAATTTTATTTACAAGTTCAAGACAAATAAATGCTAAAGGACAATAAATTTTTGGGAATTTACAATGAATCTTAGTCACATCATTGTAGAGTTATTTTATTAATTTTATTTATAGTCAATTTAGAAAAGTAACTCAACTATGGTTATTTATATTGTGCATAAAAAGTAGTGTAGGAGGTGAGTTGTCATATATACCTACTCCATAAAACCCCTAACTCATAATATTTTAATATATCTTATATTTTTGTAGTACATCTCTTAGAAGGCCCATTTTTGACCTCAAATTCTCTCTAATGAATGTTGGAGAAAATAAGTGCAACAAAAAGCCACAGAAAATGATAAAATAAACTACAGGAACTTCTACTAGATTCTACAAGAAAAACATAGCATTCATAATATGTAAAACAATTACAATATAATATATGTTAAACTAACAAACCACTACTAAGACTCTTATATCACCTTGAGGGGGGCCTCCCTAAGGCAAGTACAAGAATCTAAAAGAAACCTTAAGTACTAAAAATATAAGATAAATGTTGTTTCTTCATTAAATCGATTAAATTTTCATGATAGAAAAAGGTACCAGACTATAGTTGTGAAATAGTATATGTCTCAAAACATGAAAATGATAGGTGAACCCCCTTAGGTTGTGCCTAGAGGTATTTATTTATTACAATTAAAAAAGAGATAAAAAAATTTGCATGGTATATTTGTTATAGCAGATTTTACCACACCAGGTGAATCACACTTGTATGGCCTTCCCCTGTCCCTCTGCAGACTCCTTAGACCCCTTGGACCATTTTTTGTCCTTTGATGTTTCCTGGACCCTCCCTAAAAACATGTGAAAATTGTTATACATGACTTTTAAACCCTTTATCGCGTATATACACGGGTTTGACCTCTAAAACCGCGTACATCGGGATGTGTACAAAAATCCAAATCCGTTTGGATTTTTCCTTGACATGGATCCCACTCACTTGTCTCCTGGCCTTCCATATGCCTTGAGATCGCTTGGATTCAACCTTTCATTACCCCATTGAAAAGCTATATAAGGAACCCTTTGGATACATTGAAGGCATAAGAGAATTGAGAGCAAAGAAACTATAATCCATTGTTGCCGGAACTTGTGCTTGAGTCTACATCCCTTTGTCCCTTGGAGCACTTTAGTGTTCTTCCCAAGCTTGCCTTTTGCTTGTGAGATTGCTATCGAGAGATGGAGGATTGAGGTGGTGGAGGCCCAAGTGGGGGATTCAGTTTCTCCGATTCGCAAACGTGCCGATAGAGGTTGTATTCATTGTAATCTCTGATTTTATATTAATAGAAATATCTTTTCCTGTCCAATAATGTATGTTTGAATGGATATTTTATCCATGGATGATTTCAAATGCTTATACGTTGTTGATTATATATGCTAGAGTAGATCTAACACCAATATATATAGTATGCTTGTCTTGTTTACTTATTGTTGAGGAAGTGATTCATCAATTCAAGCTGAAGTTTGAAAGCTCAACGAGGATCTACTTCAATCGTCCAGAAAAAGGTATGAGTTTTGATCCTTTAGTGTTAGATATTTGATTTCTCTTGCATATTGGAAAGGATTGATTTTTGGAGTCAAGTTGTCTATTGTGGTACCCCAAGGCATAGGAATTTCTCTCCGTAACAGAATTGGCGACTTTGTTGGGGATGTTCCTTGTTTTTATTTGGGGTTGGGGGCACAATGTGCTTGATATTCTTGACTTGCTTTTTGTTTCTCCTTATTTCTGTGTTTCATTTTATAGTATGTTCATCCATTGACACTCCCCTTTATTGGTTTGACCCTTGGCCTCCTTTTTACCACTGTCTTCTCTGTATACACAGGTTTTTGGCCAAGAGTCACATACATACGCGGATTTTTGGCCAAGAGTCACGTACATACGCGGATTTTTGGCCAAAAGTCGCATATACATGCAAGTTTTTGGCCAAAATCCGCGTATACATGCAGCTTTTTGGCCAAAAGTTGCGTATATACGCAGTTGTTCTTTAAACAGTCATATACATCCTCCCTTTCGGTGAGTTTGATGTTGTGGGAAGTTGTTGGGTGGGTTGTGAGTGTGGTTGGGTCTTCCTTGGGTCTGATGTTGTATGTTGGATGCTTATTTTGTGACCAGAGACCGCTTTTTCATTGATTTTTCTTTGAAAGTAGTTTTAGTCATTTATCCTTTTTGTTTTTCCATTAGTGCATTACTCTTTTTTTACTCAGTGTCTTGCTGGGCTTGTGTTTTATACTTGCTGCAGAGATTGAGAGTTTTAGATGACTTTTATTGCATTTTTCATTCTTTTATATTGAAAAATACAAAGTAGTTGCACTCTTAGTTGCATCTTAGATATGGATTTGAGGAGGTACTTGCATTGGATTGCTTGGATGAGAGTTGTGTTTAGTCTTTCATATAGGAAGGATTGCATTGGCACTCAGAAAGGAATATATATTTATGCATCTCATGTAGTGGCATACCCTGTTTTTCATTTGACAAAGATTGCACTTAGCATTGTTTTTTATGGTGTGCATATTTATTTCACTGTTGAGTCATAATGTCATTAGTTGCACGACCATTTCCCTTTGAGTAATTACAGCCAATTAAAATCAACCCTTAAAAAAATGAATTACACTCTTTTCTTTTATAGGGTGCACCAACAAGATTAAGTTTTAGGGTCTTGGAATAGTTCATTGTGAGTAAATTCTCCAAGACCACTAAATGCAACATGTATGTGTCTGTCCAGGTGAGAGTGTGAAATTCCTTGGTATAATTAGTGTTTCTCAGGATGCTCCTCTTACAATGGAGTTAAGCACGAGGCAGTGTGAGCGATTATTGATTGGTATGACCCCTAGTCATAACTGAGTAGCACAGGAGATATTTCCAGGATTGTATTCGTATCTGGGGGCTCTTTCGAGAGTTTCGGGCTTTGCTACCCTGCCCATACAGTCAATCCCGCCTGCGACTGTCCGCCTGAGCATTGGTTATATTGAGGTGACCTTAGTTTCCTTACCTAGGCATCACAAGGGGTACTTGTAGAGGTTATTCTGTAGGTGTCTCGGCCAAGTAGAGGTCGGACAACACAATCACTTTATGCATTGAAGCTGAGGGCCACTATAATTGGTTACGTACCTCTGCTTGTAGTGTATGGGAGTTTCGAGCCTCTCCTAGGCGAGACATACTTGCTTCATTCGGGAGCTCACATATCCTCCCCTTGGTTTGCTTGTATTTTGGCTATAGATTTTCTTAGGAGTGTGCTCTTTGTGCACTAGTTGGCCTTTGGGATCGTGGTTACTTGAGTATATTTATGCTCTCTTGAGTTCGAGTCCTTTTATTTTCGGCATGCCTGGTATTCTATCACCCGTCCTTGGTCCTAGTATGGACCCTGGTGTCAAACTTGGGGGCATCACAGCCCCTTACCGTGCTCATAGATTTGTGAATGGTCATATTCCATCCTCTACTCCACTTGTGGAGGATTTTTATTCCTTTTGCTCAGTCTTTACACCGGTGGTCACCCTCATGGGAGTGGTAGTGGATGCGTGAACGTTGGGTCTACACTTTACATTCATTTTTTATGTCCCATCTTTCACTGCATTGTTTCCTTTGGGTTCAGTTGTCATGATCATTCCTCCCTATATCCTATAGTTTGGATTCTTTATTGAATATTTTGGGTTGTTTTGGACTAATATGGTTGTCATGTAGGGTCCAATTTTTGTACACTCTCTCCGAGGTTTGACCCGTTCGTTCCTATCACAGGTATTATGTCTAAACTGGCATATAGGTTAGGATATCACATCCGCTTGCACTTATGCATTTCCTTATGACTATTCTGTCTTAACCTTAGGTGCGAACCCATTCCATGGTATCACGGAACCTTCATGTTGTTGTTAGAAGTGATATTATGTGAATGGTAGAGCTTTCCTATACATGGGTGTCCTCGTTAGCTCCCTTTTGCATTTGGTACCCATGCTGTGAGTCCTCTCTTAGGTCTGGGAGTCCCTTTTAGTCTTGCCATGTCCTTGAGCAAGAGCTTCATACTCCTCTTGAACTTTATGCTCGCCATTTCCCTGGGACTCCCTTATGTCAAGTTGTAATTGCATTATCATGAGCTTTGCCTGCCTCATTGAGCCTTATGCCAGCTTCCCTGACTTTGAGTATTAGCCATATAGCCTGAGCTTATCTCATGTCTAGCCATGCAGAGCCATTTTATATATCCTTTGTAGCTTGATTCCCTATTTTTACCAAGAGGGGACTTTCCCCCGAGTGTCGCTATCCTACACATGTATCCTTGCATTGAGAATAGGTATGTTCCACTTCTTGGAACTAGTTTGTTTACCCATTATGACACTCGTCTCCTCCTAGTCTGTAACTATAAAGCAATTTTGTTCTTTTTCAAGCTTTTTAAATATTTGGAAAAGTCCCAAAAAAATTAAAAAACCAAAAATCCGAACAAGGAAAGATGTTATCTTTGGCAACTATCAAGTCGTGTCGCCTTCAAACAGAGCACTGTATATCACATCCACTGGTTGGGTTTATAGTTTGACTTTAGGAGTTGTACTCATTTATATGAGTTTATCTCCACTGACTGGTTAAGCTTCCAGTCCCCATGGAGCCTCTGTCGATGCCTCCTATGTCGCAGAGATGTCCCAGTTTTGTATATCAAGTCTATGATGCCTTTATTCAGTCACCATTCGTCGTTATGCTCTTGTTTGAAGGAAGTTGAAACCTGAGTCGGCCATTCCTCAGTTATCTTGACTTTGCATGTCGGCCATTCCCAGTACAGTTACTGGTTCATGCACCTTATGATCGAGTCCTTCCACATTATACAGCTTTGCCAAGTACCTCGTGTTGGATGATGGGGGATGCCTTAATGCCCTCCTTCCAGTGGATTTCAGCCCATCAACTTCAGATCATTTATTCTGGGATTGGAATCTAGAGTCATTTTTTAGTGCCTTGAGACTTGCAGTCATCAGTGGCAGGTTCTCTCACCATCGACAGTTTTTGGGAATACATCAATGCCCCCTGATCGATAGATCCTCTCAAGTGTTCAACCTCAACACATCTATTCACACTTGTTAGTTTGCAATCTAGTACCTTGATTCCCATTATCATTATCGGTGGGTGATCTCGCGTCTGTTAACGGTATACATCAATGACCGGTAATCAGACGATGGAATACTATGTTTGACCTCGACACCTCTATTCACATAGTAGGACTTGTACTCGTAGCGGTTTGTGTAGAAGACCTTCCAGATTGTTGGCATCTCTCATATGCTACCTCCTTGATTGTGCTAGTGTTCATGAGATTTCAGCTCTCGTGACTTGATTCCAGTATGAGTCAGACATTTCCAGCCATTATGGAGATCTTGATCTATTGTATATCTTCAGCTATATTGGAGATCATGATCCGTTGTATATCTTCATCATGGAGATTCTGATCTATGTATATTGTACATGGCGATGACCACTTATGTCATATCTTGTATCATGTCTATTCATGGCCAGTGTACTCTTATGTATCCGGGACTGCTATATGTATTTGCAGTTATATGCAGAGTTGTATCGTTGTACTATGTTGATTAGGTGGCTGGTCTTCCATTTGGGATTCTTCATCACTCCATTCTGGGATGGACTTATAATGTATTTCGACCATCGTATGACCCCTCTGACCTCACACGTTAGGGGGCATCTGTTATAGCATATTTTACCACACCAGGTGAATCACACTTGTATGGGCTTCCCCTGTCCCTCTGCAGACTCCTTAGACCCCTTGGACCATTTTTTGTCCTTTGATGTTTCTTGGACCATCCCTAAAAATGTGTGAAAACTGCTATACGTGATTTTTAAACCCTTTATCTCATGCATACGCGGATTTGACCTCTAAAACGGCGTACATGGGGATGTGTACAAAAATCCAAATCCTTTTGGATTTTTCTTTGACACGGATCCGACTCACTTGTCTCTTGGCCTTCCATATGCCTTGAGATAGCTCGGATTTGACCTTTCATTACCCCATTGAAAAGCTATATAAGGAACCCTTTGGATACATTGAAGGCATAAGAGAATTGAGAGCAAAGAAACTATAGTCCATTGTTGCCAGAACTTGTGCTTGAGTCTACATCCATTTCCAATAATGTATTTTTGAATGAATATTTTATCCATGGATGATTTCAAATGCTTATACGTTGTTGATTATATATGCTAGAGTAGATCTAACACCAATATATATAGTATGCTTGTCTTGTTTACTTATTGTTGAGGAAGTGATTCATCAATTCAAGATGAAGTTGGAAAGCTCAACGGGGATCTACTTCAACCGTCCGGAATAAGGTACAAGTTTTGATCCTTTAGTGTTAGATATTTGATTTCTCTTGCATATTGGAAAGGATTGATTTTTGGAGTCAAGCTGTCTGTTGTGGTACCCCAAGCCATAGGAATTTCTCTTCGTAACAATATTTTGTCCCTATGATTTATAGGTGATCAACAACAATCACAATCCTAAAATCTAGGTGGTGGTATGTGTGCCTGGAACTAGTACATATGTCTTGAAATGTGTATATATGTCCTCCTTGGGTCATTTTAACTGGGATACAATATATGTCCTTCTACGTCGATTCTTGTTAAATGATACGCTATTTGACCTGCATTAATGCATAGCTTCCAGTACCTACTAAATTATATAAACGTTAACTAGAAACCAAGGAAAATCAAACAAGAAAAGGAAAACACTTAACTACTCAAATTTTGCTCGCTAAATGTGCATGAAAGAGTCAAAGGATTAATTGTTACTCAATTAGTTGTGTCCCCTACTTCCTCATTATGTTCCTAGGAAGATGTAATAAGTGTGATTATTACCTACTACATTGAGGCTTATAAAATGGCATGGCCACTCTTCATCTACTAGCACTTGTTTGACAAAAATATCGGCACTAGTCCATCAAAATATATTCACTCTACAATATTTTTGGTTGACACAAAAAAACCCTGAAACAATTGATTTTTAAATCAATGATATCTTCATTGTTGAAACTCCATTTGCAAATTTTTTTTAGGTATTATTGTCAAAGAAACTCAAATATATCATTAGTTTCTTCATATTTTGTACAAAAGGTTTCAAAGATTTGTATGAATTCCACCATATTTTTTTCCCTCAAAATTCCTACAAAAAGAGAGAGAGAAAAATTATTCTCCTTTCTTGGCCCAAGAAAGAGATTGGATACCACTTCAAACAAAACACATAAAATCAAAAGATAAAATAGATAAATCTTGAGAAAAATGCCTTGCATTAATGATAATCTAAATAGAGAGATATGTTCCCTTTGCTCTTCAAGGGGGAAACCTCTAAGAGAAAATCTTTGAATCATAATAACAATTCTTGAAACAAATTACATAGCTTGCTACTCTTTATAGAGATCTTTAATAGAAAAAACCTAACTACATGCAGCCCCATTGTTAATGAGGGCGAACCACCTTCTATGCCTTTATTGAATAAAGAGGGTCATTTTACATTAAATCACTACTCACTAACTATCTGATAGGCCTTACTTCCTTGTACATAGATAAAGTAAGGGGATTATGGTATGAACCTAATAATACAAGTGTTGTATAAATTCGTGATACTACTTGAAAGGGTGCCAATAGGGGTTACAATGGTGTCCAACCAAGTGAAACTTATTTTATTTCTTGTGTTTAGTTTTCCTTGACATCATATTTACCCATTGAATGACAAATTGTTGTGTTATTTATATACGTCAAAACATGTCTTTAGCCTAAACAAAATTCTAAAATTTTTGGCTCAAGAAAGTGCTCTAATACCAAAAAGTGTATACCTCAATATCAAAACAATAAATTCAAAGCATAAATGATAGAATAAAACAAGATTTCATAATGAAATCTAGAATTATCAAAACAATATGCAATTGTAGACAACCAAATATCACAATAGCAATACCTTTATTTATGAAAATAATGTTCGCTTGCCTCTTCAAGTGATAAACCTTCAAATGAATAGAGCTCTAATTACAATACATTTCACAAGGCATCTTATTACATTGTTTATACTCTTTTATATAGTTCCTATTGAATGAACTTTCTAGTAGGTGGAACCTTTTAGTAAGCCTTTTTAATAAAGGAACTTAAATTTCTAGTAGGTAGAATGATGTGTTCTGAATATGGTTCACAAAGGACTATCCCAAAGAATAAGTCAAATAAAAGAAATCCACAATTAGATAAAATATTATATAAATGAATAATATGAGATATGGTATTACAATGAAAGTGTGCCGCTTATATAGCTAACCTAGGACACACATGGTGACCATCTATGAAAGGATGTGTCTCTTAAATGATTAATAATTATGTATTATGATTATTTATGACTATCATCACTTAATATTATATTTATTTATGTATGTAACATTTCCTTCCTCTTCAGAAATGCTTCATCCTCAAAGCATATTAATGAACAAGATCTATGTCTTAACTTTTTCTTATAACTGTCATCACTTCTTTCTATGTTCTGTCATAGTTGATGATACAAGACAACATGAACTTCTATGTGTTAAACACAACTTTTGAAATGTAAAAGGTTTGTTACATCCTACTTTGACTCTTTGCATAATGTTGCACTTCCACAATGAAATGACGTCAGGAGACTTGATTGCGCCGATATCAGTAATTTTCATTAGTTGTTCACGACTTTTAATATATTTTCTTTTATGGTTTGGATGTCAATAGGGAATATTATAATGTTATTTTACCTTATCATGCTTGTAGTGTCTTATTGTTTTAACATTATTTTATGCTTTTATTCAACTGGATTAACATCTTCTTGAGTTGTGATTTGGATTGGATCTATAATTGAGTCTTTTTCCACAACTTGGACGTTTATTCCTAAAGGTTTTGATGCCTCATTTTGGATTTGTTCTAATTTTTTTTCTAACTTGTTATCGTTATGAATATTCTTGGACATTTCTTCCTATGACTTTTTGTCATATTTTAACTTCTTAATGTGTTCCTTTAGATATTGATTATGACTCTTAAAGTGGTGATTCTTTTCTTTCTTTTCTAGTAATTTTCCTTCGATGCCTTCATTAGACTACTGTCTTTTGAATATTTTTAAACTTCTTGATTTTTGTAACTAGAGTCTTATTATTGTTTCTTAGCTGAAATATTTCTTCAGTATTGCTTGATAACATTTTACTAATCTTTGTGATCTCTAACAAGTGTGTGCTTTAAATGTCATCATTTTGCTATTGGAGCTCTTTTATCTGTTGTTGACGTTGATCATCCTATGACTCTTGGAATTATAATTTCTTTTGTATTTGTGTAATTGTTTTATCCTTGTCATTAAGGATTTTGTTCAAGCATGTCATTTATGCTTCATTCTCGTCAAATTCTTTCTTAATATCTTGGTTCTCAATATGTGATTGAAATTATTTTTGTCTCTTAATTCATCAATTTGTGTAGATAACTTTTTCATACCATTTTTTTGTTTAGAAATATTTGGATTCCATTTGATTTTTATAATTTAATCATTATTTGCAAATTTTCAATCGTTATTTGCAAATGTTTATTGTCCTTTCGATAACGCACTAGATCAACTTCTATTTTTTTTTATTTGTAGACATGAACTATAATCCATGGTTCACGTCCTTTGTTTTTTCTTTACTTATTTTGTTCCTTGCTTCAGTGCAAGGATTTAAATAATTTTTAAATAAATTATTTTAGTGTCTCTTGTATTCCACCTTCCGAAAGATTTTAAAACGCTTTAATCACCACCTTTTGGAACTCAATGTATCACTCATTTATAATATACTCCTTAATAATCCAATATAATATTACATTCTTCACTTTGTATAAATATAAAGTATACTCTTTAAACCCATAGAGGTAGAGCAATTAGAAATGAGTAAATGACATGAGAAATTGTAACAAGAAGGTCAGAAATTCAAATCCCATCTGTGAGTCCTTTTTATCTTTCAAATATATTAATTTATATCCTAACTTCAACAATGTACTAAATCAAGAATTTCCCACTTAATAATCAACACCGTTATAATTAGTGTATATATGATTTTATGCTTTCACAACAATAGGTTGAAAAATAAAACCACGTGTTATTTTTATATTTTTATTTTATTTTTACTTCTTTTACTTTATTTTTTCTTTTTTCTTTATCTTTTTATTTTTTTACTTTCTTTCTTCCTTTTTTTGGGATTATTGGTCTCAACTTCTTATTTGTAGTGGAATGATTACTTCTTCAATGAAAATTTGAATGTCCAAGGGCCAAGGTCAAAGACCATATAAAAATTAATTATGGTCAAAGACCATTTTACCAGAGAAAATCTAAAATTATATGGCCATAAGCCAATAACCCAAAATCATGATAAAACTTGCTTTGGTACCAATGTTATGTTCCAAATCCGGTTCACAAACGACTATCCTCAAGAATAAGTCAAATAAAACAAATCCATAATTGGATAAAATAATTTATAAATGAATAATATGAGGGATGACATTTAAATGAAAATTGTGTCGCTTATATAGCTAACCTAGGACACACATGTTAACCATCCATGAAAGGATGTGTCCCTTAAATCATTAATGATTATACATTATTATTTTTTATGACTACTATCACTTAATATTATATTTATTTATGTATGTAACATAAAACCTTCTAGTAATTCTTCTTATAAATATTTCTTTTACACTTGTTATGTTCCAAATTCTCAAAATAAAAAAAAAATAGAAAGGAGTAACTCAATGCATTGAGGATGAAATAAGAGATTAAAAAGAAGTCTTTGTGAGGGGGGTAACCCTTTTTAACAGTGTATCAAATGCACAAGATGAGATGAGATGATCCTAAAATTACATATGATCCTTGGTGTTTGTGTGTGTGATAGAGAGAGAGAGAGAGGTTACAATTACAATTAAGGTTTTAGCCAACCAATAAAAACAATATTAATATAATAATACAAATGTAATGTCACAATATCTAGGGCTTAACATGCCCCTCCGCTTCAAACAAGTGTTTCCCTCAACACTTGATAACTAAGGATGTTTCTGCATCAATAACTCTTCTTCTCATTTCACCTTTTATATTGGCAAGTTATTCCACTTGATGAGGTACTCATTAATTGCTCAATTTCACAATTGTGTGATCCGTGTTTTAAAATTTGTTTTAGGTTCTAGTATGATTTTGCCTTCTTCATCAATGTCGATTAAAAGAGGTTGAGCTAGAATCCTATCATCAATTACCTTTTCTTAGGAAAAAAACATGGAAAAATGGATGTACATGTCAATATGGAGGCAAATCCAATATGTAATTCACAATTCCAATTCTATGCAAAACCTTATAGGGACCATAATACTTGGGTGGTAATCTAGAGTCTTTGTATTGTTGCTTGAGGGGCATTTTTTTTGTATGATTGTAGCCTCAAAAATACCAAATCCCCCACTTCAAATTTCATTTCACTTTGATGTTTATTTGTTTGATCTTTCATCATATTTTGTACTATAGCCAAGTTGTCCTTTAATAGTTGGAGGAACTCTTCCTATTGTTCTATGTGATCCTCCACTTCTTGAACCTTAGCTTTCTCTTTGAATGATTATCTAATGGATGGAGGATGATAGCCATAAAGTTCCATAAATGGTGAATTGTTTTATAAAGTATGTTAGGGTGTTTTGTACCGTCATTCAAGGGAAAACACTTGACCCATTGTGTTTATTTATTGGATGAAAAGCAAAGAAGATACCCTTCTAGACATGTATTTAGAATCTCAATTTTCTCGTCAGATTGAAGGTGGTATGAGGATTTATGAGTCGATTGAGTGACTAAACAAGAAAAAATTTCCTTCCAAAAATTTCCTTCCAAAAATTACCAATGAAAATTGGATCTCTATCACTTACAATAATTTTAAGGATTCAATGTAACATAGTGAATCATTAATCCACACAACTTTATCTAATGCACTATGGTACTCTTGTAATTGTTGAATTATCTTACATGCTTTGTAATCTTACTTCCATTCTATCCTTGCTTCTTCCACCCAATCAGCATGTAGAATATAAATAGAACACAGTAGACCCTTGGTGTCTTATTCATTTCTTGAAAGTGCATATTCAACCACTTTTTTTTTCCAGATAATTTCATAGTCATAACCTGACATCTTTGTAACCCATTTTTTTCTCTTATGAACATAATCAGTGTTCCAAAAAGTGCTTAAAACTATCATAATATTTAGGTAAGGGTGGCATTTCTTAATTGCATGTAATGCCACCAACATTTGCTTTTAATACATTGGTTTGAGAAATTATTTTCCTTTAAGTCTACAACTTTTGAATGCAATGGGTCTTCCTTATTGAATTAAAATTGCACCAATTTCATTCTATGAGGCATCACATTCCACATTAACGGTTTTGTGAAGTCATGTGTGGTTGATATAGGAGTTGTACAAGCTGCATTAAGTTTCTCAAAATATTTGATTACTTGTCGAGTCCAATAAAATGCCTCCTTTCAATAGCACTACTAGAGGTGCTTCTATTTTAACATAATTCTTGACTAACTTGTGGTAATAGCATGTCAATCATAATAATCCTCTAATATTATTCAATATTTTGAGAATTGGACATTCCATTATAGATCTAATTTTGTTGGGGTCCACTTTGACAACTTCATGAGATACAATATGACCCAAATACTCAACTTCCTGAAACCCAAAGGAAAACTTAGAAGGCATGGCATATAGTTGTTTCTCATCCAATATTTATAAGACCATGTCAACATGTCGTACATGTTCTTCCCAAGATTTTCTATATATTGGTTTATCATCAAAAAATACTAACACAAAATTCCTAAGGAAGGGTTTAAAAATAGAATTCATCAAGCTTTGAAATGTGCAAGGTGCATTGGTAAGGTCAAATGGCATCACCAAACTTTCCTAATGAATGGTGTGTGTTCTAAAGGTTGTTTTCATAATGTCTTCATGCCTTATTTTGATTTGATGATATCCTGAATAAATATCCAAATTGGTAAATAAAATTTATCCGTATAATTCATCTCATAGTTCATTAATGACAGGAATAGCTAACTTATCTTTAATGGTCATCTTGTTGATCTCTCTATAATGTGGAGACATATGCCATGAACCTTTCTTTTTTATGAATCATCATCACTAGTGCATATAAATCACTATGGATAGGATAAATGAAGCTGGAATATAATATTTCTTGGACCATATCCTTAATCTCACTCTTTTGTGCATATGGGTATCTGTAAGGTCTGAAGTTAGATGGTACAATTCTTGGTTGTAAGTGAATCAGATGGTCGTGATATCAAATATGTGGAATACCTTTGGGATTCTCTCCAAATACCTTGGAATGATTGTCAATAACTCTTTGGATATCCACTACAATAGATGGTATAGATCCTTGAACATCTAGTGAACTAATTTTGCAATTACACCATGGTGTCCCTCTTTAAGCAATATTGTCCTACTATTGGAGCTTATCACTTTAGAGAGTTTCATCTAATACCTATAAGTTCAATTTCCTTACCTTCTAAGAATAATCTCACAAAAATTTCCTCAAGATGAATACCCTTTGTCCCTAATTATTGTAACAATTAGACCCCTAATACAACATAAACACCACCCATTTGGATTGCAAGCATTGGACTATTGAATAAAAACTCCCCCATAGTAAGACTAATAGTATGGATTTTTTTTTCCCTTCTATTTTGAGAGTTCAAGGAGTTCTAATGGCATCCAATGGATCATAAGTTAGTATCTTCTATTTCTACCTGTTGAGATTGTTCCAATAATGGATATTTTTTATCTTCACAATCTATGTAAAATAATTTATTCTCATTGCACGTATGCCCCTTACTGTAATTGTCATCACAATTGAAACATAGTCCCTTGTGTCAATGGACACACTTATGAGAGGAGTCTATCATTTATGTGAATTTCTTCATACATAAGGGTATGTTGTTTTTTAGAAACATCATTACAAAGAAATAGAGGTATGATAATACACCTCCTTCACTAATCATTTTTAAAATCATGCATGGTTCCTCCTATTTTAATGGGAGATGATTCTCTAGTAAAATTTTAGGACAAGGGAGAGTGTATTTTTTAAAAGGAGGTTTCAAGAAAATATTGCATGGTTTGAAAATCTTCATAAATATAATCTCTGTTTACCAAATGACACATACATGAAAAGGAAAGAGGGTTGAATTCACCTCAGATTCAATGACAATAGTTGACATGGAAGATAACTCTCTAATTGTTGTTGGTGAGGCAAATCATCCATCTAGATTGTACACATTCTATGAATTTATTGCTAGATCAAATTCCACATGCTACCAACCCATGCAAATGATGATAGTGTACTTTGGCATGAATTATTTGGACACTTAAATTTTAGGTACATGTAGCATTCAACTCCACAAACAAGGGATGGTGAAATTATTACTAGACATAAAATTCTCTAAAAGAGTTTGTCAAGGATATTTTCTTGGCAAGCATCAGAAAGAGAAGGTTGACAAAGGGAAGTAATGGAGGGACTCCTTCCCCTTGGATAATTTGCAAATTGATCTCATGGTGTTTTTATCCCATCCTTCCATAAACAATGCAAAATATGTGTTGTCTATTATTGATGATTTCACAACACACACATGGGTGTACTTTCTCAGGCTCAAATATGAAGTATTTCATCATCTCAAATATTTCAAAGCACATGTAGAGAAGCAATCCAAGAAGATGATCAAGATCCTCCACATAGATAATGGGGGGGAGTTTGTAAACAAGAATGTATAAAATCCATGTATTGAAGTAGGTATTCAATTACAACAAACAATTCCATACACTCCTAAGCAAAACAGAGTAGCTAAAAGGAAGAAATGGTCTCTAAAAGAGATGGAAAGTTGCATGTTTCATGCCCTCCCTTCCCTCTATATTTTGGTTTGAAGAAATCGATTATGCCACATACATTCAAAACAAATCTCCTCACAAATTTTTGAAAGGAAAGACACCTTTTGAAGCTTGGAGTGGCATGAAGTTGAAACTCACACACTTCTGCATATTTGGATCACATACATGGGCCTATGTACCTTCAAAAAAGAGGAAGTATTTGGAACCTCAAAGCATAGAATGCATGTTCATTGGTTATCTCAAATATGTCGATACCAACTAATAATATTTCAACGAACAAGTTTTGCATTAAAAGGAGTGTATGGTTTGATTAAATTCCTTTGCGTGCACCTCAGGTACAACATGCACAAAAAATGTGTATCCTCTTGTAGTAGATCTCATAGATAATACATCCTTCCATTCAAATCATATTTCAGATATGATTTTAGAATCTAATTTGGAAGAGAATGAGCATGCATGTGAAGATCTAGATCAAATACCCAAGTGGGAATAGTCCATCGTACAGGCAATGGGAGATCTTGCATATGAAAGGAGGATGATATCCCAATTTGAGGAAGATCCTCATGAACTAATAGGTACAAAACCTGTAATTCCCATGCATTTATATATGGTTCTAGTATTGGACCCTCGGTCCTATGCAGAGGCTAAAGGGAACCCTTACTGGGAATCATCCATTAATGAGGAATACAACTATCTCATAAAGAACCAAACATGGGAATTGGTTATGCTTCCATCAAATCACAAGCTTATCCAATGCAAGTGGGTCTATGGGAAAAAGAAAGAAGCAAATGAACTTGTCAGCAGATATAAAGAAAAATTGGCATCCAAAGGATTTCATAAAGTTCATGGGATAAATTACTATAAAACATTTTCTCAAATGGAAAAAATAGATTCCCTTCAGTTAGCACTCGCCATTAAAAAAACAAGAAGGTGGGAATTTCACTACATGGATGTGAAGAATTCATTTCTTCATAGTGGTTTCGAAGAGGAAATATACATGGAGCAGACATAAGGGTATGTATAGTATTCATCACTAGTTTGCATACTGGAGAAACCGTATCCGGTTGGTCGGTTAATAGTCGAATCCGACTTTCATATTGAATGATAAATAATGAATAATATATTAGATGATGAATACAATTGTACAATAAGCTCGCCTTTTATACAACTTGAGGAAGCATAGTGAAGGGTTACGCCCTTTCACTAGTAACCTAATAACCAAATTAATTCTAATTAATAATATTTAATTAAATATTCACAACATTGCCTTCCCCTTGGGAAAATCTTTGTCCTAAAAGCTTGGGTATTTCCTAATATCATCCTTCATTCTGATTCAGTGTCGGTATTAGAATTGGACGAGATTTCTGGTGCAGAGACTTGGATTTCCTTTCCATTAATGATTCTGCAATGTATTGTCTGATTGTTCGTACATTTATGGCTAGGGGTCCAGTCATCACTGCATCGACGACATATGTTTTTCTTCTTTTTTCTATTATCAAAGTAACTGTTAGATGACTTCGACCTATTTTCCATTTCATAGGCATTGATTGAGGTTTGTGACATTGAAAGTCGGGTGACCAAGTATCTTCACAGTACCTACATTGTGTTTCTTTTTGTTGTCAATAATGGTTATCACCTCTTGTTCTTATTCCTTCCAATTTGCGTTTTGCGGATTTGGCTTTATATCTTGCTACTTCTACATTAGGTATGTCATGTAACTCTAACTCTTTTTTGGAGGTATGGTTTAATACCTACTAAACAGGTTTTGAGTATTTACTTGTCAGACAACCCAAATACTCGTGTCGATAAGGATTCCCACTGATGTGTGAATTCTTCAACGCTTCCAACCTGTTGTAATCTGGTAAGTTTACTGAAAATTCATCTTCTTTGATTCCTTGAAACCTATTAAAAAATCATTTTTGAACAAGTTCCAGGTGTAGGTAAAATTATCTCTCTTCCACCATAAGTACCAATTATAGGCGTACCCTTCCATGTGCATTGACGCATATTTCACCTTCTCCTCATCAGATTGAATATTCTAAATGTTGAAGTATTCTTCTGCTTTGTTTAGCCACGCAACGCATTAGTCTTCAGTCCCATTGTATTTCGACAACTCTATTTTTGCCTTAGATGGGTACATTTTGTAAGGACGATATTGATTTCCTTTTGCTTTATGGTTTGATGGTGGCTCAGAACTACTGGACGATGCAAGTGACATATTTGAACTACCTTGAAGTTGACGGTTTTTAACCTTTTTATTCCCTACTATCTTACTGATGGATTCTATTTTGTTGTTTAATCGTGCCTCCATATCTGGGAGTATTTTTGTTTCTATCTCTTGTTTAAGCGTAACATTGTTAATCTTTCTTTCTTTTTGCAATTCTTCTTGATTCTTTGCGAGTGTTTCCTAGGTGGCAACATGAAATGAGGCATCTAACATGTCTAGACTGCAGACTTGGTATGAACTGGGTATGAGCCTTTGTAACATCTCAATTAATGCATTATGGTTATGCGTCGTGGTGCTCATGTTCTGTGTTAAGGTGTTATGTTTTGAGTCATGGTACTCATTTTGTCATCCAGGTCTTTTTTTTTTGTTCAGGATGTCAAATTGCTCATCCAGCCTTCTTTCTAGTACCAAAACAAGCTCGTCTTTGAGTACTATATTGTTATTTTGTATCTCTTCCTTCAAGCCTTTTTGGTCAGCGAAAAGGGACTTGATGTCCTTCCCCATTTTTTGAATTTTATCTTTCAGTTCCGCCATGGTCTAGGACTTTGTATGCGGCGGTGGCTTTTGAGGTGAAATTTAAATAATAATATATTAATTAATTAATTAATTAATATTAATATTATTTTATAAACTATATAATATTTTGTATATAGTTCTTAAAAATAAATATTGTAATAATAATATTATTACTATATAATATTTAATTTTATATAGTTTATAAAAAATAAATATTGTAATAATAATTATATTATTATATAATATTTTAATTTTTTTTTCCAGGTTTGCGTAGTCTTTTTGCACTCGCCGCGCAGAGGAATAGACGTATAGCAGGTGGGTATGGGGAAATGGTCGCATTGGAGGTCACGATTTGCAGGAGGTTGCATGCAAGTGGAAAGGGAGGGTGGTGCTTGTAGGAGATATGGTGGTCTAGATGGTGTGGTAGGAGAAGGAGGTGTGAGTGGGGAAACAACAACATGAGCAGGGGGCAATGGTAGATCGCATGTTGAGGTGGAGGAGAATGTAGCCCATGGAAGTGGAGCACGGTGGAGCACAGCAGAGAATGGATGCGCAGCGGTGGAGAACGGAGGTGGGGAACACGGTTGAGGGATGGCGAGGACGAATGGAGATGGATGGTGCAGAGGAGATGGGTGTGCAGGAGGGTCGCGTGGCATGTGAGGCAGGAGGGAGGAAGATCCTGGGGAGGAGTGTAGCAGGCGTCAGGGAAATGAAGGGGATGGAGCAGCGACGTGAGTGAGATGGGAGATGGAGAACGCAAAGTAGACAAGTGGGATATGGGAGGTTGGAGAGCAACGAGGGCAGGTGGGAGAGTGAAGGCAGTGGAAATGAAAAAAAATGGAGGTGTCAGGAGTTTAAGATTAAGATGAGAGAGGGAGGATGAGTCGAATCCGAACTCAGGTTGAAGGAGCGAATCCCCTCTGATACAACTTTGAGAAACTGTATCCGGTTGGTCGGTTAATAGTCAAATCTGACTTTCATATTGAATAATAAATAATGAATAATATATCAGATGATGAATACAAATGTACAATAAGCTCGCCTTTCACTACTAACCTAATAATCTAATTAATTCTAATTAATAATATTTTATAAAATATTCACAACGAAATTACTCTATGGCCTCAAGCAAGCACCTAAAGCATGGTATGTCAAAATGGATTCTTACTACTCTCTCAAAATTCCATTTGATGTAAATTTGATTGGATTTTTATATGTTGAGAAATTGACTCTCTATTGGTTATAGTGCTCTATGTAGATGATCTACTAATCATAGGTAGTACAGTCAATGACATTGTTGCAGTCAAAACAAATTTGAATGATAGGTTCACCATGACAGACATGGATCTATTGCACTTACATCTTGGTATTGAAATCATCCAGGTTGATTTAGGCATAATGATGGATCAACCAAAGTATGCAAGAGATATCTCAATTATATTTCACATGAGTGATTGCAAGCTAGAAACCACGCCTCTATTATCAAGGGTGAATCTCAATCACTACTACAGAAGGGCCAATTTTACAAGCAGCGATCGGAAACCTATCAGATGTCACAATGGAAGAAAACAATGGATAAGAAGCATCACAAATTTCTTGTTTGGAAATTCAACTTCTACCTACAACATTGCTATTTCAGCAATGTTACGAAGTACCCCTAACTACGTGCATTAGAGGAAATTTCAACTCAAAATGGGCCTTTTAACTCTAATTCAAATTCCATGTCATCATGTGTTAGCCAATGAAATTGCTTTAAATTTGAAATACCGTATAGGTCTTAAACACTTTTTTAATATAAATTTGGGGATAGGTATCATAAAAAAAACTATTTTTTTGTTTGTATTTTCGACATATCTCCCCGTGTTTTTACTCAAATTTTGATCGGGAGAGCTCGTCAGATGCGGAATTAAATTCCGCATCCAAACATCATCATCACGTTTTTTCAGGCATTTCATATTTTTGAGGTAGCGGGGTCCTTCAAAAGTATTCCGAGTGGGTACTCGTTGGATGCGGAATTTAATTCCGCATCTGACGAGCTCTCCCGATCGAAATTTGAGTAAAAACACGGGGAGATATGTCGAAAATACAAACAAAAAAGTAGTTTTTTTCTTTTCTTCCTCCAAAATTAATAAATATTATTTTATTAATTTTTTTTAGGAGGCCCATTTTGAGTTGAAATTTCCTCTAATGGAAGTTGAAGATCTTCTCGATGACATCGATATTCTAATGATTTATAGACATTATTACAATGTGTTTCTATCATTTTTAGAACTAGTAATATCAAAAAATAGGCTATTACGAATGTTGAAATTCCTACAATATTCTGACATAATGTCTTCATCGACACTTTACGTATATGTCACTTTTGCGCCATAATTTTATGACCTTACAACAATATTGTTCGTCAATAAAGTTGCATGTATGTCACTATGATTGATGATGGGCCAAGAATAGATTTCGTCGATATAATTGCAAGTATATCAGTAGGACATCATAATGAAGTCATTCGGTTGACAACATAGTTTTTGGATGTACTTCCACTTATGTCGCTAAGACATCGAAATTCTAGCATACATCCTATGATCAAATATTGACTATTGTTGACTTCCCATCGTAAACATCAAGATTGGATTTATTGCTAAGGTTGCACCCATGCTTTGGAAGCTTAGTGTCTAAGATGATCCACATTTTATCCAAGGTTGGAAGTTAGAGGACATGGACCTTGCAAGGTGATCGATGTATTATCCTTGGGAGCAAGTGCATGCATGATAAGGTAAGTTGTAGGATATTGATGGATATGAACAGATAAATAATGTGTAAGTAACGAGAATGGGACAACTCCCATTCTCATTAATTACACATAAGCTACTAGTAAAGATTTAACAACTTATGTGTAAGTAATGTGAATAGGAGGTGATATTTATCTCACTACTTACATATTATTTGTTGGTGCATATCCAACAATATCTTGCAACTTCTCTTAGCATGCATGCACTTTCCCACAAGGATGATACATCGATCACCTTTGCGAGTTCCATGTCCTTTAACTTCTAACCCTGGATAAAATATGGATTGTATTGGAAACTAAGCTTCCAAAAGATAGGTTCAACCTGAGAAATAAATACAATCTTGATGTTTATGAGGGGCAGTTAACAATAGTCAATATTTGACCAGAATATTGTACAAGCTAGTACACTAACAAATACCTAAACTAGTGATAAGATTTAACATGACGCGAAGCTTGGTGATGATACAAAAAAATAACTTATTCCCCCCATTTAGTTTTTAGAAAAAAATTGATGTTCAAGGAATTATGTGGTTTTTCATTAAATTATTTGAGCTTTTACTTTTATAAAGTATAAAATAATAAGGTATATTACAACAAGGATGCAGGTGTGATATCTAATTGAGTTGTTAGACCCTTGTCTTCTCAAGTTTTCCATCTGGATTGTACTTTGTTTTATAAAATGATTTGCAGCCAACCAAATTCTTACACTTAATGCTCGAACAATTCCAAACCCTAATGCATCACCCTTCAAACACATATTTGAATCAAAACATTCATTGTTTGAATGAATGTTAACAAAAGAAGACGTGACCTTCAAAGGAATATCGTTCCCATTAAGTTTAGAACATGTGATATCCTACACTTGACTAACATTGGGATCATGGAAAGCATCACCAAACCTTAAGACTCAAAATATCTCAACGTATTCCAATGTAAATCATCTACATCCTAATTTTTCAACTACAAGACAAAAATTGCAACCACCCCCAATACCATCATCACCTCCCAAAAATACATTTTAACCGCATTCATACAAATCCTATATACAACAACATGTTATCAATTTTACTTATGATTTAAGTTATGTTTTCAAGCACTAATATGATTTTTGGGTAAGGGTATTTTTAATAGGAAGCATGAATTTCCCGTAGTCATTAACTGATGACACAACTCTAAGAATAGTAGTTGCATGATTGATGTTAGGACCCTATATATATTAGAAAACAGGATCACATAGCAAAACATTAAAACATATAAAACATTACAAGAGAGACACCAATATAACATGGTTCACCCAAGATGGGCTACGCCCACATAGAAATTTCCAGACCTTTTATTATTATACCATCCATCAAAATTAAGGGATACAACCTGCAACACACCCATTCCTATTCACTCTCTCACAGTATCTCCCACATAATCACATAGATTGTGTTACAATGCTATAATACAATACACAACTGTATTACAATGCATTCCTTTTATAAAGGGAATACCATGGGAAAATAACATGGGATTTTCAAAACCCATGTGTGCGTAAATCACCATTATTGACAAAGTCATCACTATGAAATTACAACATTCTACAAGGCATTTTTTCTAAATTTTATCTCCGAAGGTGCTGTCTACGAACCACCGCCAGGGGGGTCTCCCAAAATAATCGTCATCCCCCCTGGAACGCCTTGATGACTATAGTGGGGGGGGATCCCCCACACACACCCCCATCAAGTGATGGGATCCAAACATGGCTGAAATAACATCTTTGAATCAGGAAGATCAGGCTCCACAATCAATAATATCCCACTTGGAGACTAATCACAACAACTCTACCACTACTGCACTTACTGGAATATGCTCTGAACCTTGGACCTAGAAAATTTCTAATCTTCGCCTTCATGCTTGAAGACCAATAGAAATCGAGCAGAAACTCAGTTTCTCTCTAGTTACTACCTTTTTCAACATGTTTGCAGGATTCTGGCTAGTATGTATATTTTTCAACTTTGACAGTTCATCTTCCAAAACATATCTTATTAAATGGTACTTGAGTTGTAAATGTTTAATATTCGAATGGAAGGTTGATTTCTTTGCAAGATGAAAGGAACTCTGGATATCATTGTAAAACTTACTATTCTCTTGTTTCTTACCCAATTCCTCCATAAGCGTCTGCATCCTAATCATCTCTTTACTAGCCTCTATAGCAGCAACATACTTGGCTTCCGTTGTTGAAAGTGCAACCTTTTGCAATTTTGAAATCCAACTTATTGTTGTTACACCCATAATAAAAACATACCCTATGGTGCTCCTCTTGTTTCCTTTATCACCTGACATATCTGCATCAACATATCCCTGTAGAATAGTGTCTGAACCTCCAAAACATAATGCATGAGAAGTGGTACCTCTCAAATACCTGAGAATCCCTTGTACTTCCTTCCAATGCTCTTTACCTGGATTGTTCATATACTTCCTCACAGCTCCCACCACATGTGCAGTATCTGGTCTTGTACACACCATGGCATACATTAAGTTGTCAATTGTTGATGAATAGGGAACCTTGTACATGTATTCCATCTCCTCCTATGTCTTGCGACACATCTCCTTACTTAGTTTGAAATGGTTGGCCCAAGTTTTACTAATTGGTTTTTCATTCTTCATTCTAAACCTATCCAACATCTTATCCATGTACTCGCCATGAGAGAGTGCCAATTTTTTATTTTTCTTGTCTCTTGTTATTCTCATACCAAGGATTTTCTTTGCAGCACCCAAATCCTTTATCACAAATGATTTAGCTAGTTTCCTTTTGATCACATTCATATCCTGCATGTTAGACCCTGCAACAAGCATGTCATCTACATACAATCACACGAAAATATATCTTCCATTATCTATTCTCTTGAAATAAACACAGTGGTCTGAATGACATCTACTATAACCCTGTTTTGTCATAAACTTATCAAATTTTAAATACCACTACCTTGGAGCTTGCTTTAGTCCATACAAGCTCTTCTTCAACCTTCAAACCAAATTCTCCTTCCCTTTGACCTCATACCCCTATGGCTGATGTATATAAATCTCTTCATCCAAATCCCCATGGAGAAAGGTTGTTTTTACATCTAATTGTTCAATATGCAAATATTCTACCACCACTAGAATTAAAATAGTCCTAATTGAAGTCATTTTAACAATAGTAGAAAATATTTTATCAAAATCTATACCTTTATTTTGTTCAAACCCTTTTACCACAAGTCTAGCCTTATATTACTTCTTCCCTCCTTCCTTCAACCTGTAAACCCATTTATTCTGCAATGCTCTTTTATCTACAGAAAACTCAACCAAATCCCATGTCTGGTTTCTTACCAATGAGTCCATCTCCTCATCTATGCCTTGCTCCCACTTCTTTTTAGTTTCCATCTACATTTCTTCTTCATAACATTGTGGTTCACCAGAATCAGTTATCAATAAATAATACATTGAAGATGAATATCATTCAGGGGGTCTAGTTAACCTGGTAGATCTTCTTACACTTGCAATAGTTTGAGGTACCTCTTGTTGTTCTTGATTTTTTGGTACATTTGGAACTTAATTTTCTTTTATTTCATCAAGCACCGTGTACTCTATGTTTTCCTTTTTCTCTTTCTTTCCTTGTAGTTGATATTTGTACATAACATTTTCATTGAATACCACATCTCTATTCCTAATGATTTCGTGATGTTCATAATCCCGTAAGCGATAACCAAAATCATCAACCCCATATCCAATAAATGTGCATTTTTTGGATTTAACCTCAAGATTTGTTCTAATTTTTTTATAAATATGGACAAATGCTTCACAACCAAAATTTATTAGAAATAAGCAGTTTACCTTTTTACCTATCCATGCCTCCTCGGGAATTCCACCATCCAAAGCACTTGAAGGCCCTCTATTTATTAAGTAAACAATAATTTTTATAGCATAAGCCTAAAAATGTCAAGGAAACCCTGCATGCAATCTCATACACCTTGCACGCTCCATGATTGTCCTATTCATCCTTTCTAACACACCATTTTCTTGTGGTCTTCCCAGGACTGTCTTCTCTCTACGAATCCCATGGAATGAACGATAACTATCCAACTCCTTGCTTCAATATTGACCTCCATTATCATATCTAAGAGACCTCAATATTTTCCTTCTCTCGTTCTCAACCAAAGCTTTCCACTTCTTAAAAGTAGAAAACACATCATATTTTTGTCTAATGCAATAAACCCAAGTTTTTCTAGTTGCATCATCAGTAAAAGTAACATAATAACGAGAGCCACCAAGATATTGTACCTGAACTGTTCCCTATACATCTATATGCACAAGCTATAAATTTTCACTCTTCTTTTGTTTCTCAACCCTGAGAATTCAAACTCTCTTATGTTTTCCATAAACACGGTTCTCACATAATTCCAAACTTACCTGCTTCAGATTTGGAAGCAATTTCCTTGAGTGGAGAATATGCATCCCCTTCTCATTCATATGTCCATGCCTATGATGCCACAATGTTGTACATGTTTCTGTGGAAGCTACACATATAGAATAATTAGTATTATGAGGATATAAATACAATGTAGCTATCCTATCTCCTTTTTCTATTACTAGTGCTCCTTGATCTTCCACCACGTTTTTCCAAACGTAGACAAACAACCACTATCTCCCAACTACCCTATTGAGATCATATTTATTTTCATACTAAGAATGAATATGCCTTACATATTTTAGCAGCCATTCATTTCCGTTATTTAACTTATTACGTACCCTACCCATTCCAAAACTTTTACATGGTTCACCATCCCCCAATAAAACATGTCCAAAATCACCTGGAACATAATCATGAATGAATTTCCAATGGGGTGTAGCATGACATGAAGCCCCTAAATATAATACCTAGTAATCACTTGTATTATCTAATGCAAGAATCAAATCATCTTGTAACATATTAGCTTCCTAAGTAGTCTCTCGATGCCCGTCTCTTTTCTTCTTTGGAGCTCTGCAGTCTTTCTTCAAATGTCATGTCTTAACACAGCTCCAACACTCTATATTTCCAATTCTAGACTTGGATCTTCCCTTTCTATACTTGCTACGATAACCCGGACTCTTTCCTCTCTACCTTTGTCTTCCCCTGCTCTCCATGGTCAACGCATTACCTGATGTCTCACTTGTTCTTTTTCTTCGCATTTCCTTGCTATGAATAACACCAATAGCATCATCAAATTTAAGAGTGTTTGAACCAGAGACAAAGTTACTTACAACCATGACCAAGCCATTCCACCTCTCTGGCAATGAGCACACGATTAGAAGAGCCATAACCTCATCATCAAAGTTCACTCCTACAGAACTTAGTTGATTAGTAACCATATTAAATTCATTTAAATGGTTAGCAACAGATCCACCTTCTGACATCTTCATCTTAAATACAAGCTTCATTAGAAATACCTTGTTGGAAGCCTAGGTTTTTTCATAGAACTTAGCCAATGCGCTCATCACACCCTTTGTTGTATTTTCTTTTGAAATATTGAAATCCACCAACAAATCCAAGCATAGTCGTATTGTTCCCAATGCCTTACTGTCAAGAACTGCCCATTCTTAGTCCTTCATAGTCGATGATTGTTTTGTTTTTCCTCCCAATAGTAGGAATAGATCCTTTTGGTACAGACAATCCTCCATTTTCATCTTCCATAACTAGTAGTTTGGATGTTAAATTTCTCGACCCTAAACTTTCCTTCTTATGCCATTTCTCCCACTCGAACCATGAACCCTTTATTCCTGCGAATTTACCATCCAAATAAACCTTTTGGACCTAATACCACTTGTCAGAAAATAAGATCACTGAGCAATAACAATAAAAAAGATCAAATATTAAAACATATAAAACATTACAATAATGACACCAATATAATGTGGTTCACCCAAGATGGGTTGCGTCCACATGGAAATTTCCAGTCCTTTTATTATTATATTGTCTAACAAAATGAAGGGATACACCTGCAGCACACTCGATGCGCTTCCTCTTCACTCTCTCAATGTATCTCTCACACAATAACATATATTATTTTTGAAATCTACAATACAATACACAACCATATTACAATGCCTTCCTTTTATAAATGAAATATCATGGGAAAATACCATGAGATTCCAAAAAACCATGGGCCCATAAATCACCCATTATTGACCAAGTCATGACTCTGAAATTACAACATTTTACAAGGATTTTTTTTTCTAATTTTTTGTTATGGAGGTGTTACCCTTGAACCCCTGCCATGGGGTCCCCCAAAATATTCGACCCCCCCACTAGATCCCTTTG
>LPNX010197715.1:650219-667646 GCA_001517045.1 Pseudotsuga menziesii | reverse complement strand
TATATCCGAGGTAAAAAAAACATAATTTTAATTTATGAGAATAAAATTTCATATCAAAGAATATATGTTGCAGCATATATTTTAGCCATAAAATACTTGTACAACTTCCCATATAGGTATATATGTAAATAACCATAAAATATCCATCCATACCAGGGTCTGTAAAAGCAAAAGTCCTGCAGGCCTTCTTGTAGGTAATTTAAGACAAGCAAACAAATAGTAATTCATGATATATCGGTATAGTGAGAAAAAAACATGTGAGTCCATCATTGTTTCCCATACAGATCCATTGCTTCTTTGATAAAAGGAATATGGTAATATTCAAAATGTTCCTCATTAAGGTGTTCTAAAATCGCCCTTCATCCATTTGCAGACCTTCTTTAGGTAGAGGATCTCTAGTCTTGTTAAATTTCCTATACCCATAATGTCAAGTGAATGAGTTAAAATTTGATTTAATGAGCTTTATCTCTCCCATTAAAGCATCAAAAACCACAATAGGACATTGTTGGACCTCCTATGTTATGGCCCAATCCAGCTTTAGTTTTGAAAAAAATGAGTGTCAAATAGGTACAAAACTGAGCCACTCCCACAAACTGAAGATTCCCCTTGGAATGCACCATCAAAGTACCCTCCAGGGATTTGCTTGTTGTTTTTTTCTTCTAAAATTATCTTGATGGATTGTTCCCCTTTTTCTTGGTGAAGAAAAGAAAGAATACTCAATCCTTTTGAGGATATCATTTCAGGAGTTTTAAACTCAACTCTAAAAATGGATTTGTTTTGGGCCAACCATAACCCCCAACAAAGGATGAGAGGAAGAGATTTAAAGGTAGAAACGACTATGTTTTGTACCCAAGATTTTAAATTAACTTCCAAAATGATCCCCTACCATCTTAATTCTTGAGATAAATTTATTGAGGCCTCGTCACAGATATTCTTAGAGAATAAGCATGAGACAAATATGTGGAGGATATAAGTTTCTAAGTTCTTTTTATACAGAGGGCACCAACTTGGCTAGCGGTCTACGTTTTTTGTAGATTATTCCAAGGTGGGGATTTATTCTCCAAAATGCACCACATAAACAATTATGCTTTGGAGGGACATTTAAATTTTCAAAGCCCCTTCCACAACTGTTACGCTGCACATGTACTAGCGCACCTTCAATTGTTTTCCCAAGAGGGGGGTTCACATTTTTCTTTGGGGCCAAGACATGGATGTTGTCAGCACTTTCTGATAGGTGGTTATGGATGGACCCTTTGGTCCTTCCTTTAGGATTACAATCGCTTAGTGGCATTTTTTATTTCCCTTTGTTGGGGTTTTTTAACCCTAGAGTTGGTGTCCGAAGCTCCTAGGGGCAAGTCATTGGGTCATATGACCACCCATTTATTTTCTACTCCGGTGAAAGTTCTTTCAGCTATGAGGCAATTGCTTCCTCTTTTGGTCACCTACAACGAAACCAAAAATGTTACTGGATGAACTAGGAGGGATAGTGTCTGATAAACACACATGTGGAAAGTGGCACAATGTCACCTCGGTCACATTTCTTGAACTACTTTGGAGTGTTGTAACCTCCAAGGGGAGATCCCTTTTATGATCTATAAGACACTTATGACAAAGAAAACTATGTCTTTTGGATAACCAAGTTGGTGACTAGTGCCTTTAATCAATGCAATCATATGAATGAATAAAACATACTATTCATAGAATTCAATGCTTGTAGATGTTAGTAATGTATTACTACAAGAATTTATCCCAGTGATTTAAATACTTAGCAATAGGAACAATAAATGGTAAAAGAGGTCATTCATCAATTACAAGCACGCACAATGTAACATAGATCATCCAATGATAAACGAATATAATTACCAATCACATAAGAGGACTGCTATAGTGCAAGGTATCAATCAATACAGTATATAAGTATGAAGACTATCCAAACAACAGTATACAAGAGCATGCACTGTATGTTTCAAATGCCCAATGTAAATAGTGTAGTTCCAAAAATCAACCACTTTTTATTGACAACCAAATGAGAGTAAATTTCTGCCTATGTAAGAGAGTACTAACAACACTATGGTAGTTACTTCATTATCAACTAACAACAACAGTAAGATAGCTTGACATATGTGAATGATGTGAATATTTTGTATTGAACTTCCAACCACTTTATTCATGCACTAATTACAAACTTTCAGACTGTATATCAGTCGTAAATAAATAATTTTCCATGTTGTATGAAAAGCAGTTTAAGATCTTACCATTTGATAAAAGGACAGCCAATCAACAGTGAAAAGTTCAATGAAATAAGCAACTTTTGTCTTGTGGTAGGGGTTTGATTGGTGAAAAGGACAGTCACTTTTGACAGTTTGCAAAATGTTGCAAAATTTTATAGCAGGAAAAGAGAGTTGTGTCCAATATGAGTTTGTTTATAGCAGGAAAGGTATATCAATAGTAGGGTTTTGCTAGGTGAAGAGAGAACAATCTCATATAAACACCTTATTCCAACTAAACTTCCTTTAGGAATAACAACAAAAACTTTGCAACCAAGTCTTCCGCTTAATTCTCATTCTAATCACTGAAGGCCTTCCATAGTTTGTGTGGAAGTCCATCTGGATAACATGAGAACTTTGATAGGTCAAGCAGAGCAAAATATACTTCCATTTCTACAACAGTTGGATTATTGGGATCTTTGAATTCAAATGGAATATCCTCTTCAATTCCTTCACTATGACCATCTTGTTTCCAATTGTGTCCTAATGTATCTTCCCACATATGGTTGATCATGACTTTTCTTACATGTTCCTCCATATGATAATTGTTAAGTTTTTAATGGTTATATCAGATCTTATAACATTTAGCATCATAACAGCATAACCATAAGCCAAAAGATCACTAAAATATAAACAAGCACAACCACACAAAAAGAACACAAATATTTATCCTGGGAAACCCTCATGGGGAAGAAAACCCAACAAAAACTTCCTCTGTATAAGATGTATAAAAGATAAAAGACAAGACCCAAAACAGGTGCGTCTCCCTCCAGCAGATATGTCTCTCTCTCTCTCCATGCGCTATGCACAAGTGAGTGTGTGTGTCAAATGAGAGGTGCCTCACTCTATTTATATTCCTTTGTTCACTTGAAATTTAACCCAGTTATGTAGGATCGAGTAAACTTAACTCAGTTATGTAGGATTGAATAGACATAACTAGGATAACTTAATATAATAATATATTTCGGAGGGTACTAATGACCCGACTTACAACGGAGGGGACTTCCTCATGACTCTTAGTAATTCTCCCAATAGGAACATAGGGGTACAAAGAAATACAAATGATTCTCCCAATAGGAACATCAAGGACCAATAAAATAGATTTAGAATATTCTTCGAAGTTACAATAATTCAACACTCCCCCTTAACGAGAAGGGTATTCTACAACAACAACAACAGTAGGAGGAGGAGAGAGAGCAGCTTCAACATCATCAGGGTGATACATGTATACGTCACATGAAGTTTTTCAACATTCATCAGTAGCTTGGAACAACTACTCTTTAATGTCTTCATCTTCTGCATCATATGATCACTTGATCCTTTTGCAACAACGCTTTGATCTTTCGATCCTTTGTGGCAGCACTTTGATCTTCTAATCCTTCGCATCAACACTTTGATCTTTTCGATCGACAACATCAGCAGTTTAGTCTTTTCAATCAACAACATCATCATCAACAATACTTTGAGCAACATCATCAGCAATACTTTGATCTTTCGATCATCATCATCATCAGCGATACTTTTAGCAACATCATCAGCAATACTTTTAGCAACATCATTAGCAATACTTCGATCTTTCGATCATCATCATCATCAGCAATCCTTTGAGCAACATCATCAGCAATACTTTGATATTTCGGTCAACAACATCATCATCATCATCATACTCTGATCTTTCGATCAGTAACATCATCATCATCAGTAACAACCTATAATCCACAATAGGAAGACGAAAGTCTTTGGATCACTTTTGGACTTAAAGTCCATGGATGATGCAATCCTACCACATTCTCGAGGACCGAAGTCACCAAATTCCTTCTGAACAAAAGTTCAAGGATGATACAATCCTACCACATTCTCGAGTACCGAAATCACCAAATCATTTCTGAACAAAAGTTCAAGGATGATACAATCCTACAACATTCTCGAGTACCAAAGTCACCGGATCCATTCTGAACAAAATTTCAAGGATGATACAATCCTACCACATTCTCAAGTACCGAAGTCACTAGATCCGTTCTGAACAAAAGTTCAAGGATGATACAATCCTACCACATTCTCGAGGACCAAGTCACCGGATCAATTCTAAACAAAAGTTCAAGGATGATACAATCCTACCACATTCTCGAGTACCAAAGTCACTGGATCCGTTCTGAACAAAAGTTCAAGGATGATACAATCCTACCACATTCTCGAGTACCGAAGTCACCAAATCCGTTTTGAACTGAATTTCAGGGATGATACAATTCTCACCACATTCTCGAGGACAGAAGTCACCTGATCTGTTCTAAACCAAAGTTCAAGGATGATACAATCCCACCACATTCTCGAGGACCAAAGTCACCAGATCTATTATGAACCAAAGTTCAAGGATGATACAATCCCACCACATTCTCGAGGACCGAAGTCACTGGATCCGTTCTGAACAAAAGTTCAAGGATGATACAATCCTACCACGTTCTCAAGTACCGAAGTCACCGGATCCGTTCTGAACAAAAGTTCAAGGATGATACAATCCCGCTTCATTCTCAAAGACCGAAGTCACCAAATCACTTTAGGGAAAGTGCCCAGGGATGATACAATCCCACTTCATTCTCGAAGACCGAATTCATCGGATCACTTTAGGGAAAGTTCCCAAGGATGATGCAATCCCACTTCATTCTTGAAGACCGAAGTCACCGGATCACTTTAGGGAAAGTTCCCAGGGATGATACAATCCCACTTCAACATCACTGCTCCCCCTTTCGAGTAAGGTCTTTCCCGACAACACCAAGGTTGTCTCGAAAGTGTTCGAACTTTATCCGAGATAGAGGCTTCGTCAACACATCGGCAACTTTCTCATCAGTACTCGCATACTGGAGCTTTATGACTCCCTTCTGTATAATATCTCGAATGTATAAATACCAAATTTCTATGTGCTTTGACTTATCGTGGAACACTAGGTTCTCCGTCATCTTTATACAACTCTAGTTATCACATAGAATCACAATGGTATCCAACTCTAGGTTGAATAAACCTGACATCAACTTCTGAAGCCATATGGATTCACAACTAGCAAAGCAAGCTTCTATATATTCTGCTTCAGTCGTGCTAAGAGAAACACTGGACTATTACCTGCCAAACCATGAAATCATAATAGATTCCAAACTATAACATCCACCTGATGTGCTTCTTCTGTTTGAGACACTTCCAGCCCCAATCTGCATCCGTATATCCATATAATCTATAGTCATGATCTCTACCATAGTAATGTCCCAAGTTTGTCGTACCTTTTAGGTACCTCATCACATGCTTTGCAACTATCAGGTGAACACATCTAGGGTTACCTAGATACTGACTCAAGGAGTTCACAACAAAACAAATGTCTGGTCTAGTATTTGTTAGATACATCAACGACCCAATAATCTATGTGTATTGAGTTACATCCACTAACTATGATATCTCATCAGACAACAGCTTCATGTTGGTATCCATGGGTGTGTCCATGGCTTTACAATCCAACATATCAAATCTTCCACAACATACTTTCCCCGTTCCATATTTCCACAACATACTTTCCCTGGTCCAGAAAGATTCTTTCTGAACTCATCCACACTTCTAGCCTGAGGAAATAAAGCACCAATCCAATATCTTTTCATCTCGAATTCTTTAGCTAGCTTCTTCTTGCAATATGTGATCTATTTCTCATTCCCTGTCACCATGCACTTCAAGGAATTATACTTGATTTTTACCCAAGACTCTCATACTCACACCCTCGAAGTGCTCTCGGTAGGATCCCCTATAATCATAAGTTCTCATTGGTTGGAAAATTTATTGAAGCAAGGTCACTCAAGAGTTATTTTTCACTTCCATGTCATATAGGATATGGACACCACTGACCCAGAAATCCACCCTAACTTGAAAAATCTTTTGGACAAACATCAATACGTCTTTGAGACACCAAACGGATTAGCCCCATCTAGAAGTGAGCATGATCATGGTATACCCTCAAATATGGGTAGTCATACACCAAATGTATGCATGTATAGGCACCCATTTTCACAAAAGAATGAAGTTGATAATATTATTCAGGAGATACTAGAGCCAAGAGTCATTCATCCCAACACTAGCCCACATACATCTCCAATGGTCATAGTTTTAAATAAAGAAGGAACTTGGCACATGTGTCATAATTTCCAAGCCCTCAATAAGTTGACTATTAAAGATAAATTCTTCATCCCAATCAGTGATGATCTTCTAGATGAGCTCCATGCTATGAAATGTTTCACCAAACTCAACCTTTGTTCCATATACCACCAAATCAGGATGAAAGAGGTCGATATCCCAAAGATTATTTTATGCACACATGAAGTCCAGTGTGATTTTTTGGTAAGGCCCTTTTGACTTTGTAATTCCCACTTGACCTTTCAGAGCCTCATGAATAAAATTTTCCAGCCATATCTTCATGATTTTGTGCTAATTTTCTTTGATGACATCTTGATTTAGAGTAAAACTTGGGATTCCCATGTACAACATTTTGATAAATCTGTGCAACTCCATTGGGACCATCAAGAGTTCATTAAACACTGCAAATGTGCTTTTGGTTCCTTAGAGTTTCAATACTTGGGTCACATTGTTGGAATAGATGGTGTGAGAGTGGACCCAGAAAAAATTACAACAAGGCAATAATGGTCTCACCCTAAAACCTTGAAGAGCTTAGGTGAATTTTTAGGCCTTACTAGATACTATAAGAATTTTGTGAATAACTAAGGTAAAATTGTAGCCCCTTGACAACCCTACTAAAAAAAATTTCCTTTGCATAGCACAAAGCAGCGGAACAAGCATTATCAAATTTAAAGTAAGCCATGTGCACCACTCCGATCTTAGCCATGCCTGATTTTACTACAACTTTTGTATTGGAATGTGATGCTTCCAAAAAAGGTTTGGGTGTAATTTCAATGCAAGAAGGAAGAACCTTAGTATTCATGAGGAAGTGATTATGTGATAGTAATTTGTGTTGGTATACCTATAAGAAATTAATGATGGCCATCGTACATGCGCTTGACACATGCCAGACATATCTCATAGGACGGGGCTTCCAAATCAAGATGGCCTGCCACGGCTTGAATTATTTTTGGAACAAAGGTTGTCATCCCATAGCAACATAAATAGGTCACCAAAATACTTGGATATGACTACGATGTCATCTACAAAAAGGATAAAGACAATTTGTGGCAGATGCATTGTCAAGGAAACATGAGGAAGAGGGATACCTCTTTTCCTTCTTTGATACTTGAATGGTTAGAAGAAACAAAACAAGAATGGACCAATGTTGTTGCATCTCATCTCATTATGTGACTTCAAGAGGATCCCAACCCTCCACAAGGTAACACTAGGAAACAAGATACATTGTGGTATAAAGATTTCATTTTTTTGGTACCTAACTTCACTTTAAAACAAAGGATATTAATAAAATTGCATTCATCTCCTCTCATAAGTCATTCAATATTTTAGAAACTTATGCAAGCACTAGATGTTCCAAGTGGGAAGGCATGAAAAAGGACATTATTATTTTTGTAGTGAAATGTGACACTTTCCATTGGAACAAGGGTGAGAGGGTGAAGAGTCTTGGGGGATTACAACCATTTCCAATACCAACCAAAATATCAATAGAAATTTCTATGGATTTTATTATTGGTCTTCCAAAATATGGTAACAAATCAGTCATCATGGTGGTAGTTGTTCAACTTTCCAAATATTGATGCAAACATGTCCTTGGCCACTTCCATATCAAATCCCATAACATAAACAAAGTGAACACCCAGACAAGATCACACAAAAATTGCCAAGGATTATGGCTTCTATTAATGCCAGAAATGAAGTTTAAAAATACAAAGATACTTAGAGTTGATGCTCTATCACTCAGTCAAAGCAACTATTACAGTGTTCACAGCTAACATACAAGACCCAGGGACAACAACCCTTTCCATTCTACAACATGTTATTTATAGCCTGCATAGCTTGCTTACACCTTCTTCTAGAAGATCCTTGATAATTCCAGGCAGTTCGTACATTCCCAAATATTACTTACAATGGCTTCGGCTCCTTGCATCATTTGGCTTGCTTCAATTACCACCATTACTCTGTATTTATTTCTGCAACTACCCCTACTACGACGTTTTTCTTGTTAATCTCACCGGTTTCCCATTCGTCAGTCATCGATCGACAACCTTGTCAACTCCGACTGCTTTCCCCCCACACTTACTCACTCGTTCGACCTTTCTCTAATAACCTTCACCTCGACTGATTCTGTTTCAGTCATCCTTTCGACGGTTTTTCTTACGACTATTTTGGTCATGGGTCGGGATGCCCATGCATCATCCTCCCCGGGTTGAAAGAAACTTGACTACTCCGTTATTCGATTGAAATCATCTTCAAAAATCCATATTGCTTCCTCAATTCCCTTGTATTCCCATGAAACAAGATATTCTTTCTTCTTAGTCTGGCATGCCTGTCCGACAAATCCTTCCTCCATAACCTCTAAAATTTGTTCTTGTTGACTCAGCATGTGATCCTCCTAGTCAATAATCAGTTCTTCTCAACTGGTCGATCCTTCCTCGTACCTGTACAAGTTAGAAATGTTAAACGTCGACAAAATGTTCAACTCCTCTGACAATTCTAACACATAAGCATTATCTTAGATCTTCTCAAGGATTTTACAAGGACTGATTTTCTTTAACTTCAACTTATTATATGTTCCTCTGGGAACCTCTCCTTCCTGAAGTGTTCATATACAAAATAAACGTCTACAAATTATTGCAGTCGTCTCAGTCGATATGCTCTCAGATTATACGTTGCATTGATCTTTTCTATTCATCTCCTCACATGTTCATGCGCGTCCTTAATGTCCTCTGCAAACGACTCGGCATACGCACTCTGCTTTGTTTTCGTTGGAAACTCTGCCAAATCAACCACTCCATGTGGAATTCTCCCTTAGACAATTTGGAATGGACACATTCCTATCGAACAATTCACCGAGTTTTTATATGCAAACTATGCTTGTGCCAACACATTTTCCCATTGTTTTGGTCAGTCAAATGTCAAACATCTCAATAAATCTCACAGACTCTTGTTCATGACCTCAGTCTATCTGTTGGTCTGCGGATGATATGAAAAACTAAACTACAACTTGGTGTCTAACTTATTCCACAATATCCTCCATAAATGACCCATAAACTTGGTATCTTTGTCCGAAGTGATACTCTTCAGCATCCCAAGCAACCTTACAACTTCCTTGAAAAATAGGACAGTAATACTTGTGGCATCACTTGTCTTCCAACATGGAACGAAGTGTGCCATCTTTGAAAATATTTCGAATACCATGAATATGGATTCGTTACTGTACTACGTCTTTAACAATCCCAATAAAAAATCCATACTAGGTGCTCCCACGGAACCGTTAGTACTAGAAATGGTGTATATAATATTGCATTATGATTTCTTCCTTGGCATGTTGGCATATTCTACACTATCAAACCCACTTATTTACATTTTTTGATAGTCTTGGCCAATGGTATCTTTCCTTGACCAATGCTCTAGTCTTGTCGACACCAAAATGTCATGCAAGTCCTCCACTGTGGAATTCCCTGATCAAATTCTCCCTTATTAATACTCAAGGAATGCATAAACGATGCCCCTTAAACAAATATCCTTCTTGGATGACATAATCCAAGTACAGTTTCTTGTCGATGCTCCATGGCTCTATCAATTCCTTCCAAGCATCCCTAAACTCTTTGTCGTTTTCATATTATGTCTTCATTGACTCTATCCCTTTCCTCTAAACAGTCGATGTGCCCAGCAACACCACTCTTAGACTCAACGCATCGGCAACTTTGATCAACTTACCCGACTTGTGATTTATCACAAAATTATAACTCTATAGGTATACTACCCATTTCATGTGCCTTTGATTCAGCTTGGTCTGAGTGTTCAAATACCTCAGAGCCTGATGGTGGGTGTACAACACAAATTCTTTGGCAGCAGATAGTGCCTCCATTTCTTTAATGTCTGAACAATGTCATAAAACTCTTGGTCATATACCGAGTATTTATGCTTGGATTCATCTAAGTTTTCACTGGAGAACGTGATTGGTCGGCATTCCTGTCTCAACACTGCTCCAATCAAAACTCGACTTGAAATGCCCTTTTAATGTTGGGGAGAGCTAACATTGTCCTCTTTGTCACCTTATGCTTCAATTTATTGAAATCTTGTCGAGCGACTTCCATCCATTTGAATTCCCCTTTGTTCCTGCTTGTCGTCAATGGTTCACATATCCGACAAAAACCCCTTGTGAACTTCATGTAGAAACTGGAAAGTCCATGAAAACTTGTTACTTCTGTCGCGTTAGTCGACTCCAACCATTCCAACATAACTTTGACCTTGTATTGGTCCATCGACAACCCTTCTCGAGATATTACAAATCCAAGATAGGTTAATTCTTCCTTCAGGAAAGAGCACTTCTTTAGGTTTACCAACAACTTCTCCTCTTGCAAACGTTGCAACACTTGTCGGAGGCATATCAAATTTCCCCTCATGGTCCGACTAAAAATCAGTTTATCATCGAGATAGGCTACGACAAATTTTCCCAAGTATGGATTCAATATCTCATTTATAAGCCTCATGAATGTACTGGGTGCATTCGTCAACCCAAATGGAATAACCAACCATTCATATAGCCACTCCTTCATCTTGAAGGTTGTCTTCCATTCATCACCTTCTTTGATCTTGATCTGATGGTATCCACTCTTTAATTCAATCTTAGTGAAGTATCTAGCTCCACTCAAACAGTTGATCAGGTGGTACATCCTTGGTAATGGAAACTTGTACTTTATAGTAATCATGTTGATGGCCCTTGAATCGATGCACATCCTCCACTCTCCTCCTTTGTTTGGTGCAACTACAACTGGTACTGCACACGGACTAAAAATTTCCATAATCAAACCCATGTCCAACAATTCCTAGACTTTTCGATTCATCTCCGCATTTTCTGTTGGCGTCATTCTATGTGGTTCCTTGTTTAGCAGACTCAATCCTGGAATCAAGTCGACCTGATGTGGTATACTCCTTGTCAGTGGAAACCCCGTTGCTAGATCATCGACCAATATGTCTCGGGATTCCTTGAATACTTCTCCAACTTCCATTAGGACATACTATGTTGGTTGCTCCGCACCAAGACCCTTTGGAATAATGGAAAAGCAACATCCCTGCATCTTTTCTTCTGCCAATAACTCTTTGGTCGAGCACATCAATACTCTTTTCTCATAGTAATTATTTTGGTTTTTCTCATCGTTGTCATCCTCCTGTAATGGAACCAACGTTTGTCGAGCGTCGTCCTTCCACATAGTAACTGTATTAGCATGACCATCATAAATCATATTGTGTTCGTACTTCCATGGTTGACCTAACAACAAATAACAAGCATCCATTGGGATCACATCACACAACACATTGTCTTCTAGTCAATCGATCTTGAATTTTATCAAACATTGTCAGGTCACCATCACATGATGCCCCTTCTGTAACAATGACACCCTATATGGTCTCGGGTGTGGTAGAAACTTCAAACCCAAATTATCAATAACCTCCATAGAGACAAAGTTCTTCGTACTCCCTCCATCGACTATTATCAAACAATATATATCTGTGACCTTTATCCTCGTCCAAAAAATAGATTTCCACTGCATCGGATCCTTATCCTCTTGTCGATTCGATTAGATAAATATCTATCGAGTTGTGAGGTTTCGGCCTCCTTCCGACTTTTCTTTCTCTTCATTGTTCCAACCAACAAACTCATCCTTATGTTGGATTTATTACCAACTTATCACCCTGTCTCTGACCATTTCTCAATACAAAGATTCTTCGGGCGTTCAAATACCTTGTGTCCTCGAATTCCCTATTATCATCGTTTAATCTCCTTCGGCCGTATGCACCTCGACTGTGGGTCCCTGTACCTTCTCGTCGATATTCTGGCACGATTTCTATGTTTGACGTCTCCTCTCTTCGTCAGTTATCTTCGACGACTTCCCTCCTTGTTTCTTTACTCGGTCCTTTAGCAGTAATAGTTCTTCCACCCCTAGCAATTGTTTTCCCTCTAGATGCAACACATTTTATCGAAAAAATTTCCACATTTTATCGAAAAAATTTCCTCGGTCTTCAGGGACAGTTGGTACACTTCCATGACTATCTTGAAGCTCGACAGGCTTAGCTCATCCTAAATACCATATTTTATCCCATTTACATATCTTGTTATTGTGTCCTCCTTTGTCAGTATCTCTCGACCGAATTGACAGTCTATAAAACTCTTCTATGAACTCCTTCACAGACATCTCCTTTTGTCGCGAGTCTTGCAACTTCCTATACAAGAAAACCATATAGTCAATAGGAAAGAACTTGTCCTTTAGCTTAGCGACCATCCTATCCCAAGCCTTTATATTTTCTTTCCAATTATTCACTTTATCATCTTGCACATTGTCCCACCACAACGAGGTGTGGCCCTTCACCTTAAGGAAAGAAACTGTCACTCTTTTGGGGTCTTTGATCTACTCGATGTCAAAGTACTTCTCCATTTCCCTAACCCAGTCTATCAACTCTTTTGGGTTAAGACTCCCTGAGTAGGTAGGCACATCCATCTTATCCTTACCTCTCATATCCAATAAATATTTCAACAATCTATCATCTAACTCGTCTATCTCTTTTTCTTCTTACGCATCCATTTCCTCGACTTCCTCATCACTATGGTTGAGTGTCTTTGCAACGTAACTTCTATGGTGTGCCTCCTTCATGGCTGCTAACTCATTCTTCAATGTCCTCATAATCTAAGCGCATGCTTCAAATGTCTTATGGTTGATAGTGACCCTTGTACCTCTATGATGTCTTCTACCATGGTAAAAATAGAGCCAAGGAAAGAAATATCCATGGACAACAACCCTTTCTATTCTGCAACCTGTTATTTATAGCCTTCATATCTCAGCTAAACCTTCTTATAGAATCTCCCTGAGAATTCCAGGAAGTTCGGAACTTCAAAAATATTACCTGCAATGGCTTCGGCTCCTTGCGTCATCTGGCCTACTTCAACTACCACCATTACTCTACATTTATTTTTGCAACTACCCCTACTACAAATTTTTTCTTGTTAATCTTGTTGGCTTCCCATCCGTCAATCCTCGATCGACGGCCTTGTCAAATCCAACTGCTTTCCCCGACACTTACTACGTCGGTTCAACTTTTCTTGACTAACCTTCACCTCGGCTGATTCTGTTTCAGTCTGCCTTTCGACTATTCTGGACATGGGCCGAGATGCCCCTACATCAAATAGTCTCACTTTTGATCTCTCCATCACCTCTTTACCTGTAATATCCCAAATCTGACACCGAAAGACATATTGAGAGAGGGTGCATCCCATGACGAATTATTTGCGACATTAGTTGCATCAATGTGTAGGTATGATATGAAGTGTTAGCTCTCTAATTTATGTAGGTATGATTTATGGATTTTCACAAACAGTTTGTATGCAATCTTGGCACCCACACTTTTATTAGCTAGAAATTGGCAAATTGGAACTAGTTTTCTTTCAACTTGCTCCAACACCTTTATACCTCTATGAATTCTTCAAGGAGGTATTTTAGGGTCTGTTATATACTTGGGACAACCTACATCACCATTAAATAGACACCCAACTTCAACAATTGTACATTCTCTACTTACAACACGCTTGGGTAGACTCCTTTGGATAAACTAAAGGCTTCAATGACCAAAGGACTTATGTGAAACCTAACGGTTTCTGGTGTAGAGTTATAAGTGGCGGGTCTATAACTACCCCAACCTATTATGGAAACCACTAACTCAAGATGTTAAATATTTGGCTTCAAAATTAGACGATATGGAGAAAGTAGGAAACCGAGACAACTCACCTAGGCAATTTCTAATTCATCCCAAATGAAACCTACGGCTCATGATTTTCTATTATGTCACTTGGGATGGGTCCAATTTTGTCTTATGTTCCTGCGGTAACTTACGGATCGTGATTTGGATGTACAAAGTTAAGTTATTGCAGCCAAAATGAAAACTAGTCAAGTTTGCTAGTGAATTGAGCATAGGAGGGAGAATACACTAAAGATAGACATAGAACTGCAGAATAGGAAGCACACCTTATTTTATTAATATGTAGAGTAATTAATTTAGATTAGATTATTTCAAGTACAACTGCAAATATTCATAGAGGCGCCATCCTCCACCAACAACATCACCACTACCAAAAACACTACAAAACCAACACTAAAGTTGGACGTTGGCTAATGCATAAATGCCAACATCAATAACTGGAACGGAAATGCATAGTAATAAAAATAGAATATTTGTTGAAGCACTGTGAAAGAGACTGAATGTCTCATTCCTTGATCACCAACTACAGATCAACTGGTTATTGTGTTATAGAGGAGTACATCTCCCAATTGTTTGCAAGGGGCACATCACCCAAGCAAGGAAAAGCTCAAAGTTATTCAAGACAACTAAACAAAATGGCTAAAAGATACCCCAAGGATGCTCTCATACTCATTTTATAAACTTCTCTTGGATTTTTTCATCCTAGAGTTTTTTCATGAAAATATTAATAAAATAATAATTAATATTATTTTCATGAGAGAATCGAAAGTTAGCCTCCCTTTCTAATTCAAAATTAGGAAAATGTTTCCTTGGTTAAATTTGGACCCTGGATATTTATTGGTTGTTTTTAATCTTCTTGATCCTTTTGCAAAAATCTAGAAACTATGCCTTTCTGGTTTTGAGCTGTTTTCATGTTGCTTTATTGATTTTCATTATTTTTCCCGCTTTTAGATGCCTTTCATGCCTTTCCTAAATATCTTAAAGGAAACACCTCATATGGGATTATCCATCCATCTATGTGCCCATTTGAGCCACCTAGACCATGTCCAACTCATAAAACAAAAATTAGATAATTAAGTATTCAAAAACAGTGGGCCTACACCACCCTTTCATGGTCTAAATTAGTTATAGGCTAAAATTTAATTCTCTGCTTCAATAATTAATTTCCACTCAAACCCATGGGAATCTAATGGGCATAGTGGTGAACCATAGTGCTACCAGAATGGAGACATTACAACCCCCCCCCCTCCTAAACCTTTCTTGTCCTCAAGCAAGTGAAAATATGGTTGGTTAAGAACTCGTACACTTTTTCCACAATACTTTTACAAGGTTTCTTCAAAAACCATTTGAACCTTATTGTTAGAATAATCCGTCGGGATTATTGTAAATAGATAGGAATATGAATAGATAGGAATATGAATAGATAGGAAGGTGAAAAGGCTGGTTTTCAACCGCCACATCTAATGTATAAATAATAGCTTTTGGCAAAGTAATAAACTATCAATCGGGAGTTATACCTAACATCTGGTATCAGAGCAGGGCTACCTGCCGTAACTCCTGCCTGCCAGACCTTTGTTCTGCCATATCTATTTCAGGCTGCCTGGCCATCAACAGCCTGCCCTCTGCGCTTCCCTCTTGCCAGTGCATTCATTGCTTGCATTGGAGATAGCATGGGCTGCTGCCTGACCAAAACCTAATTTCTACCCTAGAACTATGCCTGGAGTTTAATTGTGCTGCGTTTTTGAGTGAGACTCCTCTCCTGCGTTTAGTCAAGGCCGAGCCCTAGGGGTTTCCATCGCTGGTTTGCAGTTGTTTGGTTATATTATCGCTGGTTTGCAGTTGTTTGGTTATATATTCTCTAAATATGTATTCTTGAATGCTGGAGCCTACGTGATTGCTGGAGGTCTGATATTCTCCTAATCTGTATTGTTGAATGTCAAAACAAACTCTTTGAATCCAAGAAAACGCTGTGTAGAATAGTGCACGTGGCGTATTGAAGAAGAGACCTGGTGATTATTTTATTGCTGCGAGTATATCCCCGTGAGTATATATACTGCCAAGACTGCCGCGTTCTTCCTTCCCTGTAAAGACCGCCTGTATTCATCGCCGCGAGCTGTTGGATTTCGCACATTGTTTCCAGTATTGAGTTTCTACGCTCAAAATCAGTGTAGTGACGTGCTTAGCCTGTATTATTTGCTCTCTGCTTGTGGTGGAGAATGCGTTGATCTGGAGCGTGGCGACCTATCAGGAGCTGTGACCCATCAGCGTTGAGTGTTATACCAATGCTGGTATCGTGATATAATGTTGGATATAATGCTGGTATATGCTGCTGATCATAGAACGCAACAAGGCATTTACAAATGGACTCAGTGAGAACCGCACAACTAACAAAAGTAATGGGTTATCAGAACAATGAATGAAGACTGATATATTGGAGAAATTATGTGGATATTCTTGCTTGCTGCAACATTGAAAAAAAACTGGAGCGCACCCACTGAAATGCTGCTGCGATTTCTGAAGATTGAGAACACTGTTGGTGGAATGTGTAAAGACTCAGCCTGAATATTGGTGCGTCCTCTCTAAGGAGGAAACCCTAATTTCTTGCCTGAAGCTGCCTGGAGAATTGTACACGCTGCCTGAAGGTGACTGAGTATTGTGCGTGAAGAGATTACTGCCTGTAGATTGCTGCTTGCCTGAAAGCTCAGTGAACCCTAATTTTTTATCAGAGCTGGTATCTATGGTTTTGTTATTTTTATAACAAAATGGATTTGGTTTTATTATTATAACAAGATTGTTTGATGGATGATAATGAGAAGCTGAGATACAAGCTGTAGTGTTCTTGATTGTCGAGACCCTAGTCCAGACTGTGAAGACTGAAAAGTATTTTTGCTGAGATTGATATTGCAGGCCAATATAAGGCTGTGTATGACTGACAGTGTTATATTTTGTATCTACTCATATATTTGCTATAAACCTGCATTGTATTCACCTTGGCAGAGACTGTAGACCTGCAAGGTTATTAATTTTTTTATTTTCTCTTTGAAAATTACACTGACAGTTGTAATAATGCAATCTATAGCATCTATAGTCGGTGCCACCCTCACTGGGAAAGACACCTATTCAGAATGGTGGAGGAAGATCAAATCTGCCTTCATCTACAATGACCTTTGGGACGACATTTGTGAAGGGACCACAATAGAGACAGCAGATGAAAAGACCATAACCACAGACCCTCGACCTA
>LPNX010197715.1:578857-647020 GCA_001517045.1 Pseudotsuga menziesii | reverse complement strand
GGAAGGTGAAAAGGCTGGTTTTCAACCGCCACATCTAATGTATAAATAATAGCTTTTGGCAAAGTAATAAACTATCAATCGGGAGTTATACCTAACACTTATCTCTATCATAGATGACCCCTTTGATCATCCTACATTGGTCATCCTTCACCATCAACTCCATAATGATCCTTCTTTGAAACACTCCATGGTTATCTGAGCTACAATACATGGAATGAATGTATTTTTTATTCTTGGGGAAAATCCTTGAACGCCTCTCACTCGCCCTTCTATAATTCTTCTACAAAACTTCTTCTTCCATGTAAATCGGATGATGATGGCTAAGGTGGAGATCAATCTTGGTAAGGTTCCAAACCTTATGCATCTCTTTCTTCTCAAGAAATTTCTTTGTCCCACATACTGCTACATGAATATTCGAGCAGAAATAGTTGAGACCAAGAATGATTCATGGGTCCTAAATGAATCTAAGAATTGGGAAGTGTCTACTACTTCCCTTTCTACACTGCTTAATGTCTACAAAGAGAGCCTCATGAGGATTCCCAATCCATTAAGCAAGTGAATAACATTTCCATTAATAATAAGGTTCTGTACTGAGGAAACTGGACTAATGCTCCACATAGATGGACTCCTGGAAATAATGGTTGGCTCGCTCTCCAAAGCTAACAACTAAACTATTGCACCAATGCCAGCAATTGTACTCGTACGAAGAAATGCTAGGGTCCCATTTCTTGTGTTGCACTCCAACAAACATCAATGAAATCCAAGACAAACCACCATGCCAAGGAATGCTTGGATCCCACTGTCTCGACTACATCCTCCCAAACATCAATGGTGTCTGCAGAAACCATCAACGCATGGATCCCATGGTTTATGTTGCATACCATCCATCAACACTATTGCTTATGACAATTTTTCACTCGATAGTATGCGAGGATCCATCCACCAAATGGGAAGTTTTCCACTTCCAATGAAAATCATCAACTCTATGAGCCTCTCCAACAAGATGTGAAACTCCACATGTGCAAACAACATTCCAATCCCATGGCTCACTTTGTTATCACTTGTCCCACTCAAAGTGCTCAAGTGGAAATCCCTTGCATTGTTGCGCATGTGACAAATATCAAGTGGTGCAAGTAGATGCCACTGCTACTCACCATACTAAAGGAAGACCAAGGGTGTGTCCTAGTGATCAAGATCAACTTGAGAAGCCGACACATGTGTCTCTTTCTTCTCATGAAGAATTAATAGAAAATGGTGCCTCCATCAAATCAACATTTCCTTTCACATCCTCAAGTGCTAGGAGTGAAGGAAAGTGGGCCAGTTGCAACTCTCTACAAAATTCATCCACTAAAACAATAGATGCATGGTCTCCTTTATTGGTCAGTCCAACAAGAATGTACTAGTGTGCCTCATCCAAAGATGTGACTTTTCTCCACATAGGCAAGTTGAGTTCTTCCTTGCATAAGGAAAATGCCTAAACATGTTGTGTGTCAATCTCCTCATGGAAACTTGCTTGTGAAACTATCTCCCACCCAACATGAGCAAAATCTTTTTGCAAGGTATCTCCATGTGTGCCATGTAATATTCCACCCAATCCATATGTGGATTAATAGCATCAAATGGAATCCAAATGTGTATAGGTTGTTTCTCATCTAACTAGGAAATGTGAGAGATGTCAATGGAATCATAATATGTGCTCTCACCTCCTGAAGCCGTCAAATCTACAATCCATATATCCATAGATGGACATATCTCTTTGCTACTTGATCCCAAGGAAATGATCTCGGGATCTCTGTTGCTGGGGCCCAGTGGAATGAATTCAAGTACATCCTCCACACATGAGCCTACCTTGTTGTTAGCACTCAGATTTTACCCCCGGTTGTGAAAGGATAAACCCCAAGGTAACCACAAAACCAAGATTTAGCAAAGAAATTTGGCTTCTTTCTCTCCAGAGAGGGATCTCTCAATGTTTTTCTCACAAGGCCATATATATGTAAACAAAAGACAAAATTTAAGATTGTAAGTGGTTGAAACATATGTAAATTGGGCATGGAGTCATAATGTGGAACAATATCATTGGAAATGCTACTGCATGAGAAACTTCTACAAAGGCAGTGTAGCAATCTAGTTACAGTCAAAATGCTTTGGTATGGTGATTATAGAAGAAATAAAGAATAGTCCATTAATGTGGGCATATAACTAGGATGAATCCAACATTAAAATTTAGATGAACAGATTGGTGAATGCTTGAAATCATTAGACAAATCATATGATTATGAATTATGTTCTATTAAAAACTCATTTTCAAACATGAAGGGAAAACATTATGGAAGTAAATAGCAGGAAATACATGCACATGAGCAAGGGAAAGTACATCCTGTAACACAGAAAACACAAGAATCTTTTAAAAATTCCAGCTTCGGCCCTGCAATTTTATTAATCTCTGGGAATATCAATTACATGGAAAATCTCACGGGTTCCAACCCTTTCTTCATTACAAAAATTGGTTCTTATACAAAATTGCACCATGAGGTGAATAACTAACTTCTAAAAATAGGCCATAATTGCCTTTACATCTGTCATTTATTTTTTAACTACTAACTAATAACTGTTTTTTGAAAATAAACTATAAACTCCTAATTAATTAATCTTTAGAAATTTTGGTCTTCGGCAATTCTTCATCCATGCAACTTGTACTTGGATCTTCCATACTTGTCAACCAATTTCCACTGATAAATAGATGGCAGGTCCAGGTTGGCCATCTCTTTTTCCAACACTCTTAATTCCACGTGTTCTCTGTATGAAAAATATGGCAATCGTGCACACGTGGCTTTGAAGGAAAATAGCATCTCAAAATCATCTGCTAACTTATCCACTATCACCTTTCCTGACAATGAATGTTGCATATATTCAAACTTTCGGTGATCTAACCTTCATGCGATCAAACAATCATGATATTCTTTCTGGGAAAACATTCCTCCCTTTTCCTCCCAAATGAAGGATAAACCATTTTTGCATAATGGGGTAAATGCTTCAATAAACAATTTGATTTCATGGTTCATAATGTCAATTTTGGATTCCACGGTGTCCAAATGTTGATGTATACTCACGGCCTTCCTCGCCCAAGTGATAATGGAGATCATGTCCTTGATGTTTGCCACTTTCAATTCCTCTTCTGTCAGGCCATTCAAGAAATGAATAGTATTGTTAGCAATCTCTATGAGATTTTTACTCAGTATTTTTTTTACTAATGTTACACTCTGCCTGGAAGCTTGCATCACAATTTCTTTGTCCAAAATATAGTCTAAATAGGGCCTCAATTTGGTTGTTTCATCTATAAGTACATCCCAAATGATGTGCTTGGCTCCCTGTACTGGTAATTGTCCTGTTACCTGTTTCAAAAGCTTGTCATTTTTATCTGTCAAGTCTTTGCATTTGCTTTCTTAGGTTTTCCTGTCTTCTTTTATTTTCAAAGCCAAATTCTTATTCTAATTCTTTGATCCAGTTACCTCCAAATATCTCAAGATGACCTGAGACATAACTTGTACCATGAAATCAGTACTAATCTGTGCAGGAGGTGAAATGATTTGTAATTCAGGATCCTTATCTTTTTCATTCATCTCCTTCTCCAGCTTTGCTTGCGTTGCCTTCAAAGCTTTTTCATTTTCAACCATAAGGCTCATATCCCTTTCCCATTGTTTCTTTTCTTCAATAAATTTCAAAATCTTGGCTTTACAATCATTTAATTCAGCGTTAAGTTCTTCTTTTCCTTTCTCCAACTCAGTAAGCTCAGTAGCTTGCATGAGTTGGGTGGTTAGAATTTTTAAATTTTTCTTGAGGAGTTGAATAGTACTTTCTTTCTCATTCAACATCTTTTGAGTAGTTTCTCCCTTGTCAGCCTCATTATCAACAATTAATAATTCACCTTGAAGTTTCTTTATTTGTTTTTTATCTTCCTTGTTTTCAACCCTCTCCCGCCTCAATTGGTTCTCAACTTTGCTCTTAGCTGATTGTGATATGGATACTTTCAAAGTGGCCTTGATTAGGTCATTGTAAATTACCTCCCTGACCTGCTTATGAAAATGAATCATATCAGGAGTTGGGATGTTTTCCAAGTTCATTCTCATTTCAGCAACTTTGTTTTTAGTTGTTATTGACAAGTTCAGTGTATTCTGGGTATGATCTCTGACAGTCACTAGGGATACATATTTACTGGATATATTCTTGACATCTGCATACAGCTTCAAATATTCATATGTAGCCACCTCTTTGTCATCTCTATACTTATCAAACAGTTCAACTCTAGTTCTGAACTGAGAAGTGGAATCTTTAGGTGTTTCATAAAAAACATACTCCTTAACTTCAAATGCATGTCCCTTGACTTTCATGTGCTTATTCTTACCTTTGACATCAGCTACTTGGATTATCTACCATGTTTCTTCAATTTTCTGCTTTTTGGGTGTCTTGGCAGTATCATCTTCCTCTGTGTCCATAGCATCAGAGAAGTCTCTATTGTTAGTCCTTTCAAAACAGCTTTCTATGGGTGTAATCTTTTCGGCTGGTGGAACAATACTTGAAGGGTCAGGTTGTGTGGATTTGACTTCCCTCGCTGATGAAGTAAAACCTTGTTGCATGTCCTCATCCCTCTGTGTATCATGAGGATAATCTAGCCAATTGGCCCTCTCAACCATACCTGCAATCTCATGATGTTCAAAAGGATTGTTTTTGTTCACTTGTCTTCTTATGGATATAATGTGATGGGGATCATAATTAACACTAGCATCTTTCTAAAATCCCATTTCTTTCAGTAAGTTCTCGACCACTGGAAAAGTTGCCCTATTTTTTATGATGAATGGGCCAATGGCCCAGGGAAATTTAATTTCATAAGAATTATTAAAATTAATAAAGTTTTCATTATCAACAATCAACTTATGTCTAATGAGTTCTAGATAAAAAATTCTAGGAGTTAAGAAGGCTGGCAGGACATAGGGTGGATGAAAAAATCCATATGTTCTTATTACAGTCCCTCCTTCCATCAAAAACCAATATCCAATCCTCTTTTCCATGGAAAACTGTAATATTTCTTTCATCAGTGGCATTACCCTGGGCAACCTTTGTTGGAAGAATATATGCTATACTTCACACATCAGGAAAATCATATATTTGCTAAAGTTCCTGCCCATTTCATCAGTGAAAACAAGTGCTGGAAATTGCGAGTTCTCTTTATTGAAGAATAGAAACATCTTCACCAAGTAAGATTGAAATCTGAAAAACCTAATACTGTGGAAGTTCACTAACTGAGAATGGATATTCTCAGCTAGAAACTCATCAAACTTAATACAACATGACTGACCAGACTCAACAGACTCAATTTGACCAGTACTCACTTTGAATAACAGACTCGTCAAAGACTCAGTGATGTATCTATCAGTATCCAAACCTAAAAATTGACTCATCAAGGAGATAATAGATTGAGTTTCATCAATAAACAAATTTGAACTAACAGGGAAAGCTTGATTCTATAAAGAGACATCTAGCTTGAAACATGAACTGAAGAAAGCATGCTTTTGTTCTACAGGGGCTTCTCTGAATGACTGGATTAAGCTTTCTTCACTGAATTCTTGAAATAACTAGGTAAAAGTGGTCGAGACAGAGAATGTATCTCGGATGACTAATGAATTTATAGGACATAGGATCTTAGACTTGGCTACGTCCATAATTACCCTCTCGGAAGAGGAATAATTGCAGGCACACTAGTCGACAAACTCTGGGAAGTTTAGGGTTTGTTCAGTAGTAAAAAAGTGAAAATGGGAACGAAAGACTCCATGGACATCGGTTCCTGGTCTTTGAGAACCTTTAACTTTTTCTTTAATAAATCTATTGAACTAACATACAATATGGTGTCAAAGATCTCACAATCTTTATCTTTAAAGACTTCTTCTATTTTCTGATATTCCTGTGCTTGAGCCTCCATCACTTCTACATTTTCCATGTTTAAATAGCCTTGAGTAAGGATGAAAAAGCCTACCTGGTTGGTTGACAAGTGGACAAAAGTTCAGTCTAAGTTTGCTTCTTCCGCATAGTCAAGAGCTTTTGCTTTCCAATGAAAATACAGACAAATAAACCAAATCCACGTGCTTTGCTTTTATATTTTTTATTCTCTTATTTGTCATGCATCTTATTCTGCCAACTTCATTCTTGTCTGTGGATCTACCGCCTTTCATCCTGAGCCATAGATCTTGATCATTACTTACCCATGTACCTCTAACTCCCACTATATTACTCATCCTTATCCCTCTCGCAGCTTCCTGTAGCGGAGTTGATCCCAACCGTAAATTTTCATCAGATTAGTTCATCACTGTAGATCTCTTCATCATTTTAACATCACGAACTTATCTCATAACTGACTTGCATCTTGAATTAGCGGTTTAAATCTCAACCCTTGATCTTATTTGCTATGAATTCCCACCATCGATCCAGTTCTCCCTTTAAATATTTCGCTCAGTCTCAACCCTACAACCAATGTGCATCTTCTCTCAGCGGAGTGATTTTACAACGTAGATCTAAACCTACCTAGATCTTAGTCGTTCATCTTTGACCCCTTTTAATTGATTCCATTGGGACTCCCTTCCATTATATCTCACGCATGTTGATTCAGTGGAATCAATCATGATCGTAGATCTTAATCTGATTAAGTACACACTGTTGATTATGAAAGCGCTTTAAAAAATTCCGTTGGCTTACCAAACCTTTTCACCCACACATCTTCTATTAGTGGAATCATTTTGGGCCCTTGATCTAAATCAAGATTCTATCGCAACCATTAAAACCTGTGCCCTACACCATTTTCCGTTGATTGAGAAACTTATTCCTTTNAGCGGAATGAATATGGGTCGTCGATGTTATTTCACTTTTCATCTCCGCCATCGATTAGTGACGGTCCTACCAAATTCCGTTGGTCCTCGAAATAATTTCCTTCGTGCATTTTCCTCCAACAGAATTCATACCAACCGTTGATCTCATCCTGATTCAGATATTTGTTATCGATCTTTGTGTGTTGTACCCTTTTTCGATGATTGGAAAAGTCAATCTTCACGTGCATGTCTCCTCGGCAAAACCCTTGCTGGTCGTAGATCTGCTATCTGATTTTCACCTCACAGTTGATTTATGTCACACTTTAACCTATTCCGCTGGTGATTAATCTTATTTCTCCCTCGCATTTTTCACCAACGGACTCATCCACATCCATTGATATTTTCTTCTGCAGATCGGCACCATTGCATCTTGCAATGATATAACACCTAAGCGTATTTTTCATACGAACTTCATTTCTAAGGCTAAATTTAAGATTTATTTCACATACAAGATTTTTACCTTTAGAAATAAGCCCCTTCTAATAATTTTAAAACCCCTTATACCTACCTTCATGTCTTATGATGCAACATTTTAAACTCTTATCTTAACTTTTCACGGAATTTCCCCTCTTTCCAGTTGCCAACGAAAAATGGTGCTAACACTAGCATGGAGAAAGCTCATGACCCTCCTGGTATGAAACAAGTTCTCTACAACCAATCCCAATATCACTACTACCATCAAGCACTTACATCACTGAACACTCCTCATGCTCACCTTGTGTATGAGTCCCCTCCAATGCAACATGTGTGCAATCAACCACACACATCACATCACTAGTGTTCTTGGGAGAGGAAAGAAAATCTCCCAAATCCATATGAAGTTGCTCTCCTGATGTTGTTGTTTTGTCTTCAAGAACTTTGAGAGCCACATCTCTATCCATAAACAACTGCAAGTAATCGTCGTTTAGATCTTCCAACTCTCTTTTAATGATGCAAATTTTATAGATAGAGATTCTTTCAACAATACCATTATGTCTCTCCTCCACCTGAACTCTCCCAATGAGATCCTCATGAATCTATGTGCACCATCAATTCTAGATACAACATGGAGTATCATTTCTTCAATGACTAGAAGTATCCTCTCCAAGTCACTCCATGTCAGATTGACAATACAATATGTGTTGTCAGATGTGAGTTCATCTGTCCTATGGGAACCATATTGATCCCCATCTAACAATCCATCATCCTCAACGCCAGAAATTGGAGCCTCATCATCAGTAGACTCCATTATTCCAATCTCCTCTCTCGGAGTGACTGCTATCCCAGAATGAGCCTCAATGCTAAGAGACTCCACTGTGCCAATACCAAACTTCTCCCCGGAATTGGGTGCAAGCTCATGAAAACAAAAAGAAATCGTGTAATCTGAAATGTGATCATACCTTTGTATCATGTCCTCCTCTGTCTAATCAACTTCACAACGAAGCTCAAGTGGTGACTTGGAAGTTGATCCTTGTTCTGCTTCTTCTGCTACAAGTTCTTCATCTTCTTGTTCATGGTAATGCTCTCTTGCAACAAACTTCTCCCAACTCATATCTATGTCACCAACATAGAGGCTTTTGCACCCATTATTGGAGCGCATTGTTTCCATGCCATCTATCTTGTGATGTTCCTATGAATCACTTATGGAAGGATCAGTGTTTGATTCTTCCCCTTCTGCACACTTTTCTTCTCTTGTAGTCACATTGCAGTGACTTGCACTCCACCTCATGGATCTCTGCTTCTGCTTCACCGCCTATAGATCTAGGTGGTTCATGGCTCCTCTCAATGACTGTGGATGGTTATAGATTCTCATTCTTGTCCTCCTTGTGCTCTCTAGCACAACGTGAATCCTCACAAGTATCAACTTTGGCTTCCGATGGCAACCATCTAGTTCTCCCTTATTATAACACCTCCTCCATGTCCTCATCTCTGGATAGAGGAACAACGTGGTTCCTATTTCGTTGGTTTACTGCTCTTAAAAGAAGCCCCATCCACATTTTGGGGCCAAAAACCAAATCTGTAAGTAAAATCATCTTCAAAGGACAGAATTGCACATGACTCCTTACCCAAAGCCATATACTCTTAATAATATCGAGGCGTGTTAGCACTTGTTGCTAATATTCTTGTTAATTCTTCTTCAAGACTAGCCATTAGTAAATTGGTCCTTCTGTCTTCTTTGAATTTCATGTCACAAGAATAGCCATCCTCCTCTCATGACATATGAAAGCCTCCATCAATGTAAATGATTTCTTCTTCTTCATACTATTCAGAATCATCATCTTCAAACAAAGACATGTTTGCAAATATTTTTCAACCGAAGGTTTAAAATTCACAGGTGTAGAGGACCATGCTCTAATACCATTGTAATACCCCCAATATGAAATATAGAGATATTAGCTCAACCACAACTTCAGAGAATTAAAATTCCCTAAAACTAGGTGATTTGCTTCACACTATACACCAAAAGGCAGCTTGAGAGGGTGCATACCATGAGGAATGATTTGTGACCTCAGTCACATCAATGTGCAAGTCTGATATGAAGTTTTATCTCTTTGATTTATGTAGGTCTGATTTATGGCTTTTGACAAACAGTTTGCATGCAATCTTGGCACCCACACTTTGACTAGCTAGAAATTGGCAAATCTAAACTAGTCTTCTTTCAACTTGCTCCAACACATCTAGACCTATATGAATTCTTCAGGGAGGTATTTTAGGGTCTAATACATACTTAGGAAAACCTACAACACCCTTAGATAGACACCCAACCTCGACAGTTTCACATTCTCTTGGTACATCATGCCTAAGTAGACTCCTTTGGCTAAACCAAAGGCTTCAAAGCAATGGCTCCAGGACTTCTATGGAAACCCAATGGCTTTTGGTGCAGAGATGGAAGTAGTTGGTATATAAATACCCCAACCTAATATGGAAACCACTAACTCAAGATGTTAAATATTTGGCTGCAAAATTGGGCAATATGGAGAAAGTACGTAATCGGGACAGCTCAACTAGGGAATTTCCATTTCATCCCAAATGGATCCTAGGCCTCACGATTTTCTGTTATGTCACTTGGGATGGGTCCGATTTTGTATTAGCTTCCTTAAACAACTTACAAATAGAGATTTGGATGTACAGAGTTAACTTATTGCAACCAAAATGAAAACTAGTCAGTTTTGTTAGTGAATTGAGCATAGGAGGGAGAATACATTGAAGAGAGATGTAGAATTGTAGAATAGGAAGCACACTTGATTTTATTAATATCCAAAGGACTTCATTTATATCAAGGAGCTGCAAGTACAGCTGCAAATATTCATAGAGGTTCCATCCTCCACCAACAACATCACCACTAACAAAAACACTACAGGAACAACACTGAAGGTGGATGTTGGCTAATGCAGAAATGCCAACATCAATAATTGGAATGGAAATGCACGGGAAAAGTAGTAGAATATATGTTGAAGCACTAAGAAATATACTAGATGTCTCCTTCCTTGACCACCAATTGCATATCAATAGCTATTGTATTATAGAGGGGCACATCTCCCAACTGTTTGCAAGGGGCACATCACCCTAGCAAGGAAAAACTCAGAGCTCTTTAAGACAAATGGAAAAAAATGGCCAAAAGATCCCCCGAGGAGGCTCTCATACTCATTTCATAAACTTCTCTTGAATTTTTCCTCCTATAGTTTTCTCATGAAAATATTAATAATATAATAATTAATATTATTTTCATGAGAGAATAAAAGTTAGTTCCCCTTTCTAATTCGAAATTAGGAAAATATTTCCTAGATTCCTGTTTCTTTCCATGGCTAAATTTGGACCCTGAAGCTTTCTTGGTTGTTGTTAATCCTTCCGGATCCTTTTATGAAAATATGGAAACTCTGCCTTTCTACTTTTGAGTTGCTTTCCTGCTTTATGTTGCTTTATTGCTTTTAGTTCTCTTTCCTACATTTGGTTGTTTTTCCCAAATCCCTTGAAGGAAACAGATCATATGAGCTTATACATCCATCTATGCGCCCTCTTGAACCACCTAGACCATGTCCAACTCATAAAACCAAAATTAGATAATTAATTATTAAAATATTGTGGTCCTACACCACCCTTTCGTGATCTAAATTAATTATAGGCTAAAATTTAATTCCCTACTTCAATAATTAATTTCCACTCCAACCCATGGGAATCTAATGGCCATAGTGGTGAAACATAGTGCTTCCAAAATGGGGACATACAGCCGCAATGGTTGCTCAAATTTTTTCTCGACTAAATTTTTGAACTCCGTGACACGACCACCTCCATTATTGTTACTGGAAATGTCAATATGGTTGGACACACCCCAACTTCCCTAATTCGAATAGTTCGAATCTAGAACAAAAGAGCACATAACACAAACATTTCTCTAGACTAATTAAATTGCTTAAGATTGGAGAAGGAACATACCTTTTTACTAAAGGTTGTCCTAGCACCTTCCAATCTTGTTCTTTAGCTTGAATGGATAACCTATAACAAATCCAAGACAAACAAGAGTGAAAGCTACAAGATAATTTAATTAATCCAAGCAAATGACCAAGGAGAAATGTTGTAAATGGAAATGAACATCATTTACAAGGGAATGCCTTAATGTATTAACAATTAGGAAATAACTACAACCATGAATCCTTGGTGTCGGAGATCTCTCCCAATAGATTCTTTCCTTACATGTCACCTCAAAGGAATGGCTACCAAATGGTTTGACCAAATTCCTCCAACATCTAGGTACTATATTTTTATCATGCTTCACCCATGGGGGATGAGCTTGTACTTATAGGCCAAAAAGGATAGAGGGAGTTGAGGGAGAAGGGGAGAAGGTTAAGGGAAAATCCCAACAAGTTAGGAATTCAGCTGAGATCCATCCTCATCAGTCGGGATAAGCCTCCACGAGAGCTTCTTTCTAGAAGTCTCTCAAAAAATCTCTTCTTTTCCTTCGAACAAACAGTGTCACACCCTGCTTAAGAGCAACTCACAACAATGAGGAGTGTAACAACCTGCATGAAGGAAACATGCGAAATTGTCTCAAGTGTCAGAAGGAAACCCGTGATAATAGGAATTATCTCAGGCTATCAGTTAGCAAGTTGCGACGGTGCTACTAATTAAGTTGTCTGAAGAGTAAAAGTTCATCGCTCTCATCTTCCTTCCAAGTATATTTGATATAAATATTTTAGGGATTAAGGAAAGTTCAAAGGTACATGGTCCATTATCATGGCGATGACAAAAAATTTGTGTATAACAATTACGTCGGATCGTGACCCCACATTCACTAACAAATTTTGGCCAAAAACTTTTAAACTACAGGGCACTCAATTGCAAATGCTTTCAAATAGATGGCCAAACATAAGAAATCAACAAATGTCTTCAAACCTATTTGTAATGTTTTGCATCTAAAAAGCAATGCCAGTTGGCACAATGGTTGCCTTTGGAAAAATCGTGGTATAATACCATTTATCATGAGACTACAAAAATGACACCTTATGAAGCAGTCTATGGCCCGCAACCACCCTCAGTGGTTTCTTATCTACCAGGTACATCGAAAGTACACCTAGTATATAATCTACTTTATAATAGTGATGTCATTCTTAGCAGACTTAAGGAAAATGCGGCAATGGTTTAAAATCACATTAAACAATAGGAAGACCAAGGTCACTGAGAGCATTTAATTGTAGAAGTTGACCATGTATTCCTTTGCCTCTAACCCTATAAGTAAAACTCTCCCAAATTTAAATGGCATTAGAATCTCGCACCAAAATTTTATGGCCCGTATCAAATTGTTCAACACATTGGTTAAGTGGCCTGCAAATTAGCGCTCCCATCACACTCCAAGATCCATCTAGTATTTCATGTGTCTTGTTTGAAGAAGGTTGTGGGTGAGAATTGTTGATTTCAAACTACATTACTAGAAATAGATGCATAGGGCTCCATTTGGCTCCATCCAAAAGCAATTTTGGACACCAAGGAGTGTCATCTATGTCAACACATTATCTATAAAGTTTTGATACAATGAAATAATATCTCATTAGAAGATGCTACTTGAGAATCATCAGCCATTTGTAGCAATTTCTCCATCTCCAACCTTGAGGACAATGTTTTTTTGGAGGGGGGCGGGGTACATATTATGATCATATCCTAACCCCCCTAATTTAATGATGTACAAGGCCATACATCTCATTATATAGTTAATTGTAGTGACTCTTTTTTTTTTGTAAAGGTTCCTCTAATTCTATTATATTATACAAAAAAGTACAAACATCAAAAACTAAAGGTCATGGTGGCCATGACTATCAGGTCCACCAGTTCAGCATACAAAAGATAGAGAAGACTAGAAAGACGCCTACCCTGAGAAGGGAAACCATGCAAAATACTGCAGTTTTGAGTGCTTTCCGATTCAGAATAGAGCTCAAAAATACTATCCACCTATTGACTTTGACACAAAAAAACAAAAATACCTAAACACAACAGAGATACCACGATCATTAAGGGAGAGGCCATGGTTCTTCAATGATTGGACACGGAGCATAGTAATAAAAAGGTTGGAAGAACATGAAGGGATGCTATCGACCTTCTTCATGGGAAATCTCTCTATTTTTCTCTGATAAGAAGTCGCAATTCGCTTTATGTCCTCTGTTCACTTCATATTGAACTCCTTGTGGTTAGGCTCATCTTTGGCGTCGTAAGAAGGCCTCGATGCTTTGTGTAACTTCTTTTCTTGCTAAGACTGGGAAGAAGAAGGGAAAGTTGTTGATTTTCGAGGAAACCACCTCAAAGTTTAAGGAGGAGGTGGACAAAGTATCCAAGGAATTCAAACTGTTATCCTTCAGTAGTTGAGCCAAGAGATTTATGACTTTCCGATAGTGAGTTTTATGTTGGGCTAATGGAAGGTTGGACTAGTGCTTCGTCACAACCTCCACTTTACAATTATCAATCATTCTATGTAGCCGCATGGGGATGGGTTCTGCAAAACCAAAGCTAGAGCTCCTCCCTGATCGTCTACTCTAGCGAGGGGTGGCTCAAAGGCGATGTTGCATCCAGTCGTCGTGTCCATTTAATGCCACTTGTATTCGAGATAGTGGGTAGTGATTTAATGTAAAAGGGTCATATTTATTTAATAAAGGACCATAGGTGGTTGACACTCATTAATAGAGGCACCACAAGTAATTGGGGCTTTGACTATTGAAGCATCATATATGAAGTAGTAAGCTATATAATTTTTTGTCAAGAATTGTTATTGTATTTGGAACTTTGCTCTTAGAGGTTTCCCCCTTAAAGAGGCAAGTGAACATAACTCTCTATTTTGAATACAAGAGGATTGTTTTCAAGGTTTATCTATTTTCTCATGTTTTTTATGTTTTTGTGGGACTTATCCCAATGATTAATATAGTGAAGTGTAGAAATAGTAATATCCTTTTACTCACAATTCAACATCATGATTTCACCATTGAAGTGCTTAAAATTAAAACTAGCTATAAGGTGCTACTATCATCAGATTATCCAACATATATAGTGCTCGTGTACACAATTTGCTCTTATTCAATTATTCATTATCCCTTGATTGACCTCCTTTGAATATTGGATATGCGTGATATTGTTGTTGTTCTTACTAGGCATATTAAGAGATGACCGAAGTGGCAATCCTTTATCATGGCAAAGTATGTTGCTTATAAGGAAGGCAAACATATTCATGTGGCATATTAGCAATGCCATTTACATTTATGGTTGCAAATATATGGACAAAAGATTGCTCCATGGGTATATTTCTAGTATTTTATGGATCAATAATGGCTATATCTAAAAACATAAATTGCACATTGTGAAGTGGGGTGCAACATCTCAAAGTTATGAATGTTTTCAAATTTAATCATATTTTGAGGGTAGGTGAAAGGAATAAAAGAACATTCAAATTTAATAGTATTTTGAGGGTTGGTGAAAGGAATAAAAGAATCAATCCAACATTTATATAAGACGGCGTGATGGCAATGTGAGTTAAACATGTGTAACTTTAACTCAACTTGCTCACTGGAAGAGTATGTAAGTGTTATCATTCCAATATTATGTGTTTTTGTTCTACCTGTTTTAATATATACAAGTTACTTTGATTTTTCTCTTGAATGCACACAGGACAATTTTATCATCGTTATCCTTTTCATTTCAATCGAGTGCTTAACTCCTAGTGTTATCCTACTATGTTGACTAATGTATGGTATGTCCCCTATCCATAAAATGGCAACCCCCCCATCTACCCAACACAAGCTTAGTAGAAAATGGTTGTATAAAGTATTATGGTATCAACTTATTATTATCCTGACTATTAGTGGGTATATTATATTTAATTTTTGTTTTGGAAAGACAATAGTATTCATAGAAACAATGTGGCATGTCGTATAGTTCCATGATAAAAACACACAAATGAGCCATGCCTTAGTGATTCATATATTTCTTTGAAGTCTTCATCCTTGGTATATTGTTGAACATAACTTGCATGTACTAGAGGACTTTGTTAAATGACAATAGAAGCATTTGTTGGAGGTCTAAATAACATATCTGCAACTTTGTTTTGAATACATTTCTTATACTTAATAACCAAATGAAGTTGTTGTAGAAAACCCATCCACCTGAAATGCATTGATTGGTGTAGCTTAGTTTGTGATTGTAGACATTGTAGTGGTCGATGATATATATATATATGATTGTTTCTTTACCCATTAGGTAATGTTTCCACTTTTTAACACTTTGTACTAATGCATACAACTCTTTGTCATAGGTTGGATAGTTGATTATTGTTTTAGAGAAAGTTTCATAGTGATAGCATATTGGTTTTTTATGTTGCATTAAGACTGCCCCCGTTGCATAACTACTAGCATCACTTTCTATCTCAAATGGTTGTTGTAGATCTAGCAGTGCAAGTAATGGAGCTGTGTTGATATTTTATTTCAGTGTGTCGAAGGTCTTTTGTTCTTTGCCTTCCCACTGAAAGATTTTGTTCATGCTTGTCAAAGCATGTAAAGGGGAAGCTATGCAGGAGAAGTTCACAATGAACTTCCTCCAATATTGAGTTGCTCCCAAGAAGCTTCTTACACATGTTACATTATTTGGCTTTGGCTAGTTTACAATGACCTCCACTTTAGAGGGATTGATCTTCAATTCACCACCCCCTACAATGTAACCTAGATAAACTAAAGATGTCTTTCTAAACTCACATTTGGACTTCTTTAGGTAGAATTGTTCCCTTACAAGTACATCGAATACATGTTTTGCATGCTTGACATACTCTTCCCATGTTCGACTGAAAATCAAAATGTCATCTAAGTAGACTATGACAAAGTCATCAATGAAGGGCCTAAACATGTCATTCATCACCTTCATAAATGTTGCATGTGCATTAAAATGCCCAAAGGGAATTACCATCCAATTATACAATCCATGTTTAGTTTTAAAAGCAGTCTTCCAAATATCATTGTCATGAATATGGATTTGATGATAGCCACTTTGTAAGTCTAACTTAGTGGAAAAGATTGCATTCTTAAGCTGATCTAAAAGATCATCAATTCGAGGAAGAGGATACATTTTCTTTATTGAGATTTTTTCCAATGCCCTATAATCAACACACATACGCCATGTGTCATATTTCTATGGCACCAAAACAATTGATGAACCACATAGAGAGGAACTTGGTCGAGTGTCCCTTCTCTCAAGCAATTCCTGAACCTGTTTCTTTATCTCTGCATTCTCAATAATGGAAGACCTGTACATACCAATATTAGGAAGAGGTACATCTCGTTGTAAATGAATTTCATATTGAATTTCCCTTTTAGGAGGTAAGCCTTTAGGTTCTTGAAACAAAATATCATAATCAGATACCACTTTTATCAAGTCTTTTTTCAGTTTTGGATCACAACCTTTAAAGGATTCAGTTTGTTCAACATCTTTTGTTTTTACTATCATAAGAACAAAGTTCTTACTTGGATTTATTAACCTCTTTATTTGATTTGTCGAAACTAAAGAAAGATTAGTTTTCATGCGATGTGCACGAACGATATATTTAATACCATCCTTAGTGAGTTGATACATGTTATCTTCCATGTAAACGATAGCCTTCCTATCATACAGATATGGACTACCCAACACAATACCACATATATCCAGCAGAACCACATTTAGATCCACCTCATCAACAAATCCAGAAGTGATGGCAAACCTAAGTCTACATTGTTTTGTGACTTGTAATTGTGCATTTCACATACCCATCCAAGTGGATAAAATTTAGGGTGTAACTTAGTTTCCAACTGTAATTTCTTAACAATTTCTTCTGAAATGAGGTTTGTTTGTGATCCACTATCAAAAAGAGTATCAATTTGTGTATGTTTGAAGATTACTCTAATATGAAATAACTCACTCCTCTTTCTTTCATCAATGACAAGTTCATTTCTTGAAACAAAACAAGAAGGAATTTTACCTTGAATGCTAGTAGAAACCACCTTAGTTTCATCCCTAGAATCTGATCCCAAATCATGTTGGATTGTTGCTGCAGTAGTCCTTTTGTCTTCTTTATTCCGAAACTTCTCAAGCTTGAGCTCCGAATGAAGTTTCCAATAGTTGGAAGCATCATGACCTTTCTTCTAACAATGAGTACGGGTAGGTTTATCTCCTTCCTTCTTCACATTAGTTGTGTGTTTACCTTTCCCCTTACCTTTAAACTTGTTTCCTTCTGGTTTGAAAGGTTTCTTGGAAAATTTCTCATTGGTATTCTTCCCCTTCGTCTCTATGTGAGTTACTTGAACACATACATCATTAAGGTTGGTCGGATTAAACATTGATATCATATGACGTAAATAACTATGCAATCCTCCTATATACTCGAGAAGAGTTTCTTGGGTCTAGAGAGGTATACCAAGTACCAATGCCCTTTTTATGAATTCTTGTGTGTAATCTTGTGCACTTTGTCCCTTACGTTGCCTCTGATTCTGCCAGTCCATCATAGCTTACTGCATATACCCTAATGGATAAAACTATTTTTTTAATGTTGGTGTGAACTCATACCAAGAGGAGATGATTTTTCCTTTTGTGGCAAGATCCTCTTGAGATCTTCTCTCCCACCGGATGAGAGCAGTCCCTCCAAGTCAAAGAGAAGGCAACTGAATTTTAATGTTATCTTCAGTAAACTTTTGAATCCTACAACAAACTTCAATTTGACAGATCCAATTGTCCAGTTTCTTAGCATTAAGCTATCCATTATACATAGGTAATTCAAACTTAATATCTAGCTTTAATTGAGGCACATTAAAATCAATCTTTCATTTTTTCTTTTCAAACGAAGAATGTAACGAACCATCAAGATAAGATGGAGAGGATGGTGGATTTTTAGGTGGTTCCTCACCACCTCTTTTTTTACCTTCGGCGTGAGATGGACCTCATTGTTCACCTTTCTTTCGATCTTGATTGAGCTCCTCTACCATCGTTTGCATTCTCATGAATTATTTCAAAATATCCCCTTAAGATGGTATAGAAAAAGCTTCTTCTCCTTTTGGTGAAGACATTTTCCCTCTTCTTGAACCACTCTCTGGATCAAACTCTTCAAGTTCTCCTTCACCACGATGTAGCCTGGATCTTGTTAACATAAACTCACAATGCAATGGTTATTAAGCTCCGATACCAAACTTGATCTGAAATTTTTGGATCTTTTTAACCAAAAAATTGCATGTGAAATTTCTATGTTAAATACTCATAAACATGCTTTAAAAACTTAAATTCAAATGCTTAAACATCCACACATAAGCAAATAAACAAAAAGCAAACCATGAAATTGATAGACGAGAACTGATAACGAAGTTCACCCCTCCTAGGCTACGTTATTGGGCCACTTCCAATGGGAAGGTTGATTTTATCAAGTCTTCAAAGCTTACAATAATGGGTTTCTGGAACCACTTCTATTTTCTGTAAGTCACTAGCAAAAACATACAGCGCCACTGCGATCCTCTCGAAATTTCGAGAAAAATGACTATAAACTAGACTACCATTGCCTAAGGCCTCCTCTGGCATGCAAATCGAGAAAACTCTACCTGCATAAAAGACAAAACAGTACGGACTGTACAAATTCGACCTCAGGATCCATGCCCATTAATGAATGCACAATGCCTCGAAATTCATGCATGTACTCGCCTCAAGATTAGTGCTCGCTCTGCACTTCGTGGTCTTTGTCCATGTCCTTCTAGTACCTTTTGCATGGCCCCGAACGTGGTTTTTTATAATGGTTTTGGATGGTTTTGGGGCAAAGGATGGAGGGCCATGCGCCCTTTTGGGCACCACAACTCTTCCTGCAAACTCTTTAATACAAACCATCGAAAGCCACCCCACGAATGGCCTTTGGCATGGTGGTAAGACCGTTGAAATCTTGGGGCAGAGGTCCATGTTGATGAAATTGTCATTGAAGTCAACATGGACGTGCAGTGGCCCCACAGGTTGTCATTGATTTCACCAAGTCCCACTTGCAGTGTCTTGGACCCGTCATAGAGTGGTTTTGTGCCTTGAAGCACCTTGTACTGAGTTGACAAGGTCCCTGTACCCATAAGGTTGTATCTTGGAGCCACCACCTTGTTGAAGATGCTAAAGACCTTGCTGGTGGTGCTGAAGACCCTGCAGATGGTCATTAGAGGAAATTTGGGGTCTAAAATGGGCCTTATAAGAAAACGTGCCAACAATAAGTTCTTGTGAGTTGGAATTCAAGAACCAATAGAATTACAATAAAATGAGTCAACCATAATGGTTGAATTGACATATTTGTCATAAAAAACCTATTTTTTTTGTTCGTATTTTCAACATATCTCCCTGTGTTATGTCATCATCACCTTTTTTCAGGTATTTATTGTTTTTGGGGTAGCGGTGTCTGGCAAAAGTATGCAATGTGGGTACTCGTTGGATGCCGAATCAAATTCCGCATCCAACGAGCTCTGCCGATCGAAATTTGAGTAAAAACACAGGGAGATATGTCGAAAATACGAACACAAAAAGTAGTTTTTTCTTTTTTCCTCCAAAATTAATAAATATTATTTTATTATTTTAACTATTATTTTATTATTTTCCTTAGGAGGCCCATTTTAGACCTCAAAATTCCTCTAATGCATGAAGCCTTGATGGACAATGGAGAACCCCTAGATGGCTTGGAGAAGCATTAATGACCCATTCTGTGGTCATTCATGCTATGATGGTATCATACTACCCCATGGGAAGACCCATCTACCCCATAGATAATGTCATGATGGATCTTGACCCTTGAGGATCTCCTAGTGTGGTTGAGGTGGTTGAAGAACCCTATGAAGCCTCTTGCTTATTGAAGAAGCCATGATGAAATCCTTGGACCCACACTTAGTGGTTTGATGACCTTGCAACCCTTATTGGGGTCATGCAGCACTTATATCATGATGATGACCTTATATGGTCCTTGACAGGCTATGGAACCCCTAATATGATGAAGAAGCCCATGGAATCCCTAATGAATACCATGATACCCTTGCAAAGGTCATGGAGCCCACTACTTGCACTTGACATGGTTAGATGGCATGATGATGTGGTCTTTGGTGACTTAATGAAGTCATCAAACCTTGTGAAGACCTAGATGCCCATTGCTTGCACTTGATGTGGTTAAGGCACCCACACACATATTGGCTTGATGATGGTCCATTTAGTGACAAGCTTGAAGCCCATGATGGAACCTTCACATGGAATGCCATTAAAATCCCTAGTGGCTTGATGCAGCCCTATGAAGATGTGGAGGACACACTCCCATGATTTTTAAATGATGTGGTTGACTTTGAAGGATGTTTTAAAAGAAAGATAATAAAAATACATAAGGTTGACCATTGAGGTGGTAAGAAAAATAATAAAAATACATAATGTTGACCATTGAGGTGGGAAGAAAAATAATAAAAATACATAAGTTTGACCATTGAGGTGGTAAGAAGTTTAAAGTCAAAAATAAAATTCAAATTAATAAAAATTCTTATCTTTGAAGACAAGTCGAGCAGCATGAGATATGTTCACTTGAATGTGTATTTAAATGCATTCTCACACTCCAAAAAAATATCAAACATTTCATTTGATCATCAATTATCTTAGTATTTTTGCAACTCTTGGAGAAAAGTGCAAAACTTTGTGGAGAAAAAAAATTTGGGCATCTTCACTAAAATTGGCATAACTTTCTCATACGGAATCCGAATTACAAAAGTCTTGGCTCATTGGAAAGCTTGTTACGAGGACTATGTAATGAGATGATCTAGAGTTTATTTTGGTTTTTCTATTGTTTCTTCATCTTATGATCTTCAAAAAAGTATGGTTCATGCTTATGGGTTTCTCTTGTGATGGCACATGTCTCTCATGGATAGAATTCATCTTTGATCTTAGTATGTGAGCCTCTTTATTGGTATGTATATTTGAGGTCATTATGGAGGCTATGATGATGATGTTGCATACATTTATGCTATGATATGATACACTTTATGATGATAATGCATGTGATAATGATGTACACTCTATGATGTTGATGCACTCCTATACAATATGATGTACATGCATACCATAGTGTAATGATGCTCTCCTATGCATTATGATGTATACTTGTTGATGATGATGGTGATGCATAAACGGTGCACACTGAGATGATGATGATGTATATTTGATGATGAGGATGCATATCCTATGACGATGATGCACGATGATGCATGCCTTATGTTTAGTGAAAGCATAGCAGAATTACTTGTTTAGTAATTTTGTATGGTGAGGTGTACAATGATGTGTACATGAGCAAACTGACCAGCTTGACTAGCAGTAATAATGAGCAAAAAAGAATGACCAGCAATGATGGGCAAAGTTGATGTGCATAGATACTTAAGCAGCATTGTTGAGTAGCGGTGATGAGCAGATTCACTAGAGATTGATGAGCAGTGTTGACTAGCAGAGTGATGAGCAGAGATTGATGTGCAGAGCAAAGGTTGGTGGTGCAGCAGAGCCATATGATTGCTTGCAAGAAGAATCTTGCACTTGAGGATCGGACTCCTCAAACCCTTCTTAGTTGGAGCTAAGAAAATCAAGTTGGGTATTGTTATGAGAGTCGGTGCTCTTTTCATCAGTTGGTGTTGATTGTAATCGAGAAGATTGTTGTCTTTCATGTACAATAAATAAATATCAAAATTCCATATATTCGTGTCTCTTTTGATGTGATGGTGTGCTTATGACTCATGATGAATTTGATTATGCAATTGATGACATAATGATTGATATGCTCTGATTGACTAAAAGAAGGTAAAAAGTTTAGAATTGCTCAGACATTGATTCACCCCCCCTGTCAGTGTGGCCATTGTGTCCAACAGTCCCAGAGTCAAACCCGCGGGCCTCTCCCATTTCCTCGCGATTTTGGTTGAACAGTGATATGGATAAGGTTTATAACCATATGGCGATGGGTATCGTGGCAATGTGTTGGCAACGGTTACCATGATATAAGGTTATATGATATGGTGGTATCATGGCAATGGTTTTGATATGGTTTCGTGGCAAATAATTTGGTTATAACTTGGCAATACAAACCTTGGTGTTGGCTTATGGGGTCGAGGGTTGGGGCCGAGGGATTTTTCAAAACAAATATTGATTCAAGTTTAAATAAAATGTGATGAACCTCCTGCAATAAACAACGAGAATGCACGATATAACAGAAATAATGGATCACAGAAGAGATTTTATTAATCGTAGGCCACTTCGAGGGGGCAACCTCCTTTGAGCAAGCTCAATACAAAATAACTCTTTGATGCCTTCATTAGCCTCAACACATACTTATATACTAATTCTAATCTAAACAAGTATTACTCCCCATGAATGTGGGATAATGCAACATATTAATTGGACGACTTAACAACTATTACTTACTCCCCATGAATGTGGGATAATACAACATACTAATGGGACGACTTACAAAGCATATGTGTCCGAAAAAATATACTAACAAAATAAAGAGGGTTGACACAGGTTCTTAACATCCCCCCCCCCCCCTCTTAGAAAAGCTTTGTCCTCAAAGCTTTAGATGTGGAAACTGTTGATGAATCTGAAGGAGCAGTTCCCATGTAGCATCCTCTAGTTGCATGTCGTGCCATTGAATTAAGACCTCTGTGATGGACCGAGAGCGAAGCTGACGAATGCACTTATTGAGGATGGCCTCTGGTTACAAAATGATGGATCCTTCCTTATCCAGTTCTGGTAAAACAATTTGTGCTCGAATGTTGGTGTCAATCACTTTCTTGAGACAAGAGACATGAAAGACTAGGTGAATGCGAGAAGGAGGAAGTTCCAATTTATAAGCAACAGACCCAATTTACAGAAGGTAAGGTGCCCCCATTGGCAATCATGACTTCAAAGTTGGAGCAAGGATAGACTAAACAATCAGCCTGTTTGGCGATCCTGGGGTCAATGAAGTTATGAGTGCTACCAGAATCAATGAGTATTGTAAGAGGGAGTTTTTTGAAGAAACCTCTAACCTGCATGGTTTGTGGGCTGGTGACTCCGGCTAATGCATGGAGAGATATCTTTGGCTGGTTGTCTTGGGCAGGGAGGTCAACAGGCAGTTGTTGAAGGTCACCCTCAACATCTACTTGATCCTGAGCATCATAAAAAATTCCAGGTGCAAGCAGAGAATCCACATCCAAGAGATAGAGCTTTTGCTCAGCACATCGATGTCCCCGAGTGAATTTCTCGTCACAATTATAACAAATCCCTTTTTCACAACGTGCCCGCATCTCCGCTTCATACAAATGCTTGATATGAGTGGTTCTAGGAGCTGGCGGAATTTGGGGTCTTTGGGGAACCATAGTTCTGAATGAAACAAGAGTGGATTTGGAGCGTTTTTTGAGCCCTGATCTTGTCTTCTGCTAGCTTTAGCCAACCCTAGGGCTTCCATCATTGTGTTGGGGCAAAACATTTTAACCTCAAATCGGATTGCATCCTTCATACCATTGATAAAACAACTCAGGTAGAATGCATCAGGGAATCCTTCGGTGTTATTTGTCAGTTTCTCAAATTCTATCTGATACTCCCTCACAATGCCAGTTTGGCGAAGTTTGGTGAGTGCGCCTGTGAAGTCATCAAAAGCACTAGGGCCAAAACGTTGCAAAAGGAGTTGGCAAAAATCTATCCAGTTTGGCTCTGCATGAGCCTTGATGTACCAACGGAACCATTAAAGGGCTTCATGTTCCAAATGAAAGGATGCAAGTGAGACTTTATTGACATCGAAAGTGTTATGCACACTGAAATATTGTTCTACCCTGTAAATCTAGCCAGTCCAATCATCACCATTGAAGCGAGGAAATCTAGCTTCGGCCCGCAAAAGTTGCTAGAGGAAGAAAACCCAATGTCTGCAGAAGACTCAGGCTGTCGGCGGTTGTTCATGGGTGAATGCTGAAGATGGAGGCCAAGAAATTTTTTATCTAGATCTTCGAGTTTGGACTTGATGGCAACAAGTTCTTCCTCCATTCGTTTATTTGCTCCGGCGCGGGTGACAACCATAAGCAATTTTTTTTTTTTGAAATGGGTAGAAAAACAAAAACGAAAAGAGTTTTAGAAAATGAAAATTTTGATTTGGGAAAAAACTCGAGGGGTAATTGAGGTTTTATGGGGTTTTTGACACTTTCTTAAGGACAGGAAGCAGAAAATGTGAATTTCAGAGGCGGGATGAAAGAATTGGAAAATTTACCAGAGGGACAATGAAGCAGAAATGGGAAACGAACACCGTCGCAAAATTTGAAGGCGATTGGATGAGAATCAGAAAAGTTATGGAAAACTTAAAAATAGACAAATGTGGAATTTTGGGCTTCATGAAGTGGAATTTGGGATAGGATCCTCAAGGAAGGAATATGCAGAATGGGATTACGGGGGTACACTGAAGTTTCAAGGTAAATGGAGCTAAATCAAAGAAGATATGGCCAAAAGGCAGAAATTTCAAGGTGATTTTGTTTTTTAGGAAATGATTTGTAGCAGTTCTGGAAAGCTACGCTTTATCAACTGGAAATGGAGGAAATGATCTGTGGCAGTTCTAGAAAGTTGCACTTTATCAACTGGAAATGGAGGAAATGATCTATGGCGGTTCTGGAAATCTGCGCTTTATCAACTGTAATAGATATGGACCCCAGGTATGTTTGGCTTCCTGAAGATTCATGGGATTCACTCAGCCACCAATGTTGTCTAACGGCTTGCGTATTGGGGCAGTACATTTTCGCTTGGCAGGCATCGTTGCCCTTTTCACTTGGCAGGTCCTCTCAATAGCCAACTACTTAGGGGTTCCTTTGGTACTCCTCACAATGAGTTTTAGGGCTATGCCCAAGTACTTCCCACAGTTAAGTGGATAGGGTTTATTCTCTTATCCGAATGAAAAATACCGCTGCAAGAAGAAGAGCTACTACAATGATCACGACGCCAGGAAGCACTACAAAAGAAGAAGAAAAAAATGGACAGAAATTCCACCCAACGAGCCCAAGAAAATGCTATGATACCAGATGTGATGAACCTCCTGCAATAAACAACGAGAATGCACGATATAACAAAAATAATGGATCACAAAAGAGATTTTATTAATCGCGGGCCACTTCGAGGGGGCAACCTCCTTTGAGCAAGCTCAATACAAAATAACTCTTTGATGCCTTCATTAGCCTCAACACATACTTATATACTAAGTCTAATCTAAACAACGATTACTCCCCATGAATGTAGGATAATGCAACATATTAACTGGACGACTTAACAACTATTACTTACACCCCATGAATGCGGGATAATACAACATACTAATGGGACGACATACAAAGCATATGTGTCCGACAAAATATACTAACAAAATAAAGAGGAGGGTTGACACAGGTTCGTAACATAAAACCTCGACCCTATGGTTTACAATGAACACCAGTGGGAGCTTGGCTAGGGGAACTTCATGAAGGATTTGGGCTATATGAAGGTCTTGGGTTCAATTCCCATAGACTCCAACCAAAACTTTTTAATAAACCATTACATTAACATTTTGCCCATATACACATATTTTTGTCATTTTCGAACATTTTTGTCGAAACTTCAAACACGAATAACTTCTGCATTCAGAGGTCGTTTCGCGCGAAACAAGCGTTGACGAGAATTTGTTGACGAGCTCTTTACCTTGGTAAGCTTTATTTTGTTGTTTGAAGACTTCTTCATTGATCGATCATGGACAGCAACACCATTACCATAAACCCAAACCCACAATGCAAATACCATGAACAAAGATGAACATCTTTGGATCAAGCTTTCTAGAGGTCAAAGCATTATATGAGGAGGATTGGCCAACGCCATTAGCAACACAATCTCTCGCTTAACTCCTAAAATATGGAATATCATTTGATACTGGGTAGGAAGAGATTCTCTATAGAGCCTATGAAAATCCTTTTCACCTAGCCTTTGATTTTGGGAGGCCTCTTCCTTGGCCACAAATGTCAATACTTGGGAGTACCCCAACCACATGTCTTTTCTAAGACAAGAATGAAATTGGGAAAACTTTGTTCTAAGTTTGTAAGTTTGCCAAGTTAACCTCAATGTGCTTATATTATTTGTAGCACATTGCTCCCTACAATCACCGTAGAAATCTACCTTGTTATGCAATAAAATCCCCTAGGCCATCCAGTTCCATGAAACATGTCAATTATTTAAAATATAAAGTTTATTATCTTATATAGAAATAGATGGAATGAGTGTTTATTTAAAAATGTTCAAGTTATCCATCGTTTTCCCTGGCACAATGTCCTAAAAGTAGTGCCTAACATCATTTGCTTATTCAAGCCCAGTTTGGCAAAGTCAAGTTGGAGTTAGTGCATCTACAATGTATGCTCAAGCATGAGGGCAGTGCTCCCTACTCCATGTGTCCTTAGGCAACTGATACCTTGCGCATTCAACATAGCCTTGAAGGTAACCCTTAAAGAAAGTCAGTTATGTTCGTGAGTGTAGGGAGGGATGCCATAGTTGGCCACCTCATCGGCCTAGCCAAAATAAATTTATTGTCTTGGTACTTGCTATTTCAAAGGCAAAAAAACCACCCAAACCTGCTCATGACAATGATAGGGGGACCCCAACCCTCTTGATTCAATGTCAACCATTAAAGGTTGGGGACCAGCCTTGATGAAAAAGATTATCGACCGCTTGATATGGGAATGATATGTGTTTTCCCATTATGTGTCTCTTTATGATGGTAAAATGGCCTTCAATATTTTTGGACTTATGTTGCAATGGTATTATGTTTGTGGCCTTTTAAGGATTGACTATATTAATTTTGTCTTAACCCTTGTGGAAATTAGGTGTTATGGCTTAGAGGATTTTACTTCTGGAGTCTACTTTTAGTGGGTTTTTCAATATTTAAATGGATGTCTTTTATTCATTAATAATAATATAATAGCATTTTTAAATGAACTATAAGGTTAATACCATTTCAATTGCAACAACGTCCACAATTTTCCAAGAATAACTTTATGAATCCCTTGTCTAATAAGAGAAAAATATGTAAATTAGGAAATGCAAAATAGCTTGGCCACCAACATCAATGCCCGAGAGTACCCTAACCCAAGTTCTATTTCTACAACAAGAAGGAAATTGGGAAGCTTTTGTTATGAGTTTGTAAGTCTTCAAAGTCAACTTTGGATCACACCTATATGCTTTGTAGCACACTACTCCCTACGACCCCCCTTGAAATTGACTATGTTATGTGATTAACTCCCCTAGGCCATCAAGTTCCACACAACATGGTGATTAATTAAAATATAAATTGTTTAGCCTATATAGAAAAGATGGAATGACTACTTATTCAAAATTGTTCAAGTTATCAACAATTTTCCCTAGCGTTGCGGCACTCTCATTTGTGCCAACCTCATTAGGGGAGTTTTGAGGTCTAAAATGGGCCTCATAAGAGAAATAATAAAATAAGTTATAATAATAAAATAAAAGTTCTAAATTTTGGAGGGGAAAAAGAAAAAATACATTTTTCTTATTGTATTTTTGGCATATCTCCTTATTGGTTCACCCAAATTTCAAGTTTGGAGACTCGTTACATGTGAAATTTAATTCTGCATCCAACCCATACCCACAATGCATACTTCTGAGGTACCCATGGCACCCAAAAATGAAAAATTTCAATAAATAAATAAATAAGTATTTTAGCCTAGCCTTTTGAGGAACCCATAGCAACCAAAAATGAAAATTTCAAAAACGTATGGCATCAGTGTCATGCTAGTTTAGCCTAGCCTTCAAGGTCACCCAACATAAAACTAGTTGCACTAGTTTATCCTAGCTTTCAAGGTCACCGCCAACATAAAGCTAGCTATGTTGTTCGTGAGCATAAGAAGAGATGCCATAGTTGGATACCTCGTTGACTTCGCAATAATAAATTTCATGTCCTATTGCTTGTTGATTTTTGTAGCATCGAACAGGTACTTCCACATGGATCGTGTCTACAAGTGGAAGTCATCATTAATGACTCTCAGACTTAAGAGATTCACTTTTGTAAAGTGAACTATTAAAGTGAATGTGCTTTTGTAATTAATTTATGTAAAGTAGAGGGCCCATGGTATTTGGCAATCCATGGTATTGGCCCAAGGTATTTGCATGTTGTAATGTTATAAAAGGCAACCTGGACACACGATAGTCACATAGAGTGAGTGGGATCTTATTAATTGGTTGAAGTCGGACTTTTAGCCAAGTGTGTAGGTGCAGGAGGCAGAGCTTAGAGGAACAGAGCAAGTGGCAGCTGAGGCTTAGCAACCAACAATATCGAAGGACAAATGTTGTGGTTTGAAGGCTAGCATTATGTCATTATATTATCCCAAGACAGGCGTCCGGGATTTCATAGTTAATAAAATAAAATTGTTTGTTGCGTTTTCCCCGATTGGGGATTTCCAGTGTAAATCTAAAGTGGCAAATGTGTGTGGTTTCCTGAGTATTTCAGTTGCATAAATTAGCTTGGATTTAGTATCTTCTTAGTTAATAATTGCAGTAAATTGTTCGAGACTTGGAATTGGGTCTGGATCACTAAAAACTAACACTTGTTTTTTGAGAGGTTGAAAAGCTGCCCAAACCTAATCATGGCAATCATGGAGGGGGGCTGTTGATTAAATTGGCATTGTTGTCAACATGAGATCATAAGGCAACATTGAAAAAATTAATCCACAAAGATAATGTGCAGATCCACTAAGGGGATCAAGTCCAGTGAAGTTCGACCGAGCTTGATTGATCGATCCTTTGATCAATCAACACAGAGTCGTGGCGTTGCAGTCAGGTTATTTAGCAGAGGTTGGACGGCTAAAAGGTCGTATCAAGAAAATAGATCGACGGAAGGGAAATGATCCGCAAAGTAAATGTGCGTGGAAGATAATATTCTGGAGCGCCAAAGTGAAGTTCTGTGTTTGACAATTGATCAATGGATTAAGAGGATCCCACAAAGCGATCAACGGTTCACAAGAGTTGCTAAAAGAGATTTGCAGAAGCTCATTACGAAAAAGTTGGGAGGCACATCCGCAATCTACAATGCGGAAGGAAGCCACAATCCGCAATCCGCAAATTGTGGAAGACAAATTGCGAAAGCAACTTCGAGAAAAGTCGAAATGCAGGCCCCCAACCCGCAATCTGCAATTGCAGAAGGAATGAGTTTTCAACCGCGAAAAGGTCGCTACAGAAATATTGTTGCAGAAATGTCATTACGGAAAGGTAGTTGCATGAAGTTTATTTGCGAAAAGATCGTTGTGGAAACGTTGTTGCGGAAAGGTCGTTGCAGAAATCGCACTGATAATTTCGCAATTTAAAACAGAGAGGTAATTTTGAATTGGTTTTGCTTGTGAAGAGTCACGATGAGGGTACGTGATTGTTAGATGAAGAGGCATGGTTGAGGGTATATAAAAAAAGCTTTAGCTCTTCAGACAAGTGTCTCTATATATTCAATTGGAAGATCCATAAGGGTACAGAAGTCTAAGATTTAACTATCATATGAGGGAGGTTGGGAGGTGTTAGGGCGGGCAACAACCTTGCAAAGGGGGTCGTAGCCCCCTTCCAGTAGTCGCTGGTAAATAGGATGTAGAAGCATTCTTTCAGTAGTGGTTGATAAACTAGGGGGTCGTAGCTGGTAAATAGGGTGTAGTAGCATCTTTGTCTGTAGCAACAGGCGAACACTATTTGTACATATAGTTTTGCAGAATAGAAAGCGTTGGTGGTTTTCCCTATTGGGCTTCCACGATAATATTGTGTGTTATGTNGTTTTAAGTGATAAAAAATTTAAATAAATTGATTAATACTTATTCAACCCCACCCCCCCCCCTCAATATCCCCACCCAGCCCCCCCCCTCTCAGTCTTGATTGATATTCCAACAATTAATATCAGAGCAGGATCTTCACTAAAAGTTTAAACACTTGAAGAGAGATATTTTATCACTATGGATCAACAAATAAAAACATCCTCCAAAGTTCCAATATTCGATGGAGAAGATTATGTGTTTTGGAGCATTAGGATTAAAAGCCATATATTGGCTATAGGACTAGATGTTTGGATGTCTGTAGAAACACAATATAAATATCCAAAATCTCCTCCCACAAACCTTGACGAACAAAAAAAGCAATTTGGAAACAAGTCTAAAGTTGTTGATGCAATCTTGGTTGGATTAGCCAGACCATTATTTGCCAAAGTTATGCATTGCAAAACAGCAAAGAAGATCTGGAACAAATTACGAATCATCTATGAAGGAAACACCAAGGTAAAAAGGGCCAAACTCCAGACCTTTAAAACTCAATTTGAAAGTCTAAAAATGAAGGAAGAAGAAAATATTTCTGAATACTTTGAGAGAATTGATGAAATCGTTAATGCAATTCAAGGGCTAGGAGAAGAATTAGAAGAAAAGGAAATAGTTGAAAAAGTAATAATGAGTCTAGTGAAGATGAAGATGTTGAAGTCCTATCCATGGGAATAGAAAACAAAGTCCCTGAAGAAGAAGTAGAAGGTGTGGTAGATCTTGAAGCAAAACTTGTGAGTGCTCTTGAAGAATTAGGGAAGTACGAAAGGATGTACAAAAAAGTAAAAATTCATATGATAGAACTTGAGGAGGAAAACAATGATGTTTTTGCTGACTTAAAAAATCAGTTTCAACAAGCCAAAAAGGTTGGAGACAATCTAGAACAGCAACTCAAGAAAAGAGAGCAAGAATTAGAAAAGTTCGAAGCTAAATTGATCTTGCTAAGAAAGAAGACAAATGAAGAAACCTTTCAATCAAAGTTCAAGATCAGTTCAAAAAATCGGGATGACATCCTAAGTTGTCAAAGACCATCTAGTGATAAAACTAGACTAGGTTATGGCAGAGGAAAGAAGGCAGAAAAATCCTCCTTCATAAATAAAGAAGGAAATAAAAGAAGTTATGATGATGCACTTATGAGACCAGTTGTAAAGGAACACAGTCAAAAACATGCTCTCCCCCAAAATAAAAGCAAGATAGAGAATGTGTCAAGCAGACATCAGCAACCTTTTTTATGAAATTGTTATGCGTGTAACAACTTTGGACATATAGGTAGAAATTGTAAACTAATGGTTCATATTGGGAAAAGCATTACATCACAATCTCCTTTCTATAAGAAGAGTGTTACTAAAAGCAATCCAAAAGGAAGAAACTATAATTTTTTTGCTCCTCTACAGAGTTTAGTATAGAATGCTACAAATGTGGTAATCAAGGACACATTGCTAGAAATTGTAAACTAGTGATTCACATGGAAAATTACACCACAAAATCTCAAGATAATGAGGAAAGGAAGGTTTTGAAGAATAAGGATGATATGGAATGTTCATTAGTTATATGTGCAACCAAAAAACAAAATTTTATGGCATGTGGACAGTGGATGCTCAAAACACATGACAAGAGACCCGAATGAGTTTATAAGCCTAAAAAGAAATCAAAAAAGAAAAGTCACTTTTGGAGATAATCTATCCTCTAAAATAATTGGGGAGGGTACACTAGCTCTTAGAGACAAGATGAAAGTTAAAAATGTTTTGCTTGTAAAGAACTTAAAACCTAATCTTTTTAGTGTAAGTCAAATATGTGATCAAAGACAGATGTATATTCGATTCCAAGAAGTGTGAAATCATAAGAAAAGATTCAAGAAAACTTGTTGGGACTGTTGTGAGAACTCCAAGCAATGTGTATATTCTAGAATATGAAGAAACAATGTTATATGAGTCAAATTGATGAAATTTTGCTATGGCATAGAAGGATGGGGCGCTTGAACTTTGATAATCTTGTAAAAGTCAGTAAGAAGGGAGCTGTAAGGAAATTTCCAAAGATCATAAAACCACCAAATCATGTTTGTAAACAGTGTCTTCATGGGAAGTAAACAAGAACAAGCTTCAAGGTCAAAGAGCATACAACCTCTCAGCCATTAGAAATAATTCACACTGATCTTTGTGGACCAACAAGGGCTAAAAGCTTTCAAGGTGAACATTACTTTATGTTATTAATCAATGATTATACAAGGATGACTTGGGTGACATTTCTTAAAGAAAAATTAGAAGCATTTATGAAGTTCAAATCCTTCAAAGCATTTGTTGAAAACAAAGCAAATCTCAAGATTAAATTTCTAAGATCATATAATGGTGGTGAGTTCACCTGAAATGAATTTAGTGAGTTTTGTGAAACTCATGGAATCAAGAGGGAGTTTTCAACAGCAAAAACTCCTTAACAAGATGGAGTTGTTGAAAGAAAGAACAGGACAGTCCAAGAAGCAGCTAGAACTATGCTTAATGAAGCAAAACTTCCTGATGACTATTGGAGAAAGGCAGTATATACAATTGTCTATGTACAAAACAAAGGACAACTCATAGTGAATAGTGAAAAGACTCCTTATGAGCTATGGTTTGGTAGACCAACTTCAATTAAATATTTTAGAGTTTTTGGAAGTAAATGCTACATAAAAAGAGATGATGATAATCTAGGTAAGTTTGACTCTATAACAGATGAAGGCATGTTTCTCGGGTATTCCTCCACCAAAAGGGCATACAGATGCTTTAATCGAAGGTTGCACAAGATCATAGAAAGTGCAAATGTAACTATTGATGATACTAAACCAAGAAGAATACAAAATCAAGAAAGTGTGGATGTTGAAGAAATTGATGATGAACAAATAGATGACAAAGAAAAAGAAGAAAGTTCACAAGAAGAAGATGTTTTTGAAGAAGAAGAAGAAGAAGAAGAAGAAGAGGAAGAAGAATCACATGAAAATAAGAATGAAGATTCCCCAAGATCATACACCATCTAGGTGGTTTTAGAAAAATCATCCTGAAAGTCAAATAATTGGTGACAAGGATTTAGAAGTTAAAACAAGAAGAAAGTTATTTGATGAAGAACAAGCACTACTTTCGACAGTAGAACCCAAAACATTTAAAGAGGCTTGCAAAAGTGAGGATTGGATCAATGCTATGAAGGATGAACTTGATCAAATAGAGAAGAACCAAACTTCGGAACTTGTCCCAAGAACTAAGGGTATGAATGTTATTGGAACCAAATGGATTTTTAGAAACAAGTTCAATGAGCATGGTCATGTGACAAGAAACAAGCACATGTTAGCATGCAAAGGATAAGCTCAAGTAGAAGGTGTTGACTTTGAAGAAACCTTTGCACCTGTGGCAAGACTTGAAGCCATTAGGATGTTTTTAGCTTTTGCATGCTACAAGAATTTTGAAGTATATCAAATGGATGTAAAATCTGCATTTCTTAATGGAGTTCTTGAAGAAGAAGTATATATTCAGTAGCCTGAAGGATTTCTCTTATCAGAAAATAGAAATTATGTTTGTAAACTTAAGCACTCTAAAGTCTTAAACAAGCTCCAAGAGCATGGTTCTCAAGACTTGACAAGTATTTAAAGCAGCAAGGATATACAAGAGGGGCCACTGACAGTAATCTATAAATAAAATTTGAAAACAAAAATATGATCAGTGTTGTAGTCTACGTAGATAATATCATATTTGGAAGTGATCTACAAATTCTGAGTGTAAACTTTGCTTCAAAAATGAAGAAGGAATTTGAAATGCCAATGTTGGGAGAACTAACATTCTTTCTAGGTTTACAAGTATCTCAATCAAAAAAATGAATTTTCATCTCTCAAACTAAGTATGTCAAAGAGATGTTGAAAAAGTTCAAAATGGAAGAATCCAAACCTGTTAGTACTCCTCTGGTCATTGGTTGTAAATTGAGCAAGAATGATGAATCTTTAGAAGTAGAACATACTATGTATAGGTCAATGATTGGTAGTTTATTATATGTAACAGCTATAAGACTAGATGTGATGCAGGCTGTAAGATTGGTTGCCAGATTCCAATCAGCCCCAAAAGAAACACATGTGGTTGCAGTAAAAAGAATTCTTAGATATCTAAAAGGTACTGTGGATTATGGGTTATGGTATCCAAAAAGCAATAACTTCACCATAAAGGGATTCACTAATGCAAATTGGTCAGGAAGTATTGATGATAGAAAAAACACTAGTGGAGCAGCATTCTGTTTAGGAGATTGCTTGGTATCATGGCTAAGCAAAAAGCAATCTTCCATTTCACTGTCTACAGCAAAAGCCAAGTATATTGTTGTTGCATCATGTTGTACACAAGTCATTTGGATGAAGCAAATATTGGAAGATTTACTTGTAAAATATGAGGACCCCATTGTTATACATTGTGACAATACAAAAGCTATAAACATATCCAAAAATCATGTTATGCACTCTAAGACAAAACATATTCCAATCAAATATCACTTTTTAAGAGAGCAAGTGTCTCAAAAAGTGGTCAAATTAGAGTATATTGATACAAAGGAACAAATTGCAGACATTTTCATTAAGTTGTTACCTAAAGAATCATTTGCCTATCTTAGGCAGAAATTGGGGGTTATTCCTCATCATTAAAAATTAGAAGGATGAAACCCATGTCACAAGAAAAGGAGAAAAGCTGACAGGGGGAGACACACCCACAGGGGGAGTGAAAATTACGGTCTACATCTTCAGGTTGTTAAAAGAAGGCACAGAGGACGAAGATCAGCGTTCAAAGAAAAATACAAGTATACTTTGCTACAAACTATAATATTCTGAAGGAATATAGCAAAATGAAACAACGTCACGGGGGGGGGTTGGGGTGGGTTCTAAAAATTTGTCATTGTTGTCAAAGGGAGAGAAAATTTGCGAAAGGAAAATGTTGCAATCAATGCCAAAGGGGGAGATTGTTGATTAAATTGGCATTGTTGTCAACATGAGATCATAAGGCAACATTAATGAAATTAATCAACAAAGATAATGTGTAGATCCAGCGAGGAGATCAAATCGGGCGAAGTTCGATCGAGCTTGATTGATCAATCCTCTCATCAATCAACGCAAAGTCGTGGAGTTGCAGTCAACTCATTTAGCAGAGGTTGGATGGCTAAGATCGTATCAAGAAAATAGATCGACGACGAGGAAAGGATCCGCAAAGTAATGTGCGTGGAAGATAATATTTTGGAGCACCAAAGTGAAGTTCCTTGTTTGACAATTGATCAATGGATGAGGAGGATCCCACAAAGCGATCAACAGTTAACAGGAGTTGCGGAAGCCCATTTTGAAAAAGTTGGGAGGCACATCCGTAATGCGGAAAGAAGCCGCAATCCGCAATCTGCAAATTGTGGAAGACGAATTACTGATGTAACTTCGAGAAAAGTAGAAATGCAAACCCGCAACCCACAATCCGCAATTGCGAAAGGAAGGAGTTTCTGATCATGGAAAGGTCGTTGCAGAAAGATCGTTGCGAAAATGTCATTGCGAAAAGGTAGTTGTGTGAAGTTGATTTGCGGAAAGGTAATTGTGGATAGGTCGTTGGAGAAAAATTGTTGCAGAAAGGTCGTTGCGGAAATCACACTGATAATTTCGCTAATTAAAACAGAGAGGTAATTTTGAATTGGTTTTGCTTGTGAAGAGTCACGGTGAGGGTGTGTGAATGTTAGACGAAGAGGCATGGGTGAGGGTATATAAGCAAATCTTTAACTCTCCAGACAAGTGTCTTTGTACATTCAATTCGAAGATCCATAAGGGTACAAAAGTCTGAGATCTAATTGTCATATGAGGGAGGTTGGGAGGTGCTAAGGCAAGCAACAAAGCCTGCAAAGGGGGTTGTAGCCTCCTTCCAGTTGTAGTCGATAAATAGGATGTAGAAGCATCCTTTTAGTAGTAGCTGATAAACCAGGGGATCGTAGCCTCCTTCCAACAGTTGTTGGTAAATAAGGTGTAATAGCATCATTGTCTGTAGCAGCAGGCAAAAACTATTTATAAATATAATTTTGCATAATAGAAAGCGTTGGTGGTTTTCCCTATTGGGCTTCCACAATAATATTGTGTATTATGTTTTATTGTTAATTTTGTTTTAAGTGATAAAAAAATTAAGTCAGTACCCCCAGTATTGCTTGGTGTTCCAACAAGGACACTAGCCCCGACCAACCCTAATGAAAAAGATGGTCGACCCTTTATCAAGGGAATGATCTATATTGTCTGATTATGTGTCTTTTTATGATGGTCAAATGGACTTGGATATTTTTAACTTTTGTTGCAATGGTATTATGTTTATGTGGCCTTCAAGGCCTGGACAATATTAATTTATTCGTAATCCTTGTGGCAATTACGTGATACAACTTACTAAGCCTATGGCTCATAAGCTTTTATTATGTCCCTGCAAGGGCACATATACATTGGCATTTTATATTAATCTATCCGTACACGAGTTTAATCTTCTATTTTTCTAAACTTATATATGGTTTTCAATAGAAACTATTTTTTGTAAATTTTGAAAATTGTATGTTTAACCACTCATTGGTTTAATACGGGTGACATATGTTTCGGTTTTGTGCCAGTAGGGGTGGCAGCGCGCTTACGCCATCACCCCTCTGACCTGTTAATAAGTGTTTCAGGTACGCGAGCTACGATGGCCAGATTTCAAAAAACAAATTAATGTTCCCCATCTCGTTCTAAATCTAATCCAGTGAATTGTCTGATGGACTACTTTGTACTCACTTTGTATTATATCGTATTTTGTTGAGAGCCTCCTCCTCCAGAATACCATCACCCAGACCGAGATATGGACGCAGCAGCATCAAAACCTGTATCAAGAGCAATTGTAATCAGGGCGTAGGAGCATAAGCCACATTGCCATTGCCACCTGCTAAATGTATGCACAAGTTTGTATGCTTGGTGCTATCTCTATTGCTGAAACGCCATGCAGTCTTCCCTTTTGCTCCGCTTATATACATCTCTGACATCCTTTCTACATGGGCAGCCATGTCCTTTGAGGTGGCTAGAATGGCTATGCATCTGACTACCGGATTGGTATACCACAGCCCTCACCTGTTTAAAAGACTCTGGCATGGAATGGATTCCAAGAATACCACATCTATCTATTTCATATTTGTTTTCACAGATCGGATCTCTGTTATTTTCCTCACATCTGTGTTCATTATCTATTGTAATGCAGGCTCATTTTAGTTGGTTGATGTCTGCCTCTGGTTTATTATTTAAAGTAATTTGGTCCGCATATCTCTGTTTTTCTTTTTAATACACATGATCTGAGAGTCATGTTTGATCTTGAGAAACCCAAGAGTTTTAATATTGAAAGAGCTGAGAGTTTCCATCTCAGATAAGATGAGGGCATTCCTAATATGTTTATTTCCCATGTGTGCAGCATGAGGTAAGAAGACCCTTGGGAGTTGTTGAGTTTTTTTATGTTTTATACATACGGTTTGACATGATAGGCATGGAATTATTGAAGATGCTGTTATTAACTTGGCAGATGTGTTTGGACCAGTTGGCAAGTGTTTGAATGACTTGTGGAGTTGGGAACATGAGTTTTTGGGAAGTATAGAAAAGATTAGGAAAAATAAATTGTAGATTATAGAAGTCGCAGCATCTGGAGCAAAGCCAATTAACTTGCGCTATGTTTTAATCCTGAAGTTCCGAAACCTCATTCAGTTTGAGGCTGAGGTGGTCCTGAACGTTTCTGGTCACATGGCATATGCATTACAACGCCGATTATATAAACGTCTTCACGTTAGACTGAAATTTTAATAATGATGAAGTTTGGCATTAAATTTTTTTCATTCATTATAAGCACGTCATCAGCTGACACGAAGTCAAGTGGGAGTGTTGTTTAAGCTCCCATTTACAGTAATTATTGACAACATTAATTTCTACAATAGCAACAGGCCAGGAACTAAGGCTTCTGCCTATTGGTTTACTTGGTGGCCACGAATGATAATGCAGTTTGTAAGGCTTCTTTCAATAGCTTTTTTTTATAGTAATACCTGTTAACAAAGGCGAAGGCAGGGACATTGCCACCTCGTGACTCTTGTTTGTGGAAGCTGTTATTAGTAGTTTTTTAGATAGATAAATGGACGTCTTTTATTCAATAATAATAATAATAATATATCAGTTTTAATCAACCAAAAATTGATGTCATTTGAGCTGCAACATCATCTTCATTTTGCCAAAGATAACTTTATGAATCCCTTGCCTGATAAGAAATATGTAAATTAGCAAATGCAAAATAACTTGAGATTAGGATTTAAAGGAGAACTAAAAATATTCAAAATGTGACTTGGTTACAATTAGTTACATCCAACTAGAAGACATGTAGGATATTGATCTTAACTTAGTTACAGCACCTCTTATGAAGCCGTCCTTATCCAACAAAAATAAAATAAAAACATCATAAAGAAATAATAAGACAAACTATAACTGCAGCCGGAGATACTTGCAGCCCAGTACGCAAATATTTAGTTACCAACAAAACTGAAATTGCATGATAAAAATAACCCAAATTGTTATTTTTATAGCTCGCATGATGGTCGGCTTTATCTTCAACATCCAAGATAAAGAAATTCATATGGAAAAACGAAACAAAAAACTCGCTCTTAATAAAGGCATGATGTTTATGAAAAAATGACCAAGTGAAGGTCAAATAATATTAGATTAGATTACTAAGTACAAGCATAGGTAACTAAGCAATAGCCAACAAATCTACCAGGACCACCAATTATAGACAACATCTCCTATTCTAGTAGCTGTGGAGACTAGAGTTGTCAGGCAGAATCACAAATAACATCTTAACCGGAAAAATGAATATTAGAAATTACGCAAAATATGCTGACTAATGCTGCTGTTAGTGTTTCGTAGAATTAGGATACCTACATTCACACATACACAAACTACGTGAACCGTTGACCAACCGTTGTGAACGACGTATATGCATCTTAATTGTTGACAACTTGCCTGCAATCTGCAATGCACGTAATAACCAAGTCATTGACGTCATGTTAGACAAGAGTTAGTATAAATGAGAAATAAAAGTAAGATTCAAAATGGAAAGAAAAATATTAAGACAAAATGAATAAGCAGGGCTACAAAAAACTTTCCTCTTCTTTTGATTTTTCCAGGTGATGACAACATTAAATATAAAAATAAAAATAAAAAGCACTTGTCTTGAGAAAAGGAGAGACATAAAAATTACACTAATCTTCACCATTGATAAAATATATTCAATGAGAAAAGTATGCAAAGCATAATCAATACAACTAAAGGAAGTGCATAAGCCATCTCTACCCTATGCCTAAAACTAAGAACACCAATGCAATGCTTCAATAAAGCAAAAAGCAAAATGGGTCATAGTCTAGTGCACTCCTATATGTTATCTATCATATTATGCTATATATACGTCAAACCCCATTCTTTACCATATACATGCATAAAAATATGGCCAGGCAAATCAAGGATTTACACTGAGTTGGTACAACATCTTAAAAGCACCACATGCATTGTCAATACTAACATGTCTTGTGGGATACAAATCATCAAGACCCCTAGATGTGACCTTGTATGTCCCATTAACCAGAAGAAGTTTCCAAATCTAAGTACTTGCCAATTCTCAATTTAATTGCAATTAATTGAAGTTTAAATACACTGGCCTCGCATATTTTCCAATTCGCAAAGGCAAAAAACCGTTCATGAATAATATTTTCCATAGCCTTGTTCTAGTTCACCACTATAAAATTCTCAAAACTTGTCAGATGATATCATCACCAAGGATCCAATCATCTAAGGTTGGGCACTCCATAGGATCTGAATGAATGATATTTGGAAGTTTCCTATCCTACTATAATTCTGATCTCTCGCCTGTATGCCTATCTTATCTCTATAAGCTTTTGTTGAACTTGTTCAAGTCTGACTGAAACACGCCAAATGCACAGGCAGATAATGCAAAGCAAAATATGAGAGAGAAATGTACTTGAATGTTTAATTCAAAGGTGTAACGTAATTATACATAGGTGAGGGGGATATACGCTATAAGGTGTAATGTAACGCCTTTTTATGGCTCCTTTGATAATGGCATTACACCTTGCCTAACTTTTATCATATGAAGTAAACATTATAACATTATAATAAAATTACTCTATGTGCATTAACAAAAATTGTAATGACCATTATAAATATTATCTATCACCCTCAGATAATAGCTGTTACAAATAGTTGTATTTTTTCGGAACAAATACAACTTATTTGGGAGAAGCAAAATGTTTTCATCCCACTTTAGAGCGGTGTCAATGATCGCTGGAAATGAATTGCATGACATGGAACCGCCCTTCCTGATGTAAATAGATCATATCACCAACCATTTCTCTGACTATTGCTCACCAGCAGAATAAGAGTCAAGGTTGGTTGAAGATTTCAGCCCTTCTACCAATGACGTAGACTCTGGCTTGTCCACTGAATGCACCTTTTCCATGCCTTAGAAGCACACTTTACCTGTTTTATTTCACCGCTCCTTTTACAGTTATTGATCTGGTTTTTGTTGCAACAAGTTGTTATTTCTCACTTGGCAACTCGCTTCAGGTTTTGGTTGCTTACCTTCAATGGTTATATTTCATGTGCAAACAATGCTTTATGGTCTATGGATGCTTTAATCAACATTTGAGTTGGTTTAATTTCTGGAATCTTTAATATCACTTTGGATTTTCTAACTCATTATTTTTCTTTAACTCTTAAGCCATCATTCATCCATAATCCAAGTGATTTTCCTTGTCTCTTGACACTTAGTTGTTTCTAGGAAATCCACCCTAGTGATTTCTTTAAGTCACTGAAGAGAAGGCAAGTAATAGTAGGTGGCAGTTGCATTACATCCATAGTTGCACTTGGCTAGAACCTTTTAAGACTTCGCATTTAGGGTCACTCTTGCTCCCCTGACCTGTCTTTCAGGACTTGCCTAATCTTCATTATATTCTCTTTTGTGACCGAAGGGAACTAAGTCACAACCTTGCCTTGATCCAGTAACCTTTCCTTCTGACTTACCTTGGTTCGGCCTGCCTATATGAGTTAGTGTCTGCTCATGCGACCTCCCATGCTCGAGGTCGAGGGCTTTTCATATTTTTCATGACATAGCTTAGACTTCACTCTCTGTTCTACTTTACTTTCCTTTCTTCCCTTTTTCCTTTTATAGGAGACTACTTAGTACTCCTGCTTAGGGCCAACTCGCGAGGCTTTCCCCTCTCCCCCCTCTGCGCCCCTCCTCCCGCAAACTCCACCGTCCCCCCCTCTACGCCCCTCCTCCCGCAAACTCCATCGTCCCCCCCTCTCCTTTCCTGCAACACTGACCCTCCTATTCGTGCACCTCTTCCCGTAGGCCCTAATCCGCCCATCCCGCAGCCCATCTGCATCTCCTCCTTACCCGCTCACGACCCTACGCCCTACATCCCACCGGCCGCAATCTTGGCTGCCCATCCCACTACATCCCTTCAACTGCTAATGGAGGACTCGAAAGAAAACCCAAAAGAAGACAGAGAGCTGGAGGGAATTTCCAAGACACCCATCTGGGATTACAATGACAGAGGTTGATTTTGTTACCTCAAGCAATGTCAGGGTAACCCAGAATTCTACAGCCCCACGGATATCGCATTAGAATCAGATTTCGCGTTTTGGACATCTCAAATTAAACAGATGCTCAGGAAACTGGAAACTCTCAAAGCCGAAAATGGCAGACTCCGTTCAGAGGTGGGCTCTCTCGCTGGTAGAGTCTCTGAAGTCGAAGGGGATAACTTATCCCTCAAGAAAATGATACAAGAAAGCAAAAAACAAGATTCTTCCCACCCCCAAAACCAAGCATTTCACACTGAAATCCAAGACCTCAGGACCCAGCAAGAGGAAATCAAATCGCAAGAGGCCTCCTTTAAACAGGAAATTGAGTCGCACATTAACTCATGGGCACAAGTAGTCCGAGGGAAAGGCAAAAATACTTCCCCCCTCACAGAAGTCAAGGAGGTCGTACAAGCCAAACTTGTCGAAGGACGGACCCCACACCCACTCTCCCGCGACCTGCATCTTCCCACAACCTCCATCCTCCCTGCGTGCATGACCTCCCCACTACGTGCGCAACCTCCTCCCTGCCGCATTGCTCCTTTCCTCCTGCGCGTGCAACCTCCTCCTTTCTTCCCATGCCTGCGCAGGCTCGTCTACGTGCAACTCTTCGCCAGCGCGGCTCTCCCTAGCCCTCCGCTTCCCAGCTCCTCGCGCACACCGCTTCCCTACTCTGCGGCTCCTCCGCTCCTCCCCTGCCCATAGCCCCTCTGCTCTGAGGCTCTCGCGGCCCCCTGCCCACCTCCGCGCAGCTACCAGCCAGCGCGCGAGGCTTTCCCTTCCTCCCCCTCTGCACCCCTCCTCACGCCTACTCCTTCCACAAATTCCACCATCCCCCCCTTTCCTTTCCTGCAACGTTGACCCTCCTGTTCGCGCACCTCTGCCCGCAAGCCCTAATCCGCCGATCTCACAGCCCATCTGCCTCTCCTCCTTACCCGCTCACGACCCTACACCCTCCATCCCACCAGCCGCAATCCTGACCGCCCATCCCTCTACATCCCTTCAACTGCTAATGGAGGACCCGAAAGAAGACAGAGAGCCGGAGGGAATTTCCAAGACGCCCATCTAGGATTACAACGACAGAGGTCAATTCTGTTACCTCAAGCAATGTCAGGGTAACCCAGAATTCTACAGCCCCAAAGATATCGCATTAGAATCAAATTTCGCGTTTTGGACATCTCAAATTAAACAGATGCTCAGGAAACTAGAAACTCTTAAAGCCAAAAATGGCAAACTCCGTTCAGAGGTGGGCTCTCTCGCTGCTAGAGTCTCTGAAGTCGAAGGGGATAACTTATCCCTCAAGAAAATGAGACAAGAAAGCAAGAAACAAGATTCTTCCCACCCCCAAGACCAAGCACTTCACGCCGAAATCCAAGACCTCAGGACCAAGCAAGAGGAAATCAAATCCCAACAGGCCTGCTTTAAACAGGAAACTGAGTCGCACATTAACTCATGTGTACAAGTAGTCTGAGGGAAAGGCAAAAATACTTCCCCCCTCACAGCAATTGAGGAGGTCTTACAAGCCAAACTTGTCAAAGAACAGACCCAACGAGAAAGGAAACTGAACCTGAAAGTGAGGGGTCTCCCTCAACCTCTTCCCTCCTCAAACCCTATTGAGATAGGAATCAGGGTCCTGCGGGACACCCTCGGCTTATCAAATATTATCCTGGACGGAGCTTGGGTGGGCCAGTACTCCACCCTCTTCATTAGATTCTGTAATGCAACAAACAGGCTCTGTGCCCTTAGAGCTAAACGTAAATTGTTCTCACTCCCCGATAGGATATTCCTTGATGAGGACCTTCCCAGAGCACAGGTAGCAGAGCTCAAACAGTCAAGGGAACAGGTCGCAGCAACACGAAAGGAAGGAATATGGGCGTTTATCAGAAACCTTCGGGTAGTTATTCGAGATTCCTTCCTCTCTAGATGGACGCCTCGGACAAGAAGCTCTAAATGACAGGGTCGATTGGAGAGATGACAAGGCACAAGCATCAATGTTCGCTGCTGGAATGGAAATGGGTCCTTTCGGTCATCTCGAGGTCTCCTGTATGATGCACTCACATCGGCTGATATCCTCCTTATGACCGAGACTCATGCGTGAACTGTATGGCCTCTCCTAGATATCATAGGGTACCACTAATTCTCATCTTGCAGACAGGAAACAAGGAGCTCTAGTGGAGTCAGGGGGTCAAGAGGAGTTGCTTGCCTGGTTAGAGACTCTCTCCAGAAGAGGGTCGCGTTGATGGTCTCTGACAAGTACGCCAGATTCATGTGGATCTGAGTCATAACCAAGATTTTCCCTCTGAAACATGTATACTTCGCAGTTTGCTACTTCCCACCTGCGTCCTCATCATTTCCCTTCCACAACGAAGCGAATGAGGATCCTTTCATGGATCTGTACATTGGCATCACTCAATAGTTTGTTGATGAGGAGTTTATACTTATGGGGGATTTTAATGCTCATACCAGGGACCTCAAGGGTCCTCTCCGTGATCGTTCCGAAGATGTGTATTGTAATAAGGGACTCGACCCTGCTGTAGTAGGTCTCCATCGAAATTCAGAAGATGCTCTGGGTCCCACTACAGCATACGACAAGCATCTCCTGCAGTTAGGGGAATCCCATGAGTTGCTTATTCTGAACGGCCTCCCTTGCTTCCCAAACTCTCACCTTTTCACGTGTTGGCCACATGGTGGTGGGGCTAGCGTGGTGGACTACGCCCTAGCCGATCGGAACCTACTCCCCTTCATTCGAGATTTCTCCATCTCCCCCATCCCCCTAGCGAACCATGCACTTCTTTCTCTCCCTCCAAGTCGACCCCCCCGCCAACCTCGCCCTCCCCTAATAGCCACCCCTCACCACCACAGACCACCATTCGTTTCGACGAAGGCGACCCGGACATCTTCCTTTCAGATCTCCGCCGGATTCTTCTTTTTGAGGCCCACTTTTCTGCACTCGACTCAGCCTCTGCCAAGTACTAATGCCCCTCATCTGCAATCTGGGAAGCAGCACTTAACTCTTTCCCCCACTCCTAAACCCGGCTCCTGCCCCATGAACAAGTGGTACGATGAGGATTGCAAAACACTTCACCGAGAACTCTGTCATGCCTTCCTCCATTCCCATCCGAACTACCCCGGCATCCAAAGGTCTTACCGTCGTCTCCTTCACAAAAAGCAACACTTCGTCACTCAGAGAAGACGGGTGCTCGCAGCCCTCCTCGCCCATTCCCCCAAACAATTTTGGCGTACCATCCTCTCTCAGCGCTCCCCTCTGTCACCCAACCTGGAACCTGCTTCCATGTTCTCCCACACATCCAATCTCTATGACATCCTCGGCCAAGCTAACATTCATGTTGCATCCCCCCCCCCTCCTCCTACCACCTCTTCATCAACAACGACGTCATAGAAACCATCTGGGCGATGAGTAACAGCAAATAAGCAGACGAAGAAGGCTACCAAGCAGAGTTCTTCAACCATGGTCTCCGGGTTCTAGTTAGCTACTTGGCTGATCTCTTTAACCACGTGGTGTGTGACGGATTTCCACCGGTCTGGTCCCATCACATCATCCATCAGATTCACAAGTCAGGAACCACCGCTGATCCTAACAACTATAGAACGATCATGGTAGGCCACACGTTCTCAAAACTCATTGCTACTGTTCTCCACAGGAAGCTTTCCAACGATTTCGAACAAAGAAATCTTAGAGCCCGTGGTCAGGCAGGGTTCAGACCAGCACATCAGACTATCGACCACATTTTTACTCTCTGAGCCGTGATTGAGGAGGTACGTCGCCGCTCCTCGAAAGTCTACTGTTGCTTTGTAGATTTTCGAAAAGCATTCGACTCAGTTCTGAGAGAGGATCTCTTACAGTGACTCAGGGATATCGATATCTCAACGATCCTACTGACGGCTATCATGCGCTTATACGAGTCAGTTCGAGGCCGCCTTCGCACAGCCCGAGGGTTATCCGAGTTCATTTGTAGCACCATCGAGGTGAAACAAGGTTGACCACTCTCCCCCACCCTGTTTGGAATCTACATCGACGAGCTGGAGACCTTCCTCCGTGAGCATACCCAAGAAACAGATGAGTGACTCCTCCACCAAGTCCTGATCTCTATTCTACTTTTCGCTAATGTCATTGTACTCCTATCTTCCTCCCCGGAAGGTCTGTAGAGCCAGCTTGATGCCTTAGCCCTGTTCTGTGAACTTCAAAAGCTGACTGTGAACCTAAGCAAAACAAAGGCGATGATCTTCAATGGGGTTAAGAAAACCTCAGACTTCCGTTTCTTATTCAAAGGGAAGGAAGTTGAGATCACCAGCACTTACACTTATTTAGGAGTGCAGTTCTCTGATCGCCGCTTCAGTCTACGACCAGCTCTCCGGCCTCGAATCAATAAGGGGTACGAGTCCTAGCCCTCCTCGAGAGACAATGTTTTCATCACCATTTCCAAAACATTTCATCCAAGATGGATCTGCTGAATACCTTGATCCGTCCCACTGTTCTATATGGATCAAAGATCTGGGGGCCCTCCCTACTCGAGTCAGATTGGGCATCGGCTAGAGAATCCATATCCTTCTTCTCCAACATATCATCAGATGTAAGCAGACAGTGCCGCACCACATCATCCTTGCTGAATTTGGAGCCCAGCCTTTCCGCCTCGAGGCAGTTTTCATATTGGTTTCCTTCCTGCACCAGATCCGAGGGTTAGCCGACTCATCAAAAGGTCGGGACAGGTACCCTTTTCTAGTGTACTTCTCTGCTCAAACTATCGCCTGTGATACTCGCCCATGCAGGGCCAAATATTGGCTTACAAAGGTCTCAAACCTTCTTGCTTCAGTAGGGATCCAGTTAGATCGTCTCCCCCCGTTCCAGTACTCTCTGGACGCTCCTGGGCACCTTCTGCTTATCCAAAAAGAGTTAAACAAGATCATCATAGAGGATATTTACAAGCAGTTTGTCCAGGTTACTTGGATTAATCCCCCAGGAGGATTTCGCCCCAAAATGGCCTTTTATGCTGAACATTTCTTAGAGATCAGAGACGGGCTCATTCTCCGGCCCCAGTATACGTTTCGCCATTGGATGCATGCTCTTTGGATCCCTCTCGGACAATTCAGAGTAGGATCACATAAACTTCGGGTTGAGTCTGACCACCAGATTGATAGATCAGATACGATCTGCCATCTATGCCATCTACAAGAAGTGGAAATCGAGTCACATTTTATCTTCAGGTGTCCTGTCTACTATGAAATTAGAGGACGCTTCTATTTCTTGTTCAGGGGGACCCAAACTCTCGCAGCCTTCTTCAGATATACCGACCAAAAAAGTCTTGCGCTTTATATTCAGGAGACCCTCAGGCTTCGAGCGCAAATCCTCCATCCTCCCACTAGACCAAACACCACACAGCGGATCACGACATTTTTCAGCGTGCTACCTTCTTCCAGGGGCACCAAGAGATCTACTGACCTCGACATCAACCCAGCTACCAAATCAGTGAGGGCTGTGGGCTCTCGACCCACGAGATCTTAACGACAACTCCAGACCAGACCTCCCTTCTAGAGGCACTCAAGACCCTTGGAGCAACCGAATCCGGTTGTCTGTTAGTCGAATCCGACTATCATTATAATAATGAAATATAAATAATAATAATAATATATTGGATGATTGAAAAAATATACAATAGGGTCGCCTTTATAGGCTTTGAGCGTGAAGGGTTACACCCTTTCATATAATTAACTAATCTAATTAATAATTTATTTTATATTCATTACATTGCCACTCCCCTTAAGGAAGCTTTGTCCTCAAAGCTTAAGTATTTTTCTAGTGTCGTTCTTCATTCTGACTCGGTGTCGGTATTAGAATCGGACGAGGTCTCTTGTGCAGAGACTTGCACTTCCTTTCCATTGATGATTTTGCACTGTATTGTCTCATTGTTCCTACATTTATGACCAGCGGTCCAATCATCACCGCATCGACGACATATGTTTTTCTTCTTTTTTCTATTATCAGTGTAACTGTTAGATAACTTCGATCTATTTTCCATTTCATAGGCATATGATTGAGGTTTGTTGCATTAATGAACAGATGACCACGTATCTGCACAGTACCTACATTGTGTATCTTTTTCTTGCCGATAATGGTTATCGCCTCTTGTTTTAATTCCTTCCAATTTGCGTTCTGCGGCTTTTGCTTTATGTCTTGCTACTTCTACGTTAGGTATGTCATGCAACCTTAACTCTTTTTGGAGGTATGGTTTAAGACCCCCTAAATAGGTTTCGAGTCTTTGCTTGTCAGACAACCCAAACACTCATGTCGATAAGGATTCCCACTGATGTGTGAATTCCTCAACGTTTCCGACTTGTTGTAGTCTGGTAAGTTTAGTGAAAAATTCATTTTCTTTGATTCCTTGAAACCTATTAAAAGAATCATTTTTGAACAAGTTCCAGGTGTAGGTAAAATTATCTCTCTTCCACCATAAGTACCAATTATAGGCGTACCCTTCCATATGCATTGACGCATATTTCACCTTCTCCTCATCAGATTGAATGTTGTAAATGTCGAAGTATTCTTTTGCTTTGTTTAGCTAAGCAACGCATTGGTCTTCACTCCCATTGTATTTCGACAACTCTATTTTTGCCTTAGGTGGGTGCACTCTGTAAGACGACGTTGATTTCCTTTTGCCTTATGGTTTGATGGTGGCTCAGAACTACTGGACGATGAAAGTGACATATCTGAATTGCTTCGTTGTTGGCGGTGATTTTTAGTTTTTCTTTTCTCTACTATTTTACTTATAGCGTCTATTTTGCTGTTTAATCGTGCCTCCATACCTGGCAGTACTTGTGTTTCTATCTCTTGCTTAAGCGTCACATTGTTAATCTTTATTTCTTTTTGCAATTATTCTTGATTCTTTGCGAGTGTTTCCTGGGCGGCAACATGAAATGAGGCATCTAGCATGTGGACCGCTGACTTGGCCCGGACTGGGTATGAGCCTTTGTAACATCTCGATTAATGTATTATGGTTCTGTGTCATGGTGCTCATGTTCTGTGTTAAGGTGTTTATGTTTTGCGTTATGGTACTCATTTTGTCATCCACGTCTTTTTGTTTTTCGTTAGGATGTCAAGTTTGTCGTCGAGCCTTCTTTCTATTACCAAAACAAGATCGTTTTTTAGTAATGTATTGTTAATTTGCATCTTTTCCTTCAAGCCTTCTTGGTTAACGACAAGGGACTTTATGTCCTCCATTTCTTCGATCTTCTCTTTCAGTTCCTCCATGGTCTTGGACCTTGTATACGGAGGTGTGTATTTCGGCGATATTTTGGCTTTTGAGGTGAAATTGAATAATAATATATTAAATAATTATAAAATGGTGAGGTTTTAAGAAATAATAATTAATTATTATATAATAAAACCTTATATTTTTTTTTAATATAATAAAACCAAATTGAAAAATTATAATTATGTTATAATATAATATATTGAATTTATATTATAATATATTGAAATAATATATTATAGTTTATAATATATTATAACAATTTTTTTGTTTTTTTGGTTTTGCAAGTGGTGGAGGTGAGATGACGGCGCGGTGATGGAGGCGACGAGGGCAGGGACATGCAAGAGCCGGTTGGATCAGCGAGGGAGCAGCGCGCACGGGAGTTTTGGACAGACGGGTTGCAGGTTGGATATGGTTGGATCAACTACGAGGTGGGATGACAGCGCAGAGGGCTACGTTGGTGGGTGGTGGAGAGATGGGTTGTGGAGGGAGGTCGCAAGCGAAGCAAAACGTATTGGAGGGCTGAAGGATCCCAGGAGGGAAGGCGCACAGGCCTGGCTGGGCAGTGATGCGGCCAGGTGGAGTTTGGATGCCCACTGCGGCAGTGGAGCAAGGGGAGGAGGGAGTGCGTAGAAGCTGACGCGTGGAGAAGAGAGCCGATGAGAGGAAGAGTTGGTGAGGAGCGGGCTGTGGAGTGTGAAGGAGGGAGAAACGGTGCACGTGTGTGGTGAGGAGTGATAAAAAAATGAGCAGGAGAGATGGAGCAACGGAAGAATGTTGTGAGATGAGCCGAAACCAAGCTGAGGTGGGAGGAGCCGAATCCGAGCTCACCCAAGGAGTTGATGAGCCGAGTCCGAGCTCAAAATGCAGGAGCAAATCCACTCTGATACCAAATGGAGCAACCGAATCCGGTTGTCCGTTAGTCAAATCCGACTATCATTGTAATAATGAAATATGAATAATAATAATATATTGGATGATTGATAAAATATACAATAGGCTCGCTTTTATAGGCTTTGAGCGTGAAGGGTTACACCCTTTCATATAATTAACTAATCTAATTAATAATTTATTTTATATTCGTTACAACCCTCCAGACCCCGCCGACATCAGCCTAGAGAGCGCCCCGCGCCCACCAGATCCGAATCGGGGCAGCAGACACTTTTGCATTTCCCTTAGTTTTCTTCACTCAACCTCGGATGTTAGGAGTACCAAACCCTCCTTGGTCACTGTGGCTCCCGGATCTTGTCAACCTGAGCTTCGTCGCCCCTGTGCAAGGTTACAGAGGTGGAACTGGAGCAAGAGCTCTCTCACGCTACAGCTTAGCTTGCCTTGTACTACTTTACTTCTTTTCCATTGCTTATATTGTATTTCTGTTAAGGGAGATCGTTTGATCATCCCACATGCATAACATATCATTGTAACCGATAGTCCCATTGACCTACTTTGTGGTCATTAGTGGACATTAATAAAATTATCTTATCTTATCTATCTTATCTTATCTCTCCAACAAAAACCAAACCTAGTCTAGCCGATTATAGATTTAGTTTTTGTGCTTCCATCAAATAGAGGCACCAAGAGGCAGGAAAACATCACCACTACATCATAAATCAGATCTATGAGACCCTAGGATGCCACTAATGCTCGTTCAACTAGACCCTTGCAATCATGTCCCCTCAGATCCTAATATATCTCACACTGCAACCGCAACCAAGGTACTTCCTATGCGTCTCAATCATGAGCTTCAACATACAAACAATGAGACATCCTATAGCATATCTTCCTTCTCTTAGAAATCATCCAACCAATCATCTATCAGGAGGTTCTTCCCTTCGGCCTCGAATGTTAGGAGACAGAGCATCAAGGGATATTGAAGCATTTATCACCCCCTAGGCAAGACATAGCCTAGAGGTCTTATGGTGCTTGGCCTTCGGTTCTCCACTGTTTTTGGATATATTTGCATCGTCACTTTGCTTCATTGCTCCATGTGGTTAGCTATTGGGATTTAGTCATTTAGATCTTTTTTAACATAAGCTAAACCAAAAACAACACAATAAAAGCAATGTTCCACCAAGTTTCTAGAAAGTGGAGACACAAGAACAAAGAAACACATTCAAGGGATGTGCAGGGATGTGCATACGCGAGTTTCCTTCAAGCAACACGTGTGTCATACGCGATTTGCCTATATTAATACCCACGTATACCTTAATTCGACATTAAAAAAATATAAATCGAGATTACATGAGATTAGTTGGGCCCTAATCCATAACTATCATAACTGTCTCAACCATCCCAACCTTCGAAACCACTCTATTTCCCAAAGTATAAATAGAGGCCTTGGGGTGGGGCTAATAAATCAATTTTTGGAGAGCAAAGTTATGCTGGTGGTATATCTTAGGAATCTTGGAGCAGCAGAACTCAGAGTCCTTGGTTGCAGAGGAGTCCTTGTGTCAAAAGCTAGGTTGTATTCTTACCTATTCACCTTTTGTTAATAAAGAGAATTATTCTTCCATCTAGTATTGTTTATCTCATGTGTATTGGTTTTATGAATATGTTCAATGATGTTATTATTATGCTTTTCATCTAACCTTTGATTTATATATATATGAGATATTGCTTGAAGAATTGGCTCTTTGCATGTGAAGAGATGCATCCCTAGCAGCTTTGGAGAAGATTGGAGCGGGAGAAGATCAAGCTTGGATCAACTATCGTTAATCGGGTAAGTCAAGACTTTCTTCCTATTCTCTTTCCATTCTCTGTAAAAGCTGATTGTTTGCAAGTTAGTAGTAGGTTGGTAACCCCATACCCTAGGTTATAAGGGTGAAATGTCCTGAACAACAGAACTGGGGAGCCCAGCCTGCTGTGTGTTTATTCTGTAGAATCTTTACCAGTCTTTGCTATGTTTATGATTCTGAGTGTGGTTTTTCTTATCTTGCTTTTAATTCATAGTGTAGTGTGCCCAAAAGGCTTTACTTTTTTTTCTTTTTGAAAAAAAAAAAAATTGTATACGTGGGTTGCTGTTATACACAGTCGCGTATAACAACTTGTATACGCGAGTTGCTCTATAAGACAGTCACATATGGTACGCGGGTTGTCTTCAGACACAATCGCGTATATCCTGTAGCAGCATAATTTTTTAGTAGGGTTTGCTTGTCCCTGTTCTGCTTGATTTTTGCTTGCTTAGGAGTCTTCTGATTCTGGCATGACTCTGTGAGTCTAAAAGTCTTTTGTCACACCTTGTGCTTGTTTTTCAAGCCTTTGAGCTTTCTTGATTTGAATTTTCTTTCATCTCGTAATTTGAAGTTGGTCCTCCTGCTTGGTTGATGAGTTCAGTGCTTTGTGTCTAAGTCAGTCATTAGGGCTTTGGATACTTTATATTATGTACTGCATTTGGTAGTGTCAGGGTATCATTTGTTCTTTTGTGAGTCTAGTGGACATTTTTGGGTTCAATAGTCTCTCCAAGTCGGTTTTTTCCGAGTCTTCTTCTTGTTTGGTTGAAGCGGGATTTTTTGGGTCCTTTATATTTCATTTTACTTATTATATGCTCTGATTATTCAAACTTGTTCAAAAAATTTGCATTTAGTTGCATTGTAGTTTTTGAAGAATTTGAAAAAGTGAAGAAAAACATCTTATACTTTTGCATTTAGTTGCACTTAGTCGTTTTCTTTTCAGTATTTTTTTCAAATAAAATTTCAAAAATTATAAAAAGAAGTCTTAATTTTCTAGCACTTAGTTTCAATTTCATTAGCTTACATTTACAAAAAAGAAAAGAAATTTGGATTAAGTAGTTGCAATTTGCTTTGGAATTTGCTTTATACATCATTTTACCTTTTCTTATCGAGTCTATAACATCACAGAGTTTCCCGCCATTTACCTTCTGACTAAGAACAACCCTTAAAATGAACAATATAATTTAAAAATTATTAGTAAGTTTTATTTTATAGGCTCATACACCAACTAGCTTAGGCTAGACTTATGGAATAGGGGTTTAACTCTCCACAAGTGTTTAAATTCAGACGTAGTTGGCCAATCGTTAAGCAAATCCTCTTCTATGTTGATTGTATCTGGGAAGCTCCTTTCAAACGGGAGTTAAGCACAAGGCCGCGTGGAGGCTTGGACTGAGGAGATAACCCTCTGATTCCTTGTCAAAGCATAAACCAAGGTTTTTGCGCATCTGAGGATTCTGTCTTAGACAGGGTTTCGGGCTTTGCTACCCTGCCTATGTGTACAAACCAGGCTTGCGACTGTTCCCCCAGACTGTCAGTATAGTTTCGGTAGCCTTTAGTCTCTTTTGACATTTAGGGTATACACAAGTACACCAAAAGGCTATTTCTGCTTGACCTTGGACGGCCTTGGAAGTTAACCCTTGTAGAAAGTGTGGGAGGGCGATGGGTGATACCTCCACTTGTGCCTAAGAACATCTTCAAGGACGCCAAATAACTGTCTCTCAGCTTTCTTCTGGAAAGCATATCTTACACCCTTTTTGTTTGTTGTGGCTTTAGGAAATTTTGCAGTGATTGCTCTGTGGTTTGTTTGTGTTTAGCCGACCTTAGGGTGTGAAGAGTCAAATTTTCAATCATGGAGGACCAACCTCTTAGAAGGTCAATAAGGTTGCAAAACCTTCCTCCATTTACTACAATGGAGCCTCCACCGCCCCCTCAAAGGCGAAGATTAAACACAGACGGTTCTTTCGAACCGATAGGAATTAGTGAAGTTCCGGGTGAACCAGAACTTAGGGCAAACTAGGTTGATACAACCACAGTAAAGATAGAAGACTTGCAAGCTGACGAGTTTGCAAGAAATTTTAATTCACCTTTTACTAACCTAAACGAACCAATGATCGTCCAGGTTCGTCCTTTCATTTTACCTGTGATTGGTGTTCCTGTGAGCAGACTAATGTCTAGTGCAGGAGAAAGTTCTTTTACCCCCATTTCAGCTATTTCGGCTGAAGGAGTGCCACCTCCCCCAGTTGGTACCCTTAGAACAAGTATACCTGTTACTCCCTTGACTCCAGCTAGTCGGGTGGTTCAACCACCGGCTTCCACAAATGTGGTAGGCACTTCTGGTGGGGTGGTCACTGGGATTCCTAGTGTACCTTCTGCTTCACCTTCTTTTGCACACACTGCTCAGAGTAGTCCTGCTGGATCCTCTTCATTTGTCCAGGGTTTTCCTTGGAATGGGGGGCACATTCCCCCATCCACTCCATATGTAGGCTCCACACCTGCATATGTAGGGGTGCAGTTTGGAAACACTAACCCTTATGGTCAAGGTTTTCAAACGCCGATTTTGGCTCCTTTCACGAGCTCTCCTTTCTCACTCTTTAGCGGATGGATACCTGCTCATGTTTTCCAAACTCCGGCTTCATCTGGAACAGCTCAAAACACATACATTGCACCACATGTGAACAATCCACTGGCTTATGGATGGAATCCTTTCCAAAGTGGTCCGACTACTTCGCAATCGGTAGCTAGGGGCAACCCCGCTTTTACTTTTGGGAATCAGAGGGCAAGTCTTTCTACTTCCCAAGCTCATACTTTTCAGGCTCCGGTTAGACCCAAACTTCCTTTCCTGGCAACTTTGAACTTGCCAGACTTGTCCAAGTTAATGAATGACTCGGTGAAACATGATGCCACCTGTCCCTACCAAATTACCCTCGGATATTCCAAAATTCGAAGGCAAAGTTGGTGAAGAGCCAGGGGCTCATATCACCACCTTTCACTTGTGGTGCTCTTCCAACTCACTGAATGATGACACCGTTTGGTTGAGATTGTTCCAAAGAACTCTAACTAGTGCCACAACAAAGTGGTACATTGAAATGCCCTCTACTACATTTGATAGTTTTTGGGACTTAGCTAATCTATTCCTTAACCATTTCCAGCTTCCCGTCCGGTATGATGCCGACACAGACTTATTGTCCACCTTTCGGCAAGACAAAGCCACTCATATTTCAGATCACATCCAAGAGTGGCGAAGAGGGAAAAGGCTCATTAAGGCCACTATCCCTCCCGAGTTTTTGTTAGAATGGTTCCTTAAATCCTTATTGTCGTATATATCTAAGGATCTATCCACTTCGGGAGTAACCAATGAGGAAGAGGCTATCCTCAGGGCCCAGCAGTTAGATTTGATATATTCTCAGTCTGGGATTCTATATGAAATCATCCCTGATGCACCGAGGCCAACACATAGTGTTGAGAAACCTAAGCCTGGACCCCATGACGATGGTGTGGTTGGTTCAGTTAAATCTCCCATTGTGGAATCTCTGGCGAAACAACTCCATGAGTTGTCCGTTAAACAGTCTACAGCAGAAGCAGCAAAGGCTTCCCCCTCACCCCAAAATGCAAACGTTTTTGCTCAATCCTCCCAAAAGGGCAATCAACAGCCAGGTGGGAAAAAAAAAAGGGAAGAAAGGAGAGGGAAACCAAAACAAGCCAGATCCCACAAACAGTGTTGATGGGGGCAAAAAAATTAAGAAACGAGTGAAGTTTCCTTGCAAGTTGTGCCAGGAAGATCACCTGACCCATCAATGCCCTCTTATAGATCAAGCTCAGAAGCTGCTGAAAAATCAACAATCGGTTGTTCTAAAGGATCCTTTTCCCCAAGAGCAGAATGCGGCTTCAGCTTCTAATGTAGCAAGGGGCACTGCTAATGCCCCTGACCCAAACTATATCAACATGGTTCGATCCCAGACCTTACTCCAGACTAGAAACAAGAACTATGAGACAGAGGCTCTTGAGAAAGGTAAGTCTATAGGTGAAACTCCTAACCCTCTCACAATTGAAAAACCTGTTGAAACTATGCCTAAGATACCAAAAGGTGTCTTCAAGAAAGCATTGCACAATCCTAATGCTAGGGCTGCAACTAATTACTCTGTAGTTGAAGATTTAGCCCAAACCCCTTGTGCGATGTCTGCTTTGGAGGTGTTACAAAGTTGTCCCACCCAGCAAGATGCGCTCTTAGCAACCTTAGGTAGTATGGATTCATCGAGCCTCATGGCGAAGTTTAATTTGTCTGATGTCTAAATTCACCTGCCATATCATGTAGCCTTATCGATAGATGTCATCCATGGCGAAAAAACCATTGGAAGGGCAGTTGTCGACGAGGGTGCTTCCACATGTGTCATGTCCTTGTCTTGCTAGAAGGCTCTTGGATCTCTAGAGCTAGTTCCATCGAACACCCTACTTACTGCTTTCGACGAAAGGTCATTTCGTCCACATGGTATCCTGTCGGCTTTTGAGATAAAGTTGGCAGGGAAGGCAGTGTCTGTTGAATTAGAGGTAATAGATGCACCGTTGGATTATAACTTGCTCTTGGGGAGAAGTTGGACTTATGCCATGTCTGCTATTGCATCGGTCATTCTTCGAGTGGTAGTGTTTCCACACGAAGGGAAGTTGGTTACAGTAGACCAACTCAGTTTCACTCGAAAGGGCCGCATGGAAACTAATGAGTCCATTGTGCCATTGGTTGATCAGGTCAAACCTGCTTCAAAGAGATTAGGGGCTGGAATGTGTGCATCATTAATGGGCACATTTGATATCCCAGCCCCGATTAACTATTTAGGTTCTACTAGTGTAGGTAAGTCTATTGCAACGGTTGGCAATAGAACGGATCCTTGGGTCCTTCCTTCCCGTCATGAGCCTGAAGTGCCCTTATCGGCGATGGAAGTAGCTTATCAAGCTATCGTTAACACCAATGTTGATCCTGTTTCGGTTCCTCCTACAGTCTCAGAGAAACTGGAAGAGACTTATCTGCCTGCTTGGGCAGAGAACTCTTTGTATACTGATGATTGCTTAGATATGGTTTTGTCGTCAGATGAAGCCATTTTGGAAAACATGAATGGGCGAGATAAGATCTGTGAAGATTTTTACCATAAATCCCATTTCCTTCCAAAGCTAAGTAGAATTCAAAACCAGGAGTTTCATATGAGACTGGCGGAAGATGTTGTTTCTACCAATATCTTTCCAAACCCCGACGTTGTTGAAACTATGCATATTGATGCAAATTCTCTTTTAGAAGAAATTTTCATATATACTTCCCTGTTAAAGGAATTTCACGACCCATATGTCTGGTCATCCTTACTAGGCATAGATCCATATATCGTTGAACTTGGAATCCAAACCTACCTAGATTCTAAACCTGTTCGACGAAGATGGAAAAAATACTATGCTTAGGGTTAGTACTATTTTCGTGTATTTTATTGTATATAACTTTATGTACAATAGCTAGCCAGTTTGTGTTCTTATATCATCTATTGGTTGTTACAGATGCCTTCCGAGTGGTTCGCAGGTTTTCCAGATGGCGCTAGTCGTCACACTTGCAACCTGGCTTCAACCGCATGGGTTATTTACTCACCCTCAAGTAAGCTAGTTGCCTCTGGAGGCGCTTATCTAGGTCCTGCTACCAATAATATAGCTGAATACAGGGCCATCATTGAGCTGTTATGGGATGATGTGTCACATTGCATCACTCAGTTGGAAGTTAGACTTGACTCTCAACTGGTGGTTCCCCAGCTCAATCAAGCTTATCAGGTGCGAAACCCTATTTTATTGTGTCAGTTCTTACAAGTTAAGTTATTGGAAAGAAATTTTGAGTTTATTACATTCAATCACATTCCAAGAAATCAAAATTCATTAATTGATACATATGCGAATTATATCTTAGATTGGCATTTGACACACATTCCATAAAATATACAACAGACACATTGCAAAACACATGTAAATAAACTGGCAAAATATATATATATGTGTGTGTGTGTGTGTGTGTGTGTGTGTGTGTGTGTGTGTGTGTGAATATTTGTCCATATAGATAGGTCGAGTTCTTGATCCTCAGATTCAGTCATAGCTGTATAGATATACAAAAATAGATCATAATCCATAAAATGCTCCCACGACCTAATCTTGACCACCCTGGTCATCCTGACCATCCTAGTCACCCTGGTCATCCTGGTTGTCCTGTCCCCGAGCATCTTCAGCTTCTTCAGCTGTTGCAGCCTCTATGTAAACAAGCACTGCCCTTGCTACCCTCCTCATAAGGTGTATTCAGGTAGGTGGGATACCAACCACTAGTTCCTGCATGATGGCAAGGATCTGCTCAATGCATAAAGTAGGGACTCTTTGGGTAATCCTGGCTAGCTTCCCCTCAAGAACCCTGATCAAACCCTGATCCTTCCCTGCCACTGGTCGCACATACATACGAGGATGCCCATTAGGGCGGACTAGTCCAATATCTACATTTTAAACATTAAAAAGGATTAACAACTTTATACATGTGTATATATCTTTTATGATTAAAAATTCATAAAAACTTTAAAAAAACTTGAAAAACCAAAATACCTAATGCTCCCCATGCTCCTCCAAGAGGGAAGACAAGGTCATTGTCACCCCAGAAATCCATCCCAGCATATGGAAACTGCTCCAATGCTGGTAGCTGCCATCTCCACCATAGGTAGAAGTTATCATCGTAAACACTCTGAACCGAGCCACTACCACCCTGGCGGAGAAAGATTTCTCCCCACCTACTCAATCTAGGCTGACGGGGAGAGAAAGATGGAAGAGGTACTGCAGGGCTAAGGGCAGGCACTCTCTCAAAGAAAAAGGCCACCGATATACTAGAATAGCCAAAGTTCTTACGTCGGCCTCTCTTGCAGTCAGAGAGTTGCTTTTTCATTATCGGGATTACTCTCGAGCACCAGTCAAATAAAGCTCCCTGTAGACATTCCACCGCAATTCTCATTTGGTTTCGAGTTGCAAGATGGAGTGATGACGATCCTGCAACCCTTACTACTGTGCTTACCAACACCTGTAATCGCAAGCTACGAATATGTGCAATAGGTATGCAAGTTCCCCTTTTTCAAGTGCCAGGTGCGCAGTAAGTGTCAATATAGCTCTGAACACTTAGAAGGTCATCACTCCTGTCGGTACCTTCCAAGTTGACAGGAGCTCCCCGTCGTGACAAACCTGCAATAAAATAGATGTCTTCCAGTGCAATTTCTAGAATCTCACCTTGTAGGTCAAATGCACCTAGATCATGATCCCAGTAGTGGATCAAAAACTCCAGCAAACGGACATTAGATCGCATAGGTGAAGTACAAAAAAATTTTAGCAACCCCCTTTGTCGTAATGCATGCACCGTGGGGGCACTACGAAGTGCATCTTGGTCCATGGTTTAATGTTCCCTCTCCCTACACTCCAACACCATGTTTTAGCATGTCCATAAAGCCATTTTCAAACATTAAAAGTCATTCAAAAACTTTGATTTTGGCCCTAATTATGCTTTTCATATGTTGCGCAGTATACGCGTCAGTCCTTTAGACATGTCGCGTATCATATGCGGGTTGTCTTTGGGCAAGTCGCGTGTACACGACTGTGTAGGTTGCATACCCGCGTATACAGCGCAACCTTCCTAAAACTGGCTTAAAACATTAAATTTTTGCATAAAATTAAAAATTTAATTGGATGAAATGAAAGAGCATGAAGAGCTGATTTACTTGACACTTGCGGATTTGAAATTCATCCACTGGTTTGCCCACACCGAGCAATTGAAGTCAGAGGTAAAAATGGCCTATATTGGGTAAAAATATGAAATGGTGATTTTGATTTCCATTTTTGAACTATTTATAGAAATAATATCAAAATGTGAGTTTTTTAGCCTACAGTTTTAATTTTCATTAAAAATCAAACTAATGCCATGTCATGTTTACCTAATGCAACAGGTCCGAGATTACTCAAAGTTGTTTTCCACTCATATAGGATAGGATATTGGTCATTTATATGCATTTTTGCATTTATACCTACTCCGCCTTAACCCTAGGATCATTACTTTGACCATGGACTATGGTATTTAACCATTATTACCTTGTCTATACCATTGTTCTTCCATGGATAGAGCTTCTTTCCATGAGTACCCTAGTTTAGAACATAATTTTTGTCGTTTGGTACTCATGCCGCATTTGTCGTAGGTTAGGGGAGCCTTCTTAGCTACTTTTCACGCCAAATTGAGCCTCATTTTGGTCTCTTTTTACAAGCTATCCCCTTTATAAGGCTCCCCGCCCTTATGGAGTTTCTTTAGGCCCAGATCTAACTACTCAAAATAGACTTGACTGCCGAGTAAACTTGTCCATTCAGGCTCGTTAAGAATATGTGAATGGGCATCCACATTGGTGGTAGGTTATCACTTTCTCGGACCATGTGGAATAATACGAGAAAGGATTGCTCTCTTTTCTACGGAATTGAGAAGAGTATTCTCAGGCATAGATTTATCACTTTTTCAAACCTGAGGGACTAAACTTACGGAAAAGGAGCGCCCGATATGAGCTTAGTTTTCTCTTTTTCGTGCTCTGGACCTAAACATGAAAAAGATTACGAGTGTACTTTATGTCTTTGTCATGCTCGTTAAACACTAAGAACAAAGCATCGAGTTTACTGTTGTAAGGCCCATTCATTGTAATCAAATGGATCTTTCCGAGTGATCTTGCTTTCCTTCAAACTCGTAAAACTCAAGCTATATGCTGCTCTTGAAGGAGAGTTGGGTAGGTGGTAATTTAACCTTTTTCGGACCTCCCTGACTAAGTACGAAAAAGGTGCGCCTTTTCTTCTTCGGAAGTTAAGAGAGTTCTTCTGTGGTATGTTTTATACTTATCCGGCCTCAAGAGACTAAATTGGACAAAAAAGGAACCCCCTGGAGTCTTCTTCAGAGTTTTCAGACTCTCTAAACATGAAAACACCAAAGAGCATGTACTAGTTTGGGCTAGTAAAATCCACGAATCAGTGACATCATCAAGCATTATTCTCTCCCCTCTTCAAGCTTGTCAAAAATGAAGAGAGACCTGAGTTGACTTTCCTGGACTCGTTCAAATTTAACAGGAAAGATAAGAAAAAAGTTTTCTTTTTAGGTCACAAACGGTGGCAGCATGTCCTCCTTGAACATAGCATTTTCTGAACTTTCCGATACTCATGTCTTAGTGTACACTTTCAGTTTCAGCTATCATTTCGAGTTGTCTTACTCCTCCACTTATCCTTTATACATGGGGAATTTGATCATGTCTCCTACATGACAAATAAGTCTAGTTGCCCTATCTGCAAAGTTAAGAGCTGCCTTGGGTCATCTCTGTGTCATGCTCACTGTTCAAGGATTTATCCATGTTTCTGCTTATTATCCTGATTCCATCATTATCCTATCTGACTATTACTTGTGTCTGCCTTCCCTTATCCAGTTCCTAGTCACTCTTGTGATCCGTTGGAGGATCTATTACCTTCCTCATCACAATACAGTTTCTCATCAGCACTTCCTGAAGACGAAGACCTAGAGTTTTGATGATGGTACCTTAGGATTCACTTTCATCATTGGTGAACTCCTTTGCTTCAGTTGTCAATTTCACCTATTGATTGACAATCTGTTGAATCCTTTCCATGTTCGACTTCAACACATCTATTCACATGGCCTGGATTGTACTGGTTCCTTTGGATTTTGACGAAGACCTTGGGTTTATATCTATAACCTGAGTTGCGCAAGATTATGTTGTGTTCACCTTACACGGCTTCCAGATTTTGAAGACTTGTCATTGTATATTGTGGCTTCAATCCACCTTTGTAATATACGTGATATTGTACCCGTATTATATGATGTAATCAAATATTGTAAAGGAGCTAGTGTTCCAGTATATTGAACATGCCATCCTCAGATATGATTTCGTATATGACATTGTTATGTATTTGTTTCAGGTACTTCCTCTGCTTCCTTGGACTTTCGAGTTCTCCAAGACTAAGATTGTAATGTATTTCGACCATCGCTTCCCTCTCGCCTCTTACCTCACACATTAGAGGGCATCTGTTATCATCCAAAATGGCACTTCTCCGTCTGAGTGCTAACATTCATCATGTCGGTACGCAAAAGGACAATTTGGATTGAAGTGGCCAAAACACTATAGATGTGCATGACCTTTGACGCATTATCTTCAGACCAGCCTTATATATTTTTATTCTGAGTCTTGGTATGCATACGCGACTATGTGCATTGCAACTCTTGTACCATACGCAACTATGTACATTGCAACCCACGTATACTTGCATACGCGAGTTTCCTTCAAGCAACACGCGTGTGATACGCGAGTTGCCTATATTAATACCCGCGTATACCTTAATTCGACATTAAAAATATAAATTGAGATTAGATGAAATTAGTTGGGCCCTAATCCATAATTATCCCAACTGTCTCAACCATCCCAACCTTCAAAACCACTCTATTTCCCAAAGTATAAATAGAGGCCTTGGGTGGGGCTAATAAATCAATTTTTGGAGAGCAAAGTTATGCTAGTAGTATATCTTTAGAGTCTTGGAGCAACAGAACTCAGAGTCCTTGGTTGCAGAGGAGTCCTTGTGTCAGAAGCCGAGTTGTATTCTTACCTAATCACCTTTTGTTAATAAAGAGAATTCTTCTTCCAATCTAGTATTGTTTATGTCATGAGGAGACACCATCTAAATTATAGGAATACCACAAGAGATGTAGGGGTTTCTAGCATAGTGAACCCCATCTAAAATCCTTAAAAAATAAAATTCAAATATATGAAAAGCATAAATGATACATTTAACTATTCAGTGCAATATATGATGCACAGTTAGGGTATTTTTTATTAGTAATATTTTTTATGATTCAAACATTAATGGGTAGTTTTCTATGGGGAGGAACACCCAGGAACCCTTATTTTCTCTAAGGAGCATCATTGCATCCTAAAATAACTAGGAATGCTCCCCTTTCTAAGTGAAACATTTTCCTTCATGCCTCAAAAAATGTAGCGTGGGGGAATGTTTCCCACAAAGTTTCCCTATCCAAGGAACCAGGGGAGTGCACTCACTACCATAGGGATCATGTTCCTAAGTATTACCGGAAAAACCATGGATACTAAAACCACTAAATAAAACATTATCAATTTTACAAATTGACACTAGTCTTTCCTTGCATTGTGATTCAAGTTTTAAATTGTGTTTTAGTGCTCCTAGGTGAAACTATGAATAAGGAATTTCCATATTCTTTACATAGAAGTTTCTAAGATGATAAAATTCATTTGGAAATTTTCTTCCTATTTTAACATCTCAATTTCTTAGTGTCTTCCTCCTTTCCTATTGTTTCCTTAGTTACCCCCTGGTTCCTTCCCTTAACAGACCCTAACCTTTCCCAGTTCTAGAAAATCATTTCCTATTGTTTCTCATTTATGATACTAGGGGACACATTGACTGTATATTTATTTTCTGCTTTAGGTTAATTAAAAGTAAATGCTAGCACTTATTGTTGAGGTCAATTATAACCTAACTCACAAGATTCGACGATTTTTCACCTTGAAAATTGAAATTTGATGATTTTTTCAAGCAGTCGAATTTATTCATTCAGATTCGGCTATTTTTATACTGATTTTGAATTTAAAGGTCCAATGATTTTTAAGGCGAATAAATTCGCCACAAATTCAGGTGAAATTTTTTTTAAAACGTCAAAAATTAGTTTTGGGGGTTCGTTTTCCCCCTTCTTGACCCGCGGGTAACCTTATTCTCATTTTTCCCCCGTCACGATCATTGTTGTTCATTATTCATTCCACACGATCATAGCACTAAAGATTGAACCTGCTAATTCTTGAGTGAAGTGTGGTCGTCGTTCCATGGCAGAGGGAAGACGTTATAGCCTATGGCTGCTGACTAGTTCTTGAACTCAAAATTTTAGCGTAGAGTCCAAAATTCCCGAGTGTTGCAGACTCTAGACGGGTTGAACTCCAAACTCCCGTGAACTGTGGTAGACTGGCAATGAGAATCAAGACTTCGAGAGTGAGGGTTGACTGAGGACTCCAATGGACTGTGGCAAAGAGAGTGAGAATGCTGCAGACTCCCGCGAGCCAACTTCCAAGTCAAATTTCAGCATTTCTTACCCTCCAAACTTCCCAGTCCAATCTCCGAGCCTCTAGCCTCCAGGATCCAGGTTTTTAAATTTTTTATTCATTAATTATTTGAGTAGATTGCTTTCCTAGCCTCTATAAAACTGTAGTCTACAACCTGTTAGGTTGTTTGGTATCCTCCTATCTTTATTTTTTTTTCTCAGTTATCAATATTTAATATTATCAGTATCTGCAAGACTGAGGTTTTATTCAATCTTATAAATGTATTATCAATTATAAAATGTATTATTAATCAACTTGCAGTTACCAAATATCAACTTATCACTAATGTACTCTATAAAATTAAAATTTTATTATTATAATATATATGAATTGAAATTAAATGCCACTCATTATGCATAAACTTTGATTAAATGGCACCCCAAAATCTTCTATAGAGGCATGGAAATATGTTAGGAAGGAAAGGTTATGTGTTACCTGTCAGCTATGCGGGCACAAGTTTTGTGGTACCTTAACTTAGGTAATGGACCATCTCTTTGGTATCAATAACGGAAGTGCAGGCAACGTGGAAGGATGTAAAAGAATATCAGATGAACAGAATGTTGCGGTGCAACAGGAGTATGACAAATCAAAAGCGGAAAGGGGAAAAAGGAGTTAAAAAGGCACAGAATTCAGAGGGAGATTGTTGTGTCTTCTTCACCTGAAATTGCTTCTCTCACCTCAAAATTTGGTGGCTCAAGTTCCACCCCAGCAACAACAGGTGGAACAACTACATTAAATACATTTTGAAAACCTGTAGACAAACAGAAAGTTGATGATCCTGTTGCCGCCTAATTCACACTTTAAGGCACAGGAAAGTCACAACCTACTATGTGTGTCCTTGGGGGCAAGTGAGAGCTGGGGACCACTGTCACCACAGTCCACAACTCCTCCGTTTAGGCAAGATCCCAACAGAGCCAAGGGGGGTAGTCCCTATAGGAAGACTAAGTTCCAGATTTATTAATTAATTATAATTTAATTAAAGGGATCTTTTATTAAGACTGAGGCTAAGGTTCTGAGAGATGACAATCAGACTGATGCAATATGCAAGATTTAAATGACAGTCAAGCTTTTACTTTAAACCAGTGCCTAAATAATGGAGTCAAAAGATAGATTACGGCTTTATGAACTTTACAAATAAAATTGAGATTTAATCTGTGATTAAACTATAGCTTCGGTGTTTAACAATGAAATAAATGAATAAACGATATAATTATACACAGTAAGGAAATAAAACATTAAACAATGTATAGATGATTTACCAATATGGACAATGAACCAGATTTACAATATGGTAGAAAAATGCTGTGAGTGAAGATTATTAAACCAACCGTAAATTAAACAATGGAAAGATTTTAAGCATTTAAGCATTCACCACATAACGATTGTATAGCTGAAAGTAAATGTAACTTGAAAAGTAAATAAAACTGAAAGTAAAGAATTGTAGTGCAATGCTGGAGTGAAATAGTGCTTGAAATAGAAGAGTGTTGTAGAACCGGTTTTGAAATGTCTCTTGGTTTATTTTAATTGATTTTATTAAAGTTTTTCTTCTTGGATTTAAGTTTTAGAACCGGTGGTGTGACTACCCCGATCTAGTTCTTATCAAGTCGAAGAGGGAGTGCTGTTGCGCTCAACAAAGTGGGAGCAAAGCCCACCCGTAGCTCACAGGTCAAACCCCAATGGCCTGGTGCTCAACAAGGAGGACGTCAAAGCGCCTAGAGACCCCCCATGGTCTACTACCCCAAGTCGCCTCCAAGGTCACTGTTTTTAATCGACCAGACAATTACTAGATGGATGCCTATTAAACTAAGACTTCCCTGTCCCCTGGTCGTATCTCGGAGTACCCCGAAGGGTGATAACCGAGTAGAGGAGCAGGATGTGGGAAGTTGTAAGTTTTAAGAGTAAATTTTATCTGGGTAATTAGCATGCAAGGTTTATTTTAAAGCGATCAACAAGATCAACCAAACTGTATCCCTTATGGGAGGTGCCGGTATTTGATCTTGGACTTTGAAAATAAAATGTTTGATTGTAGTACAAGAAAAGAAAGTTATTTTAATTACCTAAACCCCCACTTCCCCTGTTTTTCATATCCAGCTTGAAGTCCCTAAAGGGAGATGACAAGCGGATAGAGGATACACAGGTTTAATGGGTTGTATGATTACTTTTAAACAAAAATGAAATTGCATAAACAGAAATTTGAAACAACTATTATCCTACTTCCTACTCTACTTCCTAATCTATCTACTCATGGATTACAAATGCTTATAAGCTTTGAATAATACCCCAAGAGAAACTCTCGTTGGGGTTTACAATAAATCAGAAATCTTGGGCCTATTCGGGCATCAAATCTCCTTCACTTGTGCATAACCTGTCATAAACCAGCAAACTATTCTTCGCTGGAAATCACAGAAAACACTAAAAATTTTATTAAAAAAAATTAGTACAAAAATTTACAAATTTACAGAAAAAACTGAATGTGAATTATTGCAGAAATAAGAGATTTAGAGGGCTGGAAAATGAGTTTCCAGCCACCTAAACAGTGTTTAAATAGCAGAAATAAAAGGGTAAACTAATAAACCAAACCGATTAAACTCGTTTACACAACAAGATCAATTGGAAAGGGAAAAACACTCGATGAGGGGACTTCCCTAATAACCAGTTCCATGGTGTGACATCCGTATCATATGACCCACACTAGCACATAAAATTACATTAATTTTCCCACGCAGGGGAGCGGACATTTCGTTTTACAAAGGGGCAATAGCCCTGCAAAAGTGAAAAATCCTCAGATTTTTCCAAGGTACCATTAGTACAATTATGTACATCTTCATGTACATGGAGTTGCCACCTAGTCAAATAGGTGGGCAACATCTGGCTCCAACTAGGGGACATGTGTTCGATCATCGGAGAGCACATGAGAACTCCAGAATCCCGCAACCACAAATTTCTCACCAATAACCAACATAAGGCCTCTAGTAAAAGCAATAAATAAACAATAAACAATATAAATAAATGAAATTGCTATACATATATGCATAAACAATAAACAAATGGAATAATACAAAACTTTTAAAAATACAAGGGAAAAGGGTTAGGAATACGTTACAAAGGGTGTCCCTTTGGACACCATGTTGACTCTATGTGTAATAAAACTTGAACTGTTGACCATTCCTTGGAATGTTCAATGGCTCACCATCCAAGTGACTCAGGTTGAAGGAATTTGGACCCGCAACTGATCTGATCACATAAGGGCCTAACCATAGGCTGTCAAATTTCCCATGCTTCCCTGGCTTTTCTCTGCCTTGGTCCCATAGGACAACTGTATCCCCTACTTTGAAGTCTCTCTGTCTAGCTGACTTGTCAAAGGCTTTCTTTGTCTTTTCCTGACTTTTAAAGTTTTGTTCATAAGCATTTCTCCTTATTTCATCCAACTCAACTAACTGATTTACTCTGTTTTGAAGTGCAGACTCTTCTATGTCAAACTCTCGAAGCAACTGATACACTGGCAGGGTAAGGTGAATTGGCAGCTGGGCTTCTACACCATATACCAACTCAAAAGGACTCTTGCCTGTAGATGCTTTCTTTGTTATTCTATCAGCCCATAAAGCATGTTTTATTTTACTGTCCCAAGACCTTTTGTTTTCCCCAACAATTTTCTTGACTATGGTCATTAAGTTTTTGTTACTAGATTCTGCTTGACCATTTCCTTGAGGATAATAATCTAATGCATGAGATAACACTATGCCATACTTTAGACAAAATGCAAACATTTCTGACTAGGAAACCATTCTCTGAGAATGGGTCTCGCAGCTGCACTAACTTTAACACTCCCTCTCAGCAAGAGGGACATTCTCAGCACATCGATAACATATTGTACCCTTACGTTGTGATAACTCATCTCGATGTCTTTCAAACTGTAATCAATTTCAGGGTTTCTTGAGAACCTCAAACAACTCTCCATCTTAGCATGGAACAGGATCTCATAGATCTTATTGGAAGTTATAGTTGACTTCCCTTGATAGCTAAGAATTATATTCCGCAAATCAAATTTCCAAAACGGTTGTTGGACTGACTCCTCATCAGTGACATGGCTGTGAGCCAAGGG
>LPNX010197715.1:551143-578709 GCA_001517045.1 Pseudotsuga menziesii | reverse complement strand
TCTCCTTAAATCCAGTCATATGCTTAGAGGCTCCACTGTCTATCCACCAGGAATCTGAAGAGTTGAAGGTGGGACTTGAAAGTGTTGAGGCCAAGTAATACTCTTTTCCTTGACTTGTATTCTTGGTTTCAACCTTAGACCTCTTTTGTTGAGGTTGCTCTTCTTCTATAGCAATTGAAGCATGTTGTTTCTTTCTGTGCCAAATTTTGTTAGATGGTTTTCTACACTCCCTTGCATAATGACCAGGCTTACCACAATTATAACACTTAACTCTTGATTTAAATGAATGCTTACCTCGAGGTTCCTGACTATTGTCCTTGTGTGGTAGGGGATTCTTTCCTTTCTTTGTTTTGACAAATAGGGCTGGATTATTTTCTGGTGGGGGCACGAATTTGCTTTGGATCTTGCTTTCTTCATTTAAGCAGTCATGCCACAATCTTTCAAAGTTTGGTTGATCCCCTCGTCCATTTACTGAAGCCAAGAATGTCTCCCACGTTGTAGGGAGGCCATCGAACACTGTCTACACAAGATCATCGTCTTCTACCTTATCTCCAATGGCCAAGAGTTGGCCTCTTATCTGAGCAATCCTAGAAAAGAAAGTAGCAACCTTCTCGTCTTTCTCCATTCTAACTGATCTGAGTTGTTTCTTCAAGACTCTTCTCTGAGTAGGAGCTTTCTTCTCATAGAGGTTAGCTAGAGCATCGAAGCATTCTTTGGCTGTCCTTAACGGAGCTAACACAGCCATCAGGTTATCTTTAACTGAGTCAAAGATAACTCGCTTTGCCTTGGCTTGCTTCTTTTTGAACGCTGCCCTGCCTTGGGCTGTAGTAGGTTCTTCAACAACTCTAGCAACCAAGTCATCTAGATCGCTTTCTTCTAGGATATTTAGAACCCTAGCTTTCCATGCATTGAAGTTGGAGGCTCCCTCAAGCCTATCTTCTGATTTTACTGAAGGAGTAGTCATCTTAACCTTTAATTGTCAACTTGAAAGGTAAGCTTTTGTGAAGTATAGACCTTGTCTTAGGATCAATGTAGTTTCTGTTGACTGCAAAACAGAGTTAGCTACACCCTAAGCTCTGATACCATGTTAGTTTTTGCAGGTTAGATGAGTTTTAGTACCAGTAATAAAATTCAATGCATGAACATATAAAGAACTGAGATAAAATTCAAACTGTAATAAAACGTAACAACATAAGTTTCATTTCTTTCAACTTTAACGCTCTGCTGGTCACTGCGTTAACTTAATGCTCTGCTAGTCACTGCGTTAAAGTTGATCGTTGAAATGTTTCATCAACTGTCATGTACAGAACAATAATAAATAACATGTGCAGTAAACTAATTTTCAAGTAAACTACAGTAGATAAAGAATCTTAACCATTGTTGGATCCGCCTTATACTCGGTTAGATCTGAGTTTGATCTTGTCACTGAAAGGACAAGTCAAACTGGTTGAACCATATACGTACCTTGAGAGAGAGGGGGAGTAAACAGACCTTAGTTTCTTCAATCAAATTAACAGTGCAGTCAAGAAGAATCACACAGATGCCCTCAGAGTGAAAGATGTGCAGTCAAGCACTCTATCAATAGATTCACGGTAAACAAATTCCCGCAACCAGTCAGGGTGGATCAAATAGAAAGACTCAGCCTGTGCAGAGAAAAGATTGCAGTAATAACACAGGTAAAATCTGCAGACTGCCGCAGCCCAGATCCAGTAATCCAGGCAGATCGGTGAAGACCAGGGGAAGACCAGGCAGAGTGATCCCGAGAAGACAGGCCAACAATCAACATTCAAGCTCGTGAAGGAAAGCCATAAGCCAGGCCGTGAAGGAAAAACAGAAATAAAAAAATCCAAGTCTGTGGAGAAACCGTGAGCCAGGCCGTGGTGAGAAAACAGCAATCCAAATCAAGCCGTGGAGAAAATCGTGAGTCAAACCGTGCTGAGAAACAGCAGTAAGAAAATCAAACCGTGGAGAAAAAATTCGTGAGCCAAACGGTGCTGAGAAACAGCAGTAAGAAAATCAAACCGTGGAGAGAGCCGTGAGCCAAACCATGCTGATAGACAGCAGTCAAAATCAAAACGTGGAGAGAGCCAAACCGACTGACAAACAGCGGGCAAAATCAAACCGTGGAGAGAGCCAAACCGGCTGACAAACAGCAGGCAAAATCAAACCGTGGAGAGAGCCGTGAGCCAAACCATGCTGATAGACATCAGTCAAAATCAAACCGTGGAGAGAGCCGTGAGCCAAACCATGCTGATAGACAGAAGTCAAAATCACACCGTGGAGAAAGCCGAAAAATTCCAGATCATAAAATCGCAGAGCTTGGGGATAATGAATCGAAAAGCTAAGGTGTATCATTTAATGTAAATGTACGCCTCTTTTATAATGTTTACATGTTCCACATATAATCATATAACTTAGGGTAAGATAAAGTGGCCCTAAAAAAATGGAAACTCAAAGTGTATCAAAGGGTAAAAGGTAAAAGGTTTTATTTTATTTTTATTTTATTTTTATTTTTTATTATTAATAGATCATAAATGATTTTATTAATAATTTATAATAAAGTCATAAAATAAAAAATCTAAAGGTCCAACATAATGTGAAAAATCCAAAATCATAAGTGGGTTAACCATAAATGGCCTTTTTAACAAAACATAAGGTAACCATAACAATACTAGGTCCAAAGGTCTTTAATAACCAATTAGGTAAATACACTCCATAAAATCAGAGAGTCATCATAATCAAAGGTGCACACAGGTGAGAGTGCTAGGAGTAATAGGACCATGAGTCAACAACCACAAGATCAAAGTGAACCAAGCAATCATATAGGACAAACAAGACCAAAAACTTTTCTCTCTCTCAAGGTACATAGTTTTATATATTTTGTCATCACTGTATAAGGGGGAGGATCCACACGGATGGTACAATCCCTTTGTCCTTGACACTGCTCCTAAAGGTTAGGTACTAGGGACATCGTCAAGGGGTGGCCAGTCCCTTGAGAATCAACCTAGCAATAAACGATTAGGAGAGGGGACATCATTATATTCCATTCTTAATGAATGGCTTTCAGCCTTAGGCTGAGTTTCAGTCTCACACTGAATCAAGTTGATCAATCCTTGGACCCTAACCGGGTCCTCCATTCTCTCGCAGAATGGTTCTCAGCACTAAGCCGAGTTTCAGTCTCACACTGAAAATTGATCAACTACCTGCAGTACCTACTTGGACATCGTGTCCCTGGTCCTATACCAGAATATATCTCTGCCTCCACCTGCAGGCTCTACTTGGACATCACATCCTTGGTCCCAGACCAAAATACCCTAGAGGCATATAGGGGCCCTAGCCACATGCTAGGGGCTTTGCCATGGCATCAACCTGCTTGGTCCCAGAACAAGAACCCCAGGAGACTACTGGGGGCCCTAGGGTACCTTCTAAGGTCTTACTCTGTCCTAGTCAACTGACTAGGAAACCATTCTCTGAGAATGGGTCTCGCAGCTGCACTAACTTTAACAACCAGTAGCTATCAGCCAAGGTTCAAGCAGTTTCACCCAATCAGCAGGATAGGTTTCGGGTTGATCACAAGTTACTTTGCAGTTCGTGTATTGAGCCAGGGATCAAGCACATCAGCTTGTGAAAGGAATTGGAGTGCCTTTAGCCATATTCATTCCAAGAGAAGAAACAGGTTCTTATCAGGAAAATTGGGAGATCTTGTTTATGTTCATAGTAACTTGCAATTGGCTTTAAGCAATGTGGCTAAAGATGAGTCCAATTCTTCTAATCCATTGTTCGAGCCTGTTCCAAATGCATTAGGAGATCAAGATGATCTTGGCAATGAGATTGATGAATCCAATGGTGATTGTGATTATAGTGCTTTCACTCCCTTGAGTTATCTTGATGATTTAGAGGTTTTTGATGTTACAAACATACAAGTAGGCCAAGAGAACAAGAATAAAACTTGTGATCTCGTTCTAGACTTCTAGTTTCTTTTTGGATGCTAATTGCTAAATAGGCTAAAAATTGATGACATTTTAATATTATGTTTTATCATGTTAGGACATGTTTTTAAATTTCAAAGAAGATGTAGACTCTAGTGTTTTTGAAATATATGTTTAATCATTCATGTTGCCATATTTTTATTTCTATGATTCTATGACTATCATGTTCATTGTTGATGTGTTCATTATTTGATTTCTGCGATTCTATGACTATCATGTTCATTGTTGACGTGTTCATTATTGATTTCTATGATTCTATGACTATCATGTTCATTGTTGATGTGTTCAGTTTTCACAGTTTAATGAGCATAATGAATTTTATTGAAAATTTTCATATATTTTTTAATTTCCAAATTTTATAGTCATTCGAACTTCATGTCGAGTTTATCGCCAAATTTTCCATTGTTGATTTTTTGTCGAATTTCAAGGTCTCCTAATTCGACCACAAACTCAAACCAAGTGACTTAGATTATAACCACATAACTAGCTTGTAGATATTCAATCTTGCAAGGTTTCACAAGATTCCCTTTTAGTTTAATCTATGTATATAATATTAAATATATATAGACACCCACACAATAGTGCTAACCCATGTCAAGTGGCGCTGAAATACTGGACAAATTGATCATGAGGGCAATACTGGATTCATGTGAGGAACATAAGAGCTGTGAGATTATTAATTTATGTTTATTAGGTTCTTTTTGTAAATGGAGACTAGTCAACTTTCATGTCCTGCAGGATGCAAAAACTTGACCATGTTTATTCAGATGGGAGGAAATTCCTTGGTTTGCACAAATTTTGTGAAGGAAGAGAGTGGGGAATGAGAGGGGAGCCCAATATAGTAACAACAGTTATTCTAAATTTTTTTAATGTAAAAGGACATAAGGTTTTTGCCTTGAATAGTGATCTCATACAACAGAACAAAATAGGAAATCTCTAATGTCAAAACAAAATATTCTTAAATATCAGTACCATCTGACAGAAAATTGAAAATTCCCTAGTTTTGGACAAACTTTGTGGAGGAAGAGGACTGGGGGATAAAAGGGGGAGCCTATTATAGTAACAATGGTTATTCTAAATTTTTTGATGTAAAGGGACCATCTAAGCATAACTTCATAAGTCTTTTGTCTTGAATAATGATTTCATACAACAGAACAAAATAGGATTGCTCTAATGTGAAAAAAAATACTCTTAAATCCTGGTACAATGTAACATGAACTGATTAGACCTCAGAAAAGTTGAAATTATGCACAAGATGTAACCTCAAGTAATGAAAACAGTAGCACACCTCTTCGGAACAGGATTTTGTGATTTTCTTACAGTGAGGATAACATACCATTCTCCAAGTCAAATCCTCTGAACCAAGTGGCTGAGCTGGACTTGAATATTGAAAATGCTTCGAAAACTACAGCAAATTTTCACAATATCAAGTTACATGAAAAATCAAGACACCATCAAGTATGAGCTTCAATGAAATCAATTAGATGGCCTTTCATTTATCCTCTGCTACATTTCAAACCATCTCCCTAGAAAATCCCCAGTTCATGAGAGAACCAAGATGCAGAATACAAAAAGGGGAACAAAAGCAACAAAGTGAAATGACAGGAAGGAAAAAAGTTACAGATTAAAAAAGCATCAAGAATCATTGGACAGCTTATTGGATTTTACAAAACGGGATCCTAAAACTTCGTACATATTTACCAGAGGTCGGTCCACAAAATAATATGTATATCTTTAGGTTATACCTTTGCAAGATTAGAACGCATCTCCTCGACTTGTTTTGGACGGATTCTACGCAAGTAAGCAAGAAGCCACCCTGGCTGTATAGCATCAAATGAGGACACAAACAAAGCCACCTGAACAAGACAAATAGAAAAAAACAAGTGCATTAAATTGATGGCAGACTTAGAGGACTCCTAGTGTTCTCAATAACGAATATAACAAGTTCTTGTATAAAAGATCTCACTGTCAAATGCCATTGTATTCTGAAATATTACAAGCTAAACTATATTTCAAGAGCAGGAACAGATTATTGCATGCATTGTTGTTCAAAAAATAGGGTATATCCACACAGGTCAAACACCCTAAGGAAAACAATCAAACACACAGATTAAAATTCCATACACCAATGTTTTACGTGCTTAAAAGCTTCAAAGAGGGAAAAAATAGTATTATAACAGAATATAAGATACATGTGTATAACAATATTGATAACCAGAAAAACCATAATTGCCAGTGGATGTGGCTATGCACGGGTAAGAAGCATTTGAAATCTAGGTATGAGAAAACGTGGAGGGTAAAGATGTATCAAAGGAGACGTGAATTAAAAATTTTCAAAATTTAGATGCTAAAATCATAAAAAGATGAAAAATGAACATTAAACAATTGTCTATATCATGATAACCCCGCATTCATCAAAGATAGGTAGGTCCAATAAGAATCTACTATAGTTTATTACAAAGAAAATATTCGAGTTACAAAGTTTTAAAGTTTAAACATTCCAACTTTCAAGCCAAAAATCAGAGCTCCATCTCAGTCAGTGTTTTAAAACTAGGCCAGGTTGACCGAGTTGACCCTCCATGGTACAAACTTAGCCTTCAAACAGGATCGGGGACCGGTTTTGTTTTTAACCGACCAGTTCAATGTGTGAACGGACCGATTTGGTACCAAGTCAATCAAACTCGGCCGAGTTCATGCTGACTAAACAGAGTCCATTGCAATTTGATCCCAACAGGCCACAATGTGCTTAAGGAAAAAAAATAATGTTTTTTTATTTATACCTAAACCCTAAATTCTCTAACCTTAAACACTAAAAGCACAATATATAGAGAATTCAAAATTGAAAATAAAGATAATATACTGAAAATTGTAGCTCGGATAGGAACTTCCGCACAAGTTTAGTGTCAAACATGCCAAAAGTCATTCGAGTTAATTCTATTCTGTAATTCACTTTAGTAACAAAGTGAAAGTCTTTTATATAGTCGTTGAGTCTAATAAAGTGTACTTTCAATACATTACTTATTTAGATTAATCTAAATTCAAAACCATACATCTCACAAAGAGATGAGGGTTTTCATAGGTTAAGGTTTCAACTCATGTATAAAGGCAAGTCAATGTAGAGGGTTATTAAGACGCATTCATTATTCACTCAAAAACAATTTGGTTGAGCAGATTTCGAGCACTGGAATGGAGCCAGTTCAGCAACCAAGCATAGATCAACAAACAGGTCACACAGCGCAGATCCCGTCCAATCGTAAGAATCCGTGCAGAATATTAAATGTACAGCATCAGGAGTCATTCTCCATGAGACTTGTGTTGTATCAAGTCCGAAACTTATGTTGTACTAAGTTCAGAAACTTATGGTGTATTAAGTTAAGAGTTTGTGTTGCATCAAGTCCTATTCATGAGAGATGCATGTACTATGATCTTGTGTTGTATCAAGGTCGGAACCTTGAGTTGTATCAAGGTCGGAGATATCAAGTCCGAAACTTATGTTGTACTAAGTTCAAAAACTTATGTTGTATTATGTTAAGAGCTTGTGTTGCATCAAGCTAGGACATTGTGTTGTATCAAGTCCTATTCATGAGAGATTCCTGTACTATGATCTTGTGTTGTATCAAGGTCGAAACCTTGAGTTGTATCAAGGTCGGAGACTTGTGTTGTATCAAGTCCGGAACTTATGTTGTATTAAGTTCAGGAGTCTTGTGTTATATCTAGACCATATGACTTGTGTTGTATCAAGTCATGAGGATATACTATGTGATGTATGGCTAGTCATGGTCACTAGGTGCTATAAGTCTCCTTTAGGGATTAGCTACCTCTAGAGTGATTTACTTTAGCATATGACTATATGACCCGAGGTAATACATATGATCATATGTTCGGAACAATTCTTCTGAGTATGATATGATAAAGATGATTAATTAATTAAACACATATGGACCATGCAGAAATTAATTAATGATAAATGAGATGAGCACAGAGATACAGTAAGGATTCAAACTACCCATGTCAGACCTCCAGTGAACTTGAATTGGAAAGACATTAGTTAAGTCTAAGTTGTGGAAAAAAAAATTCAGCTAATTAAGGAATCTACTCCTTGATTTATGTAAGTGGTTGTTCTGGATGACACCAATTGTGAAGCACTAAAGACATTCAGTTAAACTCCTAACCAATGGTCAAGCATTTAGTTGATTAGTTCACATTCGGTTCAATTTAGTTCAGTTCAATCCAGTTCAATCAGTTCAAATTCAGGTAAAGGTAGTTAACACCAGTGAATTAATGGAGGGCGCATATCTTTTGCATGGGTGATAATTTCAAGGTAACAATGTGGCACCAAGTCAAGGAAGGCGCAATAGGTGATGTATGGATAGTGCACACAGTGCCCATAGTGTTCACAGTGCCCAAAAGGCATTCAACCATTCGCTACCTCTCATTGTATGATTGAATAAGCTCGTTATTAGAGTGTTATGCACTTGGCAAGGCTGAGACAGTATTCCGAGTAACCTATTCTCTAGTGCTGCTTTGATGTCTCTTATCAAGCAATCTACAAGTGTTGTAAAATCATTCTTTGCAATTATCTATCATACTCAAAGGATTGTTGGGTTTTTTATCCTTCAGATTTGGATGGTTTTCCCAAGGTACATCATGTGTCTTATGGATTGAATGGTTTGTGTGTTTGAATTGTTTATGAGATCTACATGCACTGGATTTGTTTATCAAAAGTTTTTAAGTTCAAGTATCTTCAATTTTTGCTCAAACATTAGCATGGTATCGGAGCAACAACGTGCAAGAGCTTAGTTTTGTGCAAACATTCTAAACCTACACAGATCTTGAAACATTTAGCAAGAGCTTGAAGCAATGGCATCAATATACGCCCGACCGAAAGACCGACTTGAAGGCACATCAAACTTCAACACATGGAAGGCGAGAGTGATCAACATTCTCGAAGAGCATGATCTTGATTCTTTTGTGACCATCGTGATCTAAGAGCCTACTACAAATGCAGGAAGAACCAATTACAAGAAGAATCAGGCAAAGGCAAAGAGGATCATATATGACTCTGTGAAGGACAACCTCATGTTGGAAAAGGACTGTTTTGACACACGCGAATCTTGATGAGAAGAAGGCCCGTACTCAAAAGAGGGCTTTCAAGAACAAGTTGCACAACATGAAGATGGAAAGAGATGAGACCATAGCTTCCTTCTTCATAAATATTTCACAGGTGAAGGATCAACTTGCAAGCATCGGTGTGGAGACAGACGAGGATGACCTTCTTCAAACCGCCATCAACGGACACCCTTCCTCATGGGAGACCTTTCTTGCTGCGGTAAATGGAAGAGAAGAGCAGCCCAACTTCGAAAGACTTTGGCATGATTGCATTCAAGAAGGGCGCATCCAAAACAAAGTTGTGCAAACTAAGGAGGAGAATCTAGCTCTCACAGCTAGAACCAAGAAAGGGAGGAAGCCATTCGCTCCCAAGAAGTCCTTTCGTGCAAAGAAGAAAGAGATCAATAAAGGTTTTGATAAATCAAAGATTCTATGCTTTTATTGTCAAAAGTCGAGACACTTTTATGGGATTGTCGTGCGAGGCAAAGAAACGAAGAAAGATTTCATGCTTCCACCGTCATAGAAGAAACTTCCAAAGAAGATACACCCGAAGAGAAAGAGACAACAAGGGAGTATTACCTTGTCTCTGCTTTGTCTGGATCTCTCATCATAGGAGAAGATACATGGTTGATTGACAGTGGTGCTTCAAAGCACATGTCAGGATACAAGGGCGCAATCTCCAACCTAAAAGAGAAACAGTTTGCATGCATGGTAGAATTGGGAGACAATTCCAAGGAGTGTTTTGACACACTCACGAATCTTTATGAGAAGTAAGCCCCTACTCAAAAGAGGGCTTTGAAGAATAAGTTGAGCAACATGAAGATGGAAAGAGATGAGACCATAGCTTCCTTCTTCATAAAGATTTCACAAGTGAAGGATCAACTTGCAAGCATCGGTGTCGAGACGGATGAGGATGACCTTCTTTAAACCGCCATCAACGGACTCCCTTCCTCATGGGAGACCTTTCTTGTTGCGGCAAATGGAAGTGAAGAGCAGCCCAACTTCGAAAGACTTTGGCATGATTGCATTCAAGAAGAAGGTTGCATCCAAAACAAAGTTGTGCAAACTGAGGAGAATCTAGCTCTCACCACTAGAACCAAGAAAGGGAGGAAGCCATTCACTCCCAAGAAGTCCTTTTGTGCAAAGAAGAAAGAGATCAATAAAGGTTATGATAAATCACAACTTCTATGCTTTTATCGTCAAAATTCGAGAAACTTTGTACAGGATTGTCGTGTGAGGTAAAGAAACAAAGAAAGATTTCATACTTCCACCGCCGTAGAAGAAACTTCCAAAGAAGATGCACCCGAAGAGAAAGAGACAACAAGGGAGTATTACCTCGTCTCTGCTTAGTTTGGATCTCTCATCATAGGAGAAGTGATCCAGATGGAGATCGGTGGACACCCACCTATTCCACTGGCTCAAAACAATTGTCCATTGTGGCAGTTTCCTAGTTATTTTTTTACAGTTTTTCGGGTCCTAAACTTCCGGGGCCGTTTTGAGGCCCTAAACGACGTTTTTTGGAGATTCGGGGCCAAATGGTTACCATCGGCATGCATTTGGCCAACCAAAAGTTGTAAAGCTTAAATAGACCTTTCCAACGAGCTATCGAACGCCCAAATCGGAGATCGTATGCAAACGTTATGACCCCGGGAAGTTGACTATTCAACTTACCACCTTGGGGCCGCAAACTTTATGACAATTCATCTTCTAGGGTTACGTTTTGGACTTTTGGGGTTCTCACCCTCATTATTATTATAAATAGGCCCCTTTTGTATTCAGCTTGGCACGAATGAGCGTAGCAGCCACATCTCTTCTCAGAGATAGCTACCACCATTCTAACAATTGTATTACAGTCTATTCTATTTCCGCCATTTAATAGAATATGTGTTTACTGTATCTTTGTTATCTTTGCAAAATGTCTGTTCTTATGATTCTGTATGTGTTCTTTTATTTCGTTCACGCATAAATCCGGATCAAGAAGATACATGGTTGATTGACAGTGGTGCTTCAAAGCACATGTCAGGATACAAGGGTGCGATCTCCAACCTAAAAGAGAAACAGTTTGCATGCATGGCAGAATTGGAAGACAAATCCACATACTCAATCCAAGGAGTTGGATCCACATCCTTCCAGGTGAGTTCGGGAGAAACACTACATGTGGAGGACATTTTTATGTCTCTAGAAGAACCTACTCTATGTTTCTGTACTTTAAGATAAAGGCTTCTGAGTCATCTTCATGGAGAATCAAGCATACTTGTGGCCGAAGAACCAAAACATCGATATTGATACTGTCATTGGAGTTCGAGGAGGACTTTACAAGGTCCCAAGAAAGTAGATTGCAGCCATGACACATCATACTCTCAACCCATGCGAGTTGTGGCATAGGAGGCTTGGTCACCTCCACTTCAGAGCACTACATGGTTTGCAGTGAATGGTAAAAGGTATGACTAGTTTTGATTTTTTGCATGATGTTGTTTGTCGTGGTTGTGCTTTAGGAAAGAATGTTAAAAAGAAGTTTCCTAGCAGCCCTACTAGATCTAAAGGCATCTTAGATTTAGTGCACTCAGATGTGCATGGACCCATGTCTTCCCCATCCCTCAGTGGGCATCTTTACTATGTTTTATTCATTGATGATTTCTCCCGCAAGGCCGGGATTTACTTCATGAAAGCCAAAAGTGAAAACCTTCAGTAAATTCCAAGAAGATAAAGCCTTAGTTGAGAATCGGACAAGTAAGCATATATGTGCCCTAAGGTATGATAACATTGGAGAATTCGAATCAAATGCTTATAATGAGTTTTGTAGTGATGCAAGGATATGTAGACAATTAACAGTTCCTTACAACCCACAACAGAATGGGGTTGTAGAGAGAAAGAACAGAACTATTTCTGAAGCTACAAAAGCCATGTTACATGATCAGGATCTATATGCTTATTTATGGGCAGAAGCTACCAGTAAAGCAGTGTACATACAGAACAAAAGTCCTCATTTTGTTCTTGATGAGAAAACACCTGAAGAGGTGTTCACTAGTGAGAAACCAGACATATCACATTTTCGAATTTTTGGATGTCCTATGTATATTCACATACCAAAAGAAAAGAGAACCAAGATGGAACCTTCTAGAAAGAAGGGAACTTTTGTTGGCTACGGTGAGACCTCCAAGGCATTCAGAAGATATGTACCTAGTGAAAGACATGCTGAGGTTAGTCGAGATGTGACTTTCCATGAGGAGGCAGCATTCAAGTGGTCAAAAGAGCTTGAATGTGATCCAGAGATAGAGGAGGTTGAGGCTCCTATATCAGAGGATCATGATGACGATTCTTCCCCTTCTAATGTTTAGAGGGAGAATCCAGCAGAGCTACCTATCATTGATGAACCAGTTTAATTGGTTGATGAACCTCCTACAAAAGAGGATGTCAGCATGGTGTCGAGATGTATTGAGAGATGCTGAGAAGCAAGGAGCACCAGTAGGCACTTCCGGAGAGCGCAAGCAGACTGATAGGTATTCAGGATATGTTGCATTGATGAGCAGCATTAGTGACTCAAATCCTTCATCATATGAAGAGGTTGCATAGCAACAAGTGTGGAAAGATGCTATGACAGAGGAAAATCATTCTATTCTGAAGAATGATGTTTGGGATATTGTTCCCAAACTTGAGAGGAAGTCAGTTGTAACTTCCAGATGGCTTTACAAGATAAAGCATGTTGCAGATGGCAATGTGGACAAGTACAAAGCCAGGCTTGTTGCTTGTGGCTTTTCTCAGAAAGAGGGCATTGATTATATGAAGACTTTTGCTCCAGTGGCCAGGTATACCACCATTAGATCTATTATTTCACTTGCATCAGTATTGGACTAGAAGCTTCACCAGATGGATGTGAAGACTACCTTCCTCAATGGTGAGGTTGAGGAAGAGGTTTACATTGAGCAGCCTGAGGAGGTTTTGTGATACATGGGAAGGAATCCCATGTGTGCAAGTTGAAGAAATCCATGTATGGGTTAACGCTACGCTGTTGGCAACGGGGAGCGAGGAGCGAGGAGCAAGGAGCGGGAGCGGAAGTGGGAGCGAAAAGCGAAATTTTCAAAAGATCTCGTTTTGGGAGCGTTTTTTATATAATACATATTTTAATATATTTTGATGCATATATATTAAAAAACACATGTATTATGCCAAATTAGCTATAGAAAACATAAATATAACCATTTAATACATATAACATTAATCATCTAGGAACTATGACTTGTAGCATTGTCATCAAATGATCAATCATCAACAACATCAACCTTCAAATTTCAACATATAACATTTGCCATCAACAAACTCTAAAGACTAACAGTCTAATAGATAACATCAACCATGAAATGAAACAAAGCATCATCATATCATATTCACTGAATCAATAACAAAGAGTTGTAAGATCATAAGATGATAAGAATCAAGATGCAATCAACAATTTAAAGTTCAAACTTCAAAGTAGGCCACAATGTTTACAAAATAGGCCATAATAAACATGAAATACAAAGTACTATGATATTATCTAGTAATCTACTAAGTTTTCCTCTTGCCACGAGATACTTCCAATATTTTTTCTCGTGTTCTAGGTGGAATAGGAGTTGTTGGAAATGATCGTGGAACACGAGAAGAAGATGAATGGCCCCCATGGATTGTCGAACGTTGTGAAGCTAAAGGCAAAACTCCTACATTTGGAACTTGCTGGTGGTTGGGGGTGGCACCTCCATCGAAGAAATCCAAGGACTTTGATGATTTATATGAGGGTTAAGTAAGACTCTATAAGGCTTATCTTTTGGAAATGGTTTATGATCATCTCATAATAGTCTTACTCTAAGTATTATTTTTGCTTTTGTGAGTTACTTTCCGTGGAACACCATCTAGTTCCTAACCCACCAAAATCCATAGACAAAGAGACAAAGACGATCCTTATATGTTGAGACTTTAGTGTTTAATAACCAATCAAAATGACAATCAACCGAGGTTCTATTTTCCCAATTTCATTTGACATAGTTCAAACTAATGTTGAATTATACTAAGCATGCCCAAATCCATTCATAGGAATGAAAATAAGGACTATTAAAATAATACAAAATATAATATATTTTTAAATTAACTTTAGTTTTATAATTATATACAAATAATAAAATTTAAATGAATAAATATGTTAATTTTTTTTTTAACAAACACTAGTGTTGATTATATTCATAAAAAATGAGTGAGTTGCAACCTTATTATACAACAATGAGATACAAAAGATTGTCTATATGTCCAAATTTATCTAGTAAAGAGGGTGAAATCCAAAAACTATCCTTTTACTTTCCTACTTGTTGCAGCTGCAACTGTTTTCCCAAATTTTCGAAATTTTGGACCCTCCTCTTAATTTTTATCTTGCCTAGAATCGTTTGGATCCATGAACTCTGTTTTTGTTTTCCCTCTGCTACAAGTTTGGACTGTTTTAAGGTTAACTGTCTTCATGCTTTTCGGAAAACTGCTTATGTCTGAAACTGCTTTTGGGTTGTGGAACTTGGAGTTTGGTTTGAAATATTGCCCTTTGATCTGTGTTTTCTTTCTTTCTTTGTGGAAGTCTATTTCTCATTTTCGCCACTGTTTCGGAGGTGAAACAAACTTCATCACTGCCCAGCCGAAAGTAACATTTTTAGTTTGGTTGTTCAGAGGCCATTTAAACAACGCATCGGAGCCATATTTCCTTATGGAGCCTCCGTTGCAGAAGCTAAACGATGAGTGCTCTGCCGGATAGTCTTGACTTCTCCGATGTCGTGTTGTTATTGTTGTGACTTGTTTTGCATTGTCGAAGGTTGGTCGAAGTTTGAGTCGGGGTTGTTTGATCTTTATGAAGCCGTTGTTTTGGAAGTGAGACAAGCTTTTTGAACCGCTACACGACCCTAAGTTTTTCCGAACACTTAACGTTTTCACAATGTTTCTGCGCCATAGCGGAAAGCTTATGACTTTGATCGAAGGCTGTAGTCTGATTGTTTTCCGCCATTGCGGCTCACGAGCAAACTAAGTGCCCGCCATATAACTGCTCCACCCGCCGATGCTTTGTCTGGGTTTCGCCGATATGTCTTTTGGCCGCGGCGCCCGTAGTCTTTTCATCTTCCGCCATTGCGGCTGCGTAATGCACTAACCTCCCAACGTTGATGTCGTTCTGTTCGCCGACAGAGAACTTTTCCGCCCGATGCTTTGGCATTTAGTTCTTTCGACTCCGATAGACTTAACGGTCCCGCGGAACTCGTTGTCCGCCTGAAACCCGCCGTTGTGGCTATAAGTAAGACTATCCGACCGATGTTTTAATGGTTCACGCCGTCAATAAGGTTTTTCCCGCCGTCTTGTGAGTTTTTAACCCCTGTGTGGGCGGCGCTGATTTTTTATTCTTGTTAAGGCTTTCGCGACGAGAGCGCAGTAGAGGGCCTCATTTTGATGATTAGTTTTGTTGTTAGTGTAGTTTAAGTTTATTGAAAAGATGCGGTCCTAATTAATGATGAATTTTTGTTTAACTGCAGACGGACTCAGAAGATTCTTCAGATTACTGCTGCGAGAAGACGTAACTAAAGGATAAAGCTGAGGAAAGTTGGCTGAAAAGTGATAAGCAGAGTTTGTTCTGAAATCAACGGATCTAAAGAAGGACAAATAAAAGACAAGGCAGAATCGATGGCAACAAAAGCCCAGGCTTGGAAAGGATCCGTCAGTTACCGAGCTGATCCCGTTTTATGAAGTACTCATAAGTTGAAATCCGAAATGTAACGCATTATATGAATCATGAGTACTCACGAAAAAGACAAAATTGTGAGATTAAACGGTTTTGGGGGAGCCCAAAGGCCAAACGATTGGGGAAGCCCAAGGGTTTTTGTTGTTTTTGTATAAAGAGAGGAAAGTTAGAGAGAATGGGGGCTTTTTCCCTGGAAAGACTTGTGAGCCATTGTTTGTAAGAGGAACTACTTCGTTTTACAATAAAAAATTGCAAATTTTGCCTGTTGGAGAAGGTGCTGTGTGGAATGTTCGTATGTGATAAAATGAACAATGTTGAAGGGGAACTATTTCGTTTTCAACTGTGTTTCATTAACTGTGAGAGCGTTCTAACTTTCGGAACCTATGTTCTTATCTGAATGTTCTCTGGTTTATTCTGTGATAATTTCCACTATGAGTAATGGAAAGTTTAACGATTGATGAGCTATCTTGTCATGTAAATCTTATTCGTGTTTATGTGTTTTGATTCTAAGAACAGCTATCTGTGATTTACCTTAACATGTGAACAGTATTACATTACTCATGAATTCATATTTTGCTCTCTAGAGACAACTTAGTTAGTATGTATTTTCTAGTTGTGTATGATTTAGATGTGAGAGAGTCTAAGACGAGAGGTAAGAACCTGCGCATCACATTGTGACCACTCCTTGTATCCTTAATCAATCTGCATCTTAGATAGGCACTTGCATATCATACTTAAAGACAAAAATTACAAAATATATACAGTGGACCGGGCCGCAACCGGTAAAACCTTTTATTTTTGTTACTTGACCTATGGTAGCCGGACCGCAAACCGAACGGATTCCCTACACCAAACAGTCACGGGCTAGTTGGGAACGTTGAGTGGGGAGAATCCGTTGCTGTTGTTGTCTGCGAATTTCCAGGCCTCAACACTACTCTAGCTAATATATTCTTTGAGATCATGTTATAGTACGTATACAAACTTACAAAATTTCTTCATAGCAATGCAAATTTACAAACATTGAAATTATTAGCCAAAATTATCATCCCTAATGGGGCACCATTAAAGGCTAATTGAACCCTTAGTGTTTGTTTATAAAGGCTAATTGAACCCTAACCAATCACTAATTTTTTTTCTTGTAAAATTAGGAAAAAAATTCCCTAACGCACGGAATCGTTGAGGGAGCGTTTTCGGGAGCGTTTTTTTTTTTTGCTCGGAATCGCTCCGAGAGCGTCGCTCCCTCATCGCTCCCTTAGTGATTCCAAAAAGGATAGGAGCATTTTTTCCCTGGAATCACGATTCCTAAAAATGCTCCCGGGAGGAACGATGAGGAATCGCGATTCCGGGAGCGATTCCTCTCGAAGCACAAATCAGGAGCGATTCGAGGGGTCCCCTAGCGATTCCCCGTAGCCTTGGGTTAAAGCAAGCTCCTCGAGCTTGGTATGCCAAAATAGACGGTTATCTTCAGAAACTGGGTTTCTTGAAGAGTGATGCAAATTCAAACTTGTAATTCAAAGTAGTGGAGAACCAACCTCTGGTACTAGTCCTATATGTGGATGATGGTTTTCTCACTAGAGAGGAAAGACTGATTGCTGAGTATCAAAGGGAGCTTACCTCAAAATTTGAGATGAAAGACTTAGGTCTTATGCACTACTTCCTAGGCCTTGAGATTTGGTAGAGGAATGATGAGATGTTTCTATCTCAAGGGAAGTACAATGTGGACATCTTGAAGAGATTTGGCATGGTGGATTGTAAACCCATAAATACTCCGATGGGTTCCAATTTGAGGAATCTCCATGAGACTGAGATTGGATCGTATACAGTGGACCCCACATTTTACAAACAGTTGATTGGCTCATTGATGTACCTGATACATTCAAGGCCAGACATTTGCTATGCAGTTAGCATTTTGAGTCAGTTCGTGACTGATCCTAGACACAAACATTGGGTTGTAGGTACGCATATTTTGAGATACCTCTGCGGTATAGTTGCTTATGGACTCGGGTATGCCTCCAAAGGAGTGTCACTGCTTGGATATACTGATTTTGATTGGGGTGGCAACATTGTTAATCGGAAGAGCACTTCTGGATATTGTTTCAGCTTGGGTTCTACTATGATTTCATGGTCTAGCAGAAAGCAGGGTTCAGTGGCCCAACGCACTGCAGAGGCTGAGTACATTGCTGCTAGTACTTCTTGCAGAGAAGCAGTGTTGCTGAGAAAGTTACTTGGAGGATTGTTCGCTATAAAGCTAGAGTCTATAGTGATCAGGTGTGACAACTAGAGTTGTATAAAGCTTTCCAAAAATCATGTGTTTCATGACAAGTCGAAACACAGAAATGAAGCATGACTTCATTTAAGACATCGTTTAGAAAGGTATTGTAAAACTTCAGTACATAGCTATTGATGAGCAGATTGCAAATGTGATGACAAACCCTCTATCTATGACGAAATTCAGACACTTCCGAGAGATGCTTGGTAAGGCAGAGAATGTCTCCCTCGCAGAGAGGGAGTGTTAAATGTACAGCATCAGGAGTCATTCTCCATGAGACTTGTCTTGCATCAAGTCCAGAACTTGTGTTGTATTAAGTTCCAAAACTTCTCCATGAGACTTGTGTTGTATCAAGTCCAGAACTTATGTTGTATTAAGTTCGGAAACTTATGTTGTATTAAGTTAAGAGCTTGTGGTGTATCAAGCTAGGACATTGTGTTGTATCAAGTCCTATTCATGAGAGATGCATGTACTATGATCTTGTATTGTATCAAGATCGGAACCCTGCATTGTATCAAGGTCAGAGACTTGTGTTGTATCAAGTCCGAAACTTATGTTGTATTAAGTTCACGAGTCTTGTGTTGTATCAAGCCGAAACTTATGTTGTATTAAGTTCAAGAGTCTTGTGTTGTATCAGGACTGGTCTTGTGTTGTATCAAGACCATATGACTTGTGTTGTATCAAGTCATGAGGATATACTATGTGATGTATACTCATGGTCACTAGGTGTTATAAGTCTCCTTTAGGGATTAACTACCCCTAGAGTGATTTACTTTAGCATATGACTATATGACCCAGGGTAATACATATGATCATAGGTTCGGAACAATTCTTCTGAGTATGATATGATAAAGATGATTAATTAATTAAACACATATGGACCATGCAGAAATTAATTAATGATAAATGAGATGAGCACAAAGATAGAGTAAGGATTCAAATTTCCCATGTCAGACCTCCAATGAACTCGAATTGCAAAGACATCAGTTCAGTCTAAGTTGTGGAAACCAAGTTTCAGTTAATTAAGGAATCTACTCCTTTATTTATGCAAAGTGGTTGTTGTGGATGGAACTGATTGTTAAGCACTAAAGACATTCGGTTAAACTCCTAACTAATGGTCAAACAGTTAGTTGATCACTTCACATTCAGTTCAATTCAGTTCAGTTCAATTCAATTCAATTCAATTCAATTTAGTTCAATTCAATCAGTTCACATTCAGTTAAAGGCAATTAACACCAGTGAATTAATGGAGGGAGCATATCTTTTGCATGGGTGATAATTTTGAGGTGACAACTTGGCACCAAGTAAGGAAGGCGCAATAGGTAATGTGTGGATAGTGCACAGAGTGGCCATAGTGTTCACAGTGCCCAAAAGGCATGCAACCATTCGCTACCTCTCATTGTATGATTGAATAAGCTTGTTATTAGAGTGTTATGCACTTGGCAAGGTTGAGACAGTATTCTAAGTCATCTCTATTTTCTAGCGTTGCTTTGATATCTCTTATCAAGCAATCTGCAAGTGTCATGTCCTAACAGAGCGGTGAAGGTCTATGCCATCATCTTTCTAGCTCTTGGTGCCTTTAGAGGAAGGAAGCACTGAAAAGAAAGAAGTAATATGTTGAATGAAACCTAATCCTGACCGAGAATGTTGTTGAATGGTGAAAGAGCGAATTGGAAGGGCTTCCTGCAAGTATAAGGCTAGACATCTCTGATCTAAGTATTTGAAGAATCTAGCCAAAGTCTGGAGCTTTGTGAGAAAAAGGTCCCTGAAAAGACAATGAAATTGCACGTGGATCTCATAGTAAATAGGACATCAAAGGATGAAATGCTCCTTAGCCTCAACCTCTTGAAGGCAACATATCCGATAGATTATGTCTGGTCAGTCGAGCTGGTAATCTCTATACCATAAGACGGTGAGAGCCCACCCTAAATTGGCCTAAAGGAATATGGAGTGTGTGTGACCAATGGCGGAATATGTAAGGGGCCCGAACAATGAGACCATTCCTCAAGTCCAAAAAGTGCATAGCGTAGAAGGCCATCTTGGGACGTAACCCCCCCCTTCCCCAGAGGGTTGATCCTGGTGACCTGCACAAACTATCAAGGCAAGACAACATTAATTATAAATTGAATACATGCAATTATCTTCATGGAAGTAGTGTTGGAAATATATATGAGATCATGAGCATATGAAAGATCATAAAAAACGTAAAACCCTTGCCAAGCTTTTTTACAAGCACCCTCTATCCAAGATTGGGTAGGGATCATATAAGTATCTCCATCATAGAGCTGATCATCGAAATATCCTTACTGCCCCAAATCATCATCAACCATGGCATGGGACCTTGAAGACTACGGATGGAAAAAATGCCCAATATTTTCCCTAGGAAAGAACAAATAAAGTTGCTCCAAACTTGCCCTTGAAGAAGGAAAACCATGTTGTTCCAAACCTGCAAATAGATCATCCCCTTGATGTCCCAAACCTACAACAATATCTAAAGAAGATGGCTGAAAATGATGGCCCAAATCCATCCTAGAAGAGGGAAAACCAAGCTTCCCTAAATATGCGTGAAAACCCCCCTCATGCAACCCTAAATCATCATCCTCAATGCATAAAGGTTGTTGGGAATGATCATGAAATCCCATCAACACTAGGCTTCCCATGGCCTTCAAAAAAAACACTTTCATCGCAAGACGAATCATAGATAGGACAACCATCAAATTTGCAATAAGTTTCACCCGAACAATGATCAAAATGGTGAAAATGTTCTTCACCTAAGTCACATAACACGATGACAGGAGACACAGAGGACATGTAAATACAAGTGTCTGACACGAAACACTGCCACCCCAAAAAATGGGACATAGGGGACATGTTATATATAGATATATAGATATATAGATAAATAGATAGATAGATAGATAGATAGATATAAGATCGGATGACGGCATCTACGTCTTCTCAAATCCTGAGGGGCTGCAGTTGTAGCCCCTAAAAACTAGCGGCTTCAACACGGCTTGCCCTTCCGCTTCACAGTCCACGGTCAACAGATGGCGTACGGTGATGAGGACTTAGTGGACTACTTGGCGGACCCGTGGCAGGGGGAATTGGTTTTCTCGTCACCGTCCACAAGTAGTGAACCCTACACTATCACAAACCAACCTTGCCCTGCAGTTTTTCCAACTGGGACCTCATCCAAACCTGTTGGGTCAATGGAGGCTGGGGTTAGCACTTGGCAGTAGGATCCCCCACCAGGACTGCCCACAAATGTTTTGCAGCTACCACTAGCTGTTAGACTGCTCGACCTGACGCTCAGCGGAAGCCCCTTCTCCCTTTTTCCTTCACGCTTCGAAGCGAACCTAGGACTCAGTCACCCCACTGATTCTACCATTCTACACACAGAAGCGCACAAAAACTTGGTTCTGAACCTGTCAACGCCCTTGCGTCTGGCCCTGCTCAGTGATTTCGAACTGTTAGAAGCAGGATGGCTTGGCTCCCATCCTGAACCCCCAGATTTGCCACTCCTTGCAACGGATGGAGGAGAAAGCCACAGCCTGGACAGTTTCATCGCATCCTTCCTTCGACTGGTAGACTTACAAGGGCACCCAGTTGATTTCGACACTGATAAGAGCAGCAAAGAAGACAAGGAGGGTTCGTAAGGCGGCAAGGATTGTCTAGAACGAAACCCTCGCAAAAAAAGGAAGAACAAGTGCTTGATCTCGACAAAAAGGCCCATAAACCTCATCTGTGGGGTAAATGTCTCTATAGGAGAAGTCGGGAATATGGCAGAGACGGCCCTGGTTGGGAAAATCTGAGGCCGCAACCCTAGCCATAAAGATTTAGAAGTCTAGGTCCAGAAAAATTGGATGAGTCTCCTACATTACAAATCGGAACAAGTGCCCTAACTAAGGGATGGTTTGGTTTCAAGTTCAATTGCGCAGAGGATGCTGACAAAATTTTGGGAAAACACTAGAGCTATTGATCCATTCCCATCTTGCTCAAAAAATGGACGCCGCTCTTCGACACAAAGTGTGAAAAATGGATGCCCGCCTCCCTCGTCTTCCATGGGAGTTCTGGAATTTGGATTCGCTTCGGGATCTCGGGAATGCACTAGGGGTATTCTTGGATGTTGACCTCTCCTTTCAACTACTCAAAAAAAAACAGTTGCCCGCATCCTCGTCTCCCTCAACATTAGAACGGACCTCCAAGAGCACATAAACCTTATTTGGGGCAATGACATCAAAAGACAAATTTTAGATTACGAAGGAATACCTTTTAGGTGTCATCGATGCCATGCAATTGGACACCTTGCAAAAAATGCCATCTAGGCTTTACAAAGAATCAAGCCAGGAAGAGATGGAGTTCGAGGGCTGAAGAGGCAAAAGAAAATGACAGAAGCAAGGAGGTACAATAGGTGGATGGCTTCATCAGCTTGAAGGAAGAACCTCCCCAACCTCCTCTCTCCACAAAACAACCCTCGGAGGATCCTTGCAAAGTTCTAGAACAACCACTTCAGCAAACATTGGAACACTCTCCAAGTAAGCCTTCTGAATCTTCCTTAAATGATCATTTGTTAGAGCTTTATTTGCTTGCTTTAAACCTTAAAGACTCGGAAGTTGTGCTACCTTCCCACTTTTGTTCCACTCAAGGCCCCCATGGTCCTCCTTCCCCTCCCCCTTTCTCGGCAGCACCTCCACCCTTAGACTCTCCTCCCCCACAAAATACTACCGCCCCCACCCCCTCCTCTTCATCTACAATTCGTTTTCACCTCAGATCGAAAGACATCCCTGCTTTACCCGATCCCATCTCCACACATACAAGGCTAGGAATAAACCCTAGTTTTCCCCCAAAAGGGAAAGGAAGAGGTAGACCCTCACACATCTCCTCAGCACAGCAGAAAGCTCCGAGGGATCAAGCAAATGGAAGATAGAAAACAATCTTTGGGGCACTTAGAGTAGTGCATGCCCTAGAAGGGGTTCCCAAATGAAAATCCTATCACAAAACTATAGGTGTCTGGCAAGTACCTGGAAGAAACTTGCTCTAAAGAGGATGCTTCAAGTCCAAAAATCAGATGTAATTCTCCTTCAGGAAACAATGGGGTCAGAAACAGAGGTTACAAACCTATTAAACTCCATTTCTCAAAATTATTCTTTTCTAGCTCAAAGTGCAAAAGGCCACTCAGGAGGACTAGGTATCGGTTGGAATCAACTCTCTGTAAATTGCATAAATTCTTGGGGATCCATCTCCGGTATGGGGATATATTTGCACTGGGCTGAAGCAAATCTCCTCTTAACCATTCTAAATATCTACGACAACAAAGTAGCCTTCTAGGACAAGTTGCGCACTTCTCCCCTTCTAAAAAATGAAAATGTCATCCTTGGAGGAGACTTAAATTTTACCCTTGGCAACAAAGAATTATGGGGTCCAAGAGCAAGGGTGGACCTTCTAGGACAAGTTGTGCACTTCTCCCCTTCTAAAAAATGAAAATGTCATCCTTGGAGGAGACTTAAATTTTACCCTTGGCAACAAAGAAATCTGGGGTCCAAGAGCAAGGGTGGACCCTTTGGCAAGCTATTTTGTCCATTTTCTTCATGCCTCTCAGTTAGTGGATCTTGACCCCATCAAGATAAATCCCACTTGGAACAACAAAAGAACTGGGGAAAACAGAATTGCAAAACGACTGGATAGGTTTTTAATAGCAGAAAGTCTACTGGGAAAGAACTTGATGTTCAGACAATGGGTTGATTCTAGTGGTGACTCTGATCACCTCCCTATCTGTCTCGAAATTCTAAGTAGCCCTAAAAAGCCAGTAAGCCCTTTCAAATTTTGTGCAGTACGGTTAAAAAACGAGAAAGTGATCCACCTAATCAAAATGAATTGGATCCCTTACACGGTTGGAGATGGGAACCATGCTGGATCTCATTTTGCTCAAAATCTCTCCCGTATAAAACCTCTCCTCAAAGAATGGGTTAAACTTAAAAAGGAGGCAGATGATCAGGCTCTTCTACATATCGAAGTGGATATAGCCGAAATACAAAATTCAAAAGGGAGTGGTTTCTTCTCACAAGAAGACAAAGAAAAGTTGGTCACTTTGGAATCCAACAAGAACAAACTTTTGAAAGAAAGGGAGGAAGTTTGGAGACTAAAAAGCAGAGCCATCTGGTTGGCTAGTGGGGATGATAACACAAAATTCTTCCAATCTTTTGCAAAAGGAAGAAAAATGCAGAACACCATTTGGGAATTAAATAACTCAAATAATGAGATGTGCTCCACTTTTGAAGATCTGGTTGGGATCAATAAATCACATTTTGAAACCCTCTTCAAAGCAAAGAATCAGGCAACGATGGCGGAGGTAAATCCAGATCTCTCAATTCTTTCCAGGTCAAATTTCAGAAGAGGACAACACGGAGCTATTGGAGGAGATATCTGAGGATGAGTTAAAGGCAACTTTGCATAGCTTCAAGAAGGATAAAGCCCCTGGGGCATATGGACGGACCATTGAATTATTCTTGGCCCTCTATGACACAATTGGCCCTGATCTTCTCCACTTGGTTGAAGAATCCCGGGTAAATGGCCATATGCATCCTCCCCTCAACTCCACTTTCATAGCTCTCATTCTGAAAAAAGAAAATTCAGTCTCTCTGGAAGACTTCAGGCCTATATCCCTGTGCAACATTGCCTACAAAGTGATAGCAAAAATCATTGCTCAAAGATTCAAAAAGGTTTTCTCAAAAATTATCTCTCTGGAATAGTTCGGCTTCCTTGAGAACAGACAAATCCATGAAGCTATATCCCTGTGCAACATTGCCTACAAAGTGATAGCAAAAATCATTGCTCAAAGATTCAAAAAGGTTTTCTCAAAAATTCTCTCTCTGGAATAGTTCGGCTTCCTTGAGAACAGCCAAATCCATGAAGCTATAGGAATAGCTCAAGAAGGGCTGCACAACATAAAAATCAAGAAGATAAAAGGAGCAATCTTAAAGATTGATCTCTCAAAGGCTTTTGATAGGGTAAATTTGCTATACCTAAGACTTCTCCTTACACATCTAGGCTTTAGCTACTCTTTTATTAAATGGATTTTTTGCTGCATCACCACTGCCTCGTTTGTTGCTCTTATTAATGGCTCGGCTTCTCCCTTCTTTCCCTCGGAGAGAGGACATCGGCAAGGGTGCCCTCTTTCCCCATTGCTTTCTCTATTGGTGGTTGAAGGTCTTAGCAGAGCCCTAATTGATGCAAAAATAAGAGGTATGTTCTCAGGGATAAAAATAGCCAATAATTTAAATATCACTCATCTTCACTTCGTGGATGATATCCTTATCTTCTGCAATGGATCGATCAGAGATGCAGACAAATTATCAGAAATCCTGCAACTTTTTTGCAAAGCCACTGGTATGAAGTTGAATGAGCAAAAATACATCCTCTCTCCCACCAATCTGGAAGAAGCAGAATTGCGAAGATACACAAACCTTTTCCCTTTTAACCTCACAAATCTAGAGTATGGATTAAAATATCTGGGTTTGAGGCTAAAACTGAATTGTTACAGAAAGGAGGACTGGACCTGGTTGCTAGCCAAACTGGAAAGAAGGATCAACACTTCGTGCAACAAATGGCTCTCCAGAGCTGGCAAATTAGTTTTGGTTAAATCAGTTTTTGAGGCCATCCCAGTCCATTGGATGTCTCTCGCTTGGATCCCAAAGGCCATTCTGGAAAATTCACGAAAAATCTACTCTAGATTCCTCTAGTCAGAGAGGAATGAACACAACGTCCTCCCTTGGGTGAAATGGGATCAAATTGCTAGACCCAAATCTCTCGGCGGATGTGTCCTCAAAAACATCTAGGCGTTTGCAAAAGCCCTAGCTACAAAAGTAGGATGGAGGCTTATTTCTACAAAAAGCCTATGGACCGAGGTGGTTTGTAAAAAATACATTGCCCCTGACTCTGTCCTTGGTTGGATCAAAAATAATGCCTTCCAAATCCCATCCTCGGGGACAATTATTTGGACATCCATCTGTAATGCTTTTCCTCTAATACAAAATGGGCTTGCCTAGAAAGTAGGCAACAGTTCTAAGGTGAGTCTAGGCTAAGTCACCTGGTTCGAATTCGTGTTCGAATTCAACGACCTTGAAAATCGTAAAAAATTCGACAATGAAAATTTTAGTGATAAAATTCGGCATTAAATTCGAGAGCTTATAAAATTTGAAATTAAAAAAATTATATATATTTTTAATAAAATCCATCTACTAAACTATATCAACATTAATTATTTAACAATTTAAACTGGAAAATAAAAAACTATATAAATTTTTAAATAAAATCTTATACTGAAATATTACAACATTAATTATTAAACACTTTAAACATACAATTAAAAAAACATTATACCAATATATGAGATTTTAAAGATATATTTAAACAAAATTTAAAAATAAAAAATATATGAAATTTTTAATAGAATTCAATATATATCAAACTATAACAAATCATTAAACACATTAAAATTATATTTAGAAACCATTAAACACATTAAAAATATATTTAAGAAGGTTCGAGTGACAGTCGACTAGAGGGCGACGACTAGGGCGAGCAAGCAGTGCGTGCTAATTTCGACTACAGAACGGATTCGTGACCATCAACGACTGCCTGCACACTTCACGGTGGCTTCCATGACAGCGGGCGAGTGACTTCTACTTAACTTCATGACGGCGGGCGAGCGAATTCACGACTCAGTGATGGACTCGCTATGAGCAACGACGACAGTTTTGGATTCACAGGCTTCAGATTGACAACGATGGCTTCAGTTTCATGGAGCAATGAGCAACAATTTAGGGTGGATGTCATTTTGGTAGGGTTTGCTCGCATGCTGCAAAAACGCCATTAAAATCGGCGATTTTAAACCATTTAGTTCGCCACCCACAAAAATTCGACGAACTTCGAATTTCAAGGCGAAAAAACGCCGAATACGGTGACTTAGAGTCTAGGTGCGGACCACTGGCCCGGAAGTCAAAATCAACACATCCTCCCACAACATCTCATTCATCACTTAAACCAAAAAGGATACTTCCACAATCAGATAGTTGATCCTGAATCCACAAATATTTGGCAACAAGGGTGGAAGGGGACTAGAGATCTGGAGCTTCTAGTCCACTGGAATGCAGTATCGATCAGATACATAAACTCTCTCAAAGCTACAAATATCAGGCTCATTGACTCGGCGGACGAGATCATTTGGGAATATGCAGCTCATGGTCTTTACCATACTTACCAGACTCGGAATCAGCAATAAATCGGCGAGGCAAAAGAGCGAAGAGTTTGAATCGGATCGGGAAAAAATCGGGAAAAAATTGGCAAATACAAAAAATTAGATATATACCTCTATTTTGAATTAAAAAAATATATATATATATATATATATAGATTTTCAAAACAACCATGTCCATACACTGCAAGATATCAATAGATGCTTAAA
>LPNX010197715.1:518103-541817 GCA_001517045.1 Pseudotsuga menziesii | reverse complement strand
CAAGTTGATTAAAAACAGTGACTCGAAAGCTGCAAGGGGTAGTAGACCGAGGGGGTCTCTAGGCGCTTCGTCGTCCTCCTTGTGAGCACCGGGCCATTGGGATTTGACCTGTGAGCTAGGGGTGGGCTTGCTCCCACCTGTTGAGCGCAACAGCATTCCATCTTCAATTTGAGAAGAACTAGATCGGGGTAGTCACACCACCGGATCTAAAACTAACTTCAAGAAGAACAACTCTAATTAAAATTTATTAAAATTTACCAAGAAGCATTGCAAAACGTCCTGCAAACACAGATCACTACTGTTTATCTTTGCCTTGCTGTTCAAGGTTTTACTACAAGCATTTTCACTTTATTTTACTGCAAGCACTCCAACATTCAGTCTCATTTACTTTCAGTTTCATTTACTTTCAGTTCTATATTTGTTCATACGGTGAACGCTTAATATTTGTTTAAATTGCTTCAAGTGAATCAAACTTAAGGTCTTTCTTTCCTTCATTTCCTGTTGGTTCAATAAGTTCACATTAAAGCATTTTATTCCGCTATCTTTTGTTTATGCAGATAAGTTTAGATCAGCTGTACGTTACTTAAATACCTTGATTTGTTATTGTTGTAACTTGTAATCTTTTGACTCCATTTAATATAGGCACTGGTCTTGTAATTTTGTAATTTTAATAAAAAAATCCCTTTAATTAATCTTCAATTAATTAATAAACCTGGAACATAGTCTTTCCATAGGGACTACCCCCCTTGGCTCTGTTGGGATCTTGCCTAAACGGAGGAGTGGTGGACTGTGGTGACAGTGGTCTCCAGCTCTCACTTGCCCCCAAGGACACACATAGCAGGTTGTGACTTTCCTGCACCTTAAAGTGTGAATTAGGCGGCAACAAGACCTTTTATAGATCCTCAGCAGCGTTAACTCTTCCCTTCTTTTTATACATTGGACACGGTTTCTGGAGTTACCTCTTTTGGGACTAAAGCACATTAGCTCCGCGGGCAAATATTTGAGCCATATAATTGGCTCGGGTTTTGTTTTTCTTCTTGTCATAACAGAAATAAACACATATACAGAGACACAGCAAAAAATTCGATAGAGGTTCACACAACAAAGGGCTCGGTTTTTTGTTTTTGCCTTTTTGCTGACAAGACAAGCAAATAGGGACTTCACATATTTTCTATGAAAATGTATGCACACATACATTCTGCAGATGTAATTTCATCACTGTTAATAAAATTAAGCTTTTTTCTATGGAAATATATATAGATATAGATATATATTAAAAAATTATACATATTATTTTTGTATATATATTAAAAAATATTTAACATAAAGATCAAAAAATTTAAAAACTAGAAATATCGATACATCATACAATCATACAACTAGTTACTACAGTAATCATTCAATGATGAATCATGATCAAGCACACAAGAATAATTGCAACCCCAACCTGGTTTCAATTTCAATTCACTGCATATGGTTTAATGCCCAAACCCCAGTATGCATGTTCATAAAAAATATTAAAATTTTAACTTGAAACTTGAAACACGTGAGATAATTTCAACTTTTACAAACTCAGAAATTTTTCTAGCAGCCTAACTTTTCAAGCTTAGAAAAATATTTCAGCCACAAACAATAAAAATGACTCAGTATTTTTTACCAAAATGGTCCAAGATAAAACCCCGAAGGGAAAACGTGTATGAGAGAGAATATTATTATTGCTTCAAGCAAAGTACAAATTGATAACAGCAGTACTTATCTCCTTTTCCTGCCTCGAAAAATGTATCAACATCTCACTGACAGACTGTTGTATGACTGCCTTGAAAATCATGTTGTACGGCCTCGCACGTGGTTGTACGACCCTCAAAATCTGTGCCTGCTTCAGCCTGTATGGCTTCTTGCATGGACAACATTAAATGTTGTACCCTCCTCAAAATTTGTGCCTTCTCTACTCCTCGAAAAACATGCCAAATCTGAACTGTACCGCCTACAATAAATGTGATGTATTGCCTACAATAAATGCACCTGTCAATTCAAAAAATCTTCTCGAAATTCGTGCCCATAATTGATGGTTGTACAGTCTACATTAATTGCACATGTTTGCCTTGGAAATCGTGCCACTTGAAACTTCATACTCATGCTCAGTCTTAAATTCTTCAAGGGTTCTCCTCTCTCTTCTCTTGCTCTTCTCTTCTCTCTCAAAGATCTCTTTTGCGAAAGTGAACAATAAACTCTCACATGCCTTTCCCTAACCTTTTTGTTTGAGTAACCACCATTTGAAAATAAATGGCCAAGATTAAAACATAACTAGATGAGATCTAGGGACAAAATCAAATCTCATTTTTTCTCATTAAAAAATATTTAATTGCTTTTTAAATAATAAATGAGACATTTAAAGCACACCCACTTTTAATTCTCATTAAAATCACATTTAACTTTTATTATTCAACTTTATTTTATAAAGTGACTTTATAATCATAAAGTCAATCTCACTTTATAAAAATGCTAGGGACCACATTTAAAGTGACCTTGTCCACCCAAGGCACAATTGAATGGACAAACACTTCCTTGGTCAAATTTCAACATTTAGAACCATATATTGTAGATTTCTCATTAGGTTCAAAATCAAAATGTATTACATAAATAGCGAGAGAATGCCACTGGCAAATACAAAATAGAGTAGATAACAAAATAGGGAAGAATCTCACAGTTGGTCAATGGTACTGGACCCTGTCAATAGTTCTCCTCCATGGCAAATCAGCATCACTATCACTGCTCTATCCTCCATCTTCCTCCTCCTCTATACCCAATCTAGGATCTGTCGATGGTGTGGAGGATGACCCCTTGAGAGGCTCATCATCAAAAGTGATTGGCTCTCGCATTGGGTGATCAAAATCGATGTTGACTAATGCCAACTAAACATTGTCGTCCAAACCCATATCATCAGGAAATGCATCCCACGTCCTTGTCTTTCCCTTCAACCATTCCTACATCTACCTATAAATAAGACAAAGATTGGTGCGCACATACACCAGCCTCTACCATTGACTGCTCAAGCCTACTCTTCCTCAATCTGTACAAGTTCCCATAAGTGCTCTAGTTCCTCTCGCAACAAGAGGATGAAGTAACCTGAGAAAGGACCCTCATGGTTAATTGTTATCGAATAGGGCATGATGCCCCATGAGTTCCGCACCAACCATAGGGCTTCTTAATCCCCTTGTCTCCAAGCCCATCATACCCTCCAAATCTCTCAATGCCAGTGGAGAACTCTACGAAGCCCTCCTCCACCTCCTCAATATGTCCTTCTAAATGCTACCTTCCTCCCCTGTGAAATCGCTCCATCCATGTGAGGAGAGAATCTGCGAGAGGGCCCACCATTGAGCCACTCGTGACCGTAGAACCTAGGATTCAATGAGTGAGTCCAGTAATGCAAAGGTGTGTAATTCTTATCCCACTCGACGATAAGAATATCCTATATGGTGGACCATAAGTTCTTTGTTGATGTCTCATACTAGGACGCTCATTCTGCATAGCAATTGTCTTCACAGACTCAATTGTGGAATCCCACCACCCATAAACATATCCTAAGATGGGATGGTATGTGTCTGCAAACCACAGCAAAGAAACAATAGGGTCCATGATCTTAATGGGAAGATATACCCTCTCCCACCAAACATCATCTAACACTGTCCTTTACCGTTTTTGAAGCAACTTGATCCATCTTTCTCCAAAAAGACCAAAACTATGAAATAAACATGGCCCTAAGAGCAACCTTGACCTCCCTCAAGCATGATGAATGAGGAAGCAAACCAAGTATCTACAACCTTCAACAATGATAGATGTGTGTACTCTTTATATATTGTGAGGGCATTGGTACTGTTTTGTACAAAATTGTGATATGGTGTGTATCATCAATAAGATTGCCAATCCATGTCACATCTAAAGCAATAGATTTAAGTGCCAAATTCAAAGAATGGATAATGCAGGTGTCCAAAATATTTGTAGATAGCCTCCACAATCTTGCCAACAGCTTTGCAAACAAGTACATTATCTGTGATGATTTCCACACAAGCATCAACACCTACATCTTCAACAACTTTAACGAACAACTCACCCATATATTATGCATCCTTATATTTTCCAAGAACATCCACCGCTTTCAAAAAGATCGATCTAGTAACATCGGATGTGGGCCATGATGATTTGATAGGGTGTAGGATTTTTTCCACCTTTTTTTCCTTAACCAACAATGTGGTTCTAAGTTTCTCTGAACTTGGAGGCACATATCAAGTTGGAGCCCTTTCAACTAGAGCTTAACACATATAAATGAACAAAGGCGATTATGCAACATTAAATGAAATGCAGTTGAGATATAAAAAGAATGAAACAGTAAGATCAACCTCATCTCATGTCTCTTACTGATAAATCTTGTCCATTGGACCATAAGTTGGGGTTGCCCTCCTTTTGTGGCTGAATTTCAACCCCATTCCCAAATTGGCTGAATTTCAACCCCATTCCCAAATTGGCTAGATATCTTCCTTAAAAATGGAAGAGGATCATCATGTTTCTGAAAAATTTTGCTTGTTGCTGCCACATTTCCCAAGCCAACTATATCCTCTCTTTCCAAGTCACATCTTTGGGTAGCATTGATCGCTTTGCATGTTGCAAATCCACAAAGAAGGCCCAACAAATGGCCATAACTCAATAGCAGGTGCTCTTAAATTCACCATTGCAGTAATTACAAGACCAAGCAACATTCCCTTTCCCACCAAGCTTCGATCCGAGCCCTTGTTTCCTTGTTACATACTTCCATAGGGGTTATTTTTTTGTAGTGCTTGTTTTGCTACAATAGGGTTATTTGAGAGCATGGAAGCACTAGCAAATCTACTTGAAGCAATTCACGCACTGCCACCAACAAACAATGTAAAATTAGGAGGGGAGGGACCACCAATAGTGATATTCCTCCCTTTCTTTTGAACTTTGCTAGTTTCCTTTGAAGATTAAGCCATCACTTCCTTGAATCCTTGAGCTAAATGAAAAATCAAGGCTGATGTGTTAAAAAAACAGTCCCCTAGTTTCCAAATGTGACTAGAATCCACCTTCAATCCCTTCCTTGCACTATTAAACCCTTCACCTATAAAAACAAATCACCCTTAACAACTCCCAAATTTCAAATAAAGATGAAAAAAGGGAGGGGCCAACATATTTAACTGTGGATTGATTTTTAAGAGGACATGTGTCCTAAAGTCAGGAAACATTAGGGCAATTGTCTGACACATGCCCAGAATGTGTCCCACACTTTAGGACACGTAAAAACATGTCATGTCGTGTCCCATGCCTGACACATGGGACACAAACACGACAACTCTTTAGGCCATGTCCTATATTGTAGTTCTTCTCTAAATTGCATCAATGGCTGCCATTAACTTCATTGGTGGCAAATGGATCTTCATACCTATCATTTTTTAAGGGTTTATCTTGAATAACAAGAGAAGAAGAAAAGCTCACCAAAGTCCGAACCCTTATCACCATGAAGAGAACAAATAGGAGCACCAATGTCTTCATCATGTGTTTCAATGGTAGTAGCATGAGGAGGCTCCTCAACAATATCCCCAACTTCATCATGCTCCTTTTCAAGGGTTTCTCCAAGGGCTTGATCTTCAACGTGTTCTTAAAGAGAATGATCTTCTTCTTGATCACAATCTTCCAAAATATATTTAGTAACTTGCTCTTCAAACATAGCCTTGATGTAATCAACATAAGGCAACCATATCTTATAATCTCTAAGGCTCCAATACTTGCAAAATACCTCCAATACTGCAAAATATAAGATTTCTCCTCTATCAAGACCTTTAAACCAAACATTTGCATTCCCTTCCAAACTATTTCGAAAAAATCTTATCAAAACATCTTCACGAGTAATGCCAAAATCTGAAATGAATACCATGAAATCTATAATGTGTGATGTGGCTGAATTAATAGATCCTCGAAATTTTGGAATGGAGCCAATAGCATATGTTGACAACTCATTAGAGAACCCTTGGATACTTGAGATATCGAGGAGAACATAAAAATTGACCATCCATGGAGGCAAAGCCATTTTTCTTCACTTCTTTTCTTCAAAAGAGGGCTACCAAATATGAAATTGCACATGCACATACCTCATATGTTACAACAATAAAATAGTAAATAAATAGGTAACCATTAGTAATAGTAATTAATAATATTAAATAATAGTGTATGAAGAGAAGTGTCTCTTCAATATTTGATGGCCAGGCCATATTAAGGCGGCCATATCCATTGTAATCAATTATCCATTCATATATTAATCATTTATTCAATCATATTCTAAAGATGGAACACTTCCTCCTTAACCCGGATACGGGCTAGCTTATTACACTCAGATACGGTGTAACATTGGTATCAAAGCGGTCTCGCTCCTCGGGTGAGCTTGGATTCGGCTCCTCTCTTCTCCTCCACTTCGGCATCTCCATTCCCCATCTCCATTAAATTGAAATTCCATTATTCCTCACGCGAAGCTGCCCATTTCTCCCGACTAGATTCATCTCATATCCTCTATGCTCTGTGCGGCACATCCACTCCTCACACTCATCCCATCGTTGCTCCCTGCCTCACCACCGGGCACTGCTTCCACTACACCATCTTCCTCGCAGACCCTATCTACGCCACTCCACGCTGCTCACGCTTCTTGTCCACCTACACCAGCCCCATTCCCTCTTCTTGCTCGCCCTTCACAATCCTCCGTTGTTGCATTCTACATAAACCCCTCTGCTGCTATCCCTGCTCCTTCCCACATCTCTTCCTTCACATCCCCAGCTCCCATTCTCACCAGATCTTCCCACACTCCTACGTTTCCACGCCCTCCATCCCACATTGCTCGCTCCCATCACCATCACACTGCTCCATGCTCTCCATCCATGCACTCCTGTGCTCCTGCATTCACGCCACCTACGCGCTTTTGCTTTCACACTTCCTTGCTAGCCCCACACCACGCTACTCGTCGTGCTACGCTTCTCCTCCGTTATCCATTACAACACCCCCTTGTTCATCACACAACCCCACGCTCCCCCCTCTACATGATCCTCCTTGATCTTCCCTTCCACCATTCCCTCTGCTCCACCTACAGCCCCTTCCTCCTTCCACGTGACATGCATGGCCCCATCTGTGCGCCTCCCCTCTCATCTACTTCCTCTCATCATTGCGCTCTCCTTCCACCTGCACTCGTATCCCCTGTGATCCACTGTCAATGCTTGCTACTTCACACAAATCCCACCCCCCATCTACCACTGCCACTCATTCCCACAGTGCAACTACTCCTCCAACCTATGCGCACTCCTCTTCCCAGCGATCACCCCTCACCGTCTCCTCATGCGACTCGTCTCCTCCATCCCTCATTGATCCACCCTACCTGTGCTCTACACCATTGCTCACCCTTCCCACGCCACCATCATGCCTTTCCTCCCTTGATTCATTGCTCACGCCAACCCTTCCTTGAACGGATTGCCTTCCCTCCTTCCTTTGTGCGTTCTCTACATTCTTTATTCTTCCACCATTTCCACGACATCCCTACAACGCACATCCACAAAAAGAGGGGTTAGAAATAAAAATTATATAATAGTAATAATAATAGTATTATTATCATAAATTATTTTTATTAACATTTTCTTACCATGTAATATAATAAACAATATATATAATAATATTATTATATAATTATATTATTATTATTGTTTTTCACCGCTTTGAATATTAAGTGGCATTCACCAATATAAAGCAAAATTGGGTCCAAATACACCTCCGCATACCAAGACCCAAGCCATGACGAAATTAAAAGACAAAATCGAGAAATTGAAGGACATCAAGGCCCTCGTCGCCAACCAAAAAAACTGGAAGGAAGAAATAAAAAATAGCAAGGCAACACTTAAGAAGGAAATCAAAGACGAAGTTGTTCTAGTACTAGAAAGAAGACTTGATGACAAACTAGACATCGTGAACGAGAAACAAAAAGAATTAGATGACAAGATGGGCGCGATGACACAGAACATAAGCACCATGGCATAGAGCCTAAGCATCATGACACAGAACCATAATACAATAATGGAAGTGTTACAAAAACTAAGGTCTAGTACAAACCATATCAGCAACTCAGATATGTTGGACCAGTATGTCAACAAAATTGAGAGCAACAAAGTCGATCAAGACAATAAACAAGACAAGGAGACCAAATATCTTAGGGATGACCAAAATAACAATAATATAATTGATAAAAATAAAAGTGAGCTCGACCAAGATCGTAATAAAAGTCAAGCCAGTCTTGTTGATAATAATAATGACAATCAATACAATGACAAAAGATGGATCCTACAATATGCAAAGGAATTCAAGTCAAAGAAATCAAATATTTTAGATTCATCTTCTACCTTAATTGTTCTACCACCCTGGAAAAACCTAAATGTAACACTATCTGGCAACTTCGAGTGTGAGAAGCCTCAGGAGACGTCACTTCTCGAGATAACTCGTAAGGATAATAAAAGGGAAACATTACATGATGACATCCTAAGTACCGTGGGACAAGCGATTTCTAAAACAAAGCATGAACATAAACACAATCATGAAAAACTTAAACCAAGAACAAAGATGGCATTAAAATGGTCGATGATGAATATTGCACATCTAATAGACATCTTTTCAGCAATGAAGGACCATAAATATCCTTCATTTTGTGGGATTGATATGGTCAGTCACAAAAATATTCCTCGTATTCATGTACAAGAAAAAGGGGCAACAATAATAAACAGAATGGAGTACAAATTCAAGTTACAAGTGAAGGGAAATTGACACATGTACAAGAAAAAGGGACAACAGTAATAAACAGAATGGAGTACAAATTCAAGTTACAAGTGAAGGGAAATTGACAAACTATCGCGCAAAGACCAAGCACATACCTAATACAAGTTCTAAAACAAAAGACATGAAGGAAGTAATGATGTTGTTTCAACACAAAATGAGAATGAAAAGACGACAACAATAATCCAAGCTTTGAAGACAAAGCTTTCTTAAGGGGAAGGCAATGTTACAACAATAAAATAGTAAATAAATAGGTAACCATTAGTAATAATAATTAATAATATTAAATATAGTTTATGAAAAAAAGCGTCTCTTCTATATTTGATGGCCAAGCCATATTTAAGACGGCCATATCCATTATAATCAATTATCCATTCATATATTAATCATTTATTCAATTGTATTCTAAAGATGGAACATCTTCCTCCTTAACCCAGATACGGGCTAGCTTATTACACTCGGATACGATGTAACATCATAGCGATATCGAAATGTGAGGAGTCACCAAGGTGAACCTTCAATGCCTTCACAATGTTGCTTGCTTCATCCTACAAACAACAAGTCTTCAAAAATCTGCAAGTAACAACTTCATGGAGTCGCCATGTGAAAAGAGAAATCTACAATAATAACCTCCCACAAAATGTCATGAAGCGTGATCTTCAAAATTTCAATGAAAAAGGCTTTTATCTCCGACAATGATGCCAAAATGTTACAGCTTGAACTACCATGTATGATTAAAGCCCCAAAGAACAAGGCTAGAACAACTATAAACCTAGAGGTGTTACCATTATCACCTCAATAACCACCTCTCTACGCTTTAGGTTGGCTCTACTGCAACTCATGGGCAACTTCCCTAATATGGGTTCACTAAAGCTTAGACAATCATGCACAAGGTGACTTAGAAGAGTAGCTGAAGCAAAACAGATTTTTGTGTTGTAGTACATAGAAACAAAGGGGTGATTGGAGGACCATGAAGACTAGTGGCAATCCCTAAGGCAATGGAGTCAAAGGAATATAGTCCAACAATGTGGTTAGTTCATGAAAGGTTGGGAAAAATCAGATCTATTTGCACATGCCACTAATAAACCCTAACATGCTGAAAATGAATGTAGAAATTAGTTGGGATGTTCCAAAAATAGTGCCACATCAAAACAATGTCAACTAGATCGTGCCTTATAAAATGAAGTATCACAAGTTCTTACTCTATAAAGATGATTGGGAACAATGTAATATTTATGCATAAAACATCAAAGGGAGATAGAGGAATACAAATACCATATAAAACCCTTCCAACGAGACAAATTTGCCCTTCTTTTGGCCCTATTAACAAGTTTTAGGTTATTCTACCATCCATTAGCAACATTAGATATAAGAACGAGGAAGCCACACTATGAATGGAAAAGAAACCCTTACAATTCAAACTGCGCCATGAAAGATATGTCGATTAGGGTCCAAAAGAGAGAGAACTCTCAAAATCCAACCATGAGTCACAAATGAGGAAAAAGCTCTTTTATATAAGAGAGGAGCTCAACTTCCTTTACAATAAAATAATCATAAACTCCTTAGATCTAGCCTACGGTGGAGTAAACAACCCAAAACACCTAACAAAATCCACAAAAATGGTGCTCAAAACCACATGTACAATGCCAAAATACATAAGGCCCAAAATGGATTAAGGGTGTCTAAATCAAGTGCCTCCATTCTTTGTCTCCCTCATTCGTTTCTCATTCTTTCCTAAATATATTATATGAAGCATTTGTCTCTCATTCTTTTCTTTTGGGTTCAATTTGTATTTGTTAAGCTGGTGAGTTGGTGTGTTCCTCTTTTTCGTCCTTCTTCTTCCCAAAGAGATCGAGATTAGTAGCTAGCATGAAGTACCAATAGTGGAGAGTTCGCTTTGTTGGGTAATGCCTAGTATTGTCCCACCTAGCAAAGTGCTTTTTACCTTGGAATGTTGTTGTCAAAACCTATCAAGACTTTGGTCCTCCTATAGCTCTTGATAATAGACATAATTTTCCTTGGCAACTACTACAAGCTTTTCATGTATGAAACTTCTATTGACTTAGGTTTTCATGTGTTTTTTTTTTTTAGCCATGGCAACAGCCAAGGGTATATCCAACAGCCCGCAAGCCAGATATACCAGAAACTTGTGACTAAGCAGGGGCCGAGACGTCCCGGTACCACATCCCAGGAAATACCTATAGGTGGGCACCTATCCCAGGGGTCGCCTACCCTTCGAGTCTTGTCACAACGGGACTTAGGTTTTCATGTGTTACTAATTTGATCTTGACAGGGCTTGAGTGAATAAGCCTTAAATTTTCTTTCTTTTTCCTTTTCTTTGACTACATAAAAACAATGGTTCACTAGGATTCCATTACTATTTCATACTAAAAAATGGACTTTCAACTACAATATTTGTTAGAATATGAAGTTTATTATGTAATAAAAGTATTTACAACTTTAGGTTGGGCTAATATTCATTTTATGTGTAAAGTAGTGTATCCCACAATCATAAGTGGAAATGACTTGCTAAGTGAACATTGGTATATAAAGAGGTGAATTCCATTGTAATACGTGTACCAGCTACTCATAATATCATATTTTGTTATTTTATGTATCTCTCAGATGGATTAGGGTTTAGGTTTTTACAACATGGTAGCAAAGCAGGAGAGCACCTAGGGCTAGTCTGCTAAGTATGCTCTTCTCGTGCATCACATGATGATCTGGAGAATCAAAAAGGCATGATTAGATGAGACCTTGGAATCAAAGAAGTGAGTTTTTGTCCACCACCAATGCTAATATGCGCGTAGAGATTGAGACGGATCCATACAACCACCAATCATAGCATGGGTATTTTTTCATAAGCCACAGTCTAGTTTTGTAAGTTGCTGATACACTCTAATCAAGCCTCCATACAACTTTCAATCGTTGTCGAGGATTAGTTTGTTGTCATACAAGTTTTGATACCTCCTTACAGTAAACTGCCAGATTCCTTGTGCATATTCAGCCATCATCATATGATTCAAATTTAATTTAGTTGTCGTATGAATTATGTCACCTTCGTACAGACAACCACCAAGTTATCAATCATACACTTTTATCAATCATATTGTTTGTATACACACCCATGTCAGTCGTACAATGTAGTCCATACATTGTTGACCATATAGGTTCCTTTTCAAGCTAATGATTAAATTTTGTTTAGTAAATCAGATTTGTAATCAACATGTTGTGTAGATGTATATCTTGATTTCTATGGCAAAATTTCAGCATCTATGTTTGTCTTATTAGGATAAAATGCCATTTTGTCAACATCGTTGACAGACTAGTGGAAAATTTGAGTATTCCTGGCATGATTCTCGTTGTATTTTACAAATTTGTGGCAAAAAAAGTCTAAGTAGTTTTGGCTATAAGACCGTGAATATGCCATTAGAGAAACATTATGGCTTCAATTTCTGCAATTGGAAAGTGAAAATTCAGAGCAATGGATGAATAAAAACCTGTGGAGAATTGTAAAGGGAACTGAGGCATCACCGATAGATACAAGTAAACTATTGGAATGGGAAAGCTGAGACAATGAGGCCAAAGCTATTATTGACCTTGCTCTCTCAAATTCTTAACGGCATCATGTAGACCTAGAAAAACCATCCAAGGTAATCTAGGACAATCTAAATAAGTTACTTGGAGCACAACCAATTAACACAAAGTTTTCTTTGAAACTACTGTTAGAAAGTGGCAACAAGAAAGGTCTTCTATCATTGCATGTGTCCTTGCATGCTAGAAGACATAAAGCAAGAATCAAAATGTATTAATGTGATTTTCTTAAGTTTAGACTTAAGAAAGTACATTAAGTGATCTAATTATTATTTGACTAAATGGAGTCGCTTTTATTATTTATAAGGTGAAAAGTGAAAATAATTTAAGTGATGGCTAATCTAATCTTGGCCATTGATCTCACCGAAAGATCTCATCCATTGATCCATAGTGAGGGTTAGGGTTTTCACTTGCCCATTGAGTTAAAAGAAGATTTCGTGGAGAGGACACACACACACACAAAGAAAAACGGAGAAGTTGGAGGAAGAAGTTTGTTGAGAAGACAGAGGAGCATTCACCCGGAGGATTCGTCGACTGATCAGGCAAAGCACAGAGCCGTACAAGATCGTCGAGAGGGAGGCTGTACACATCAGGCAGAGGTCGTATAACAGTCGTATGGATTCCGTACAGCTAACACAGGACCGTACGGATTTTGTACTGCTGATGTAGAGGACCATACTGCTAACGCAAGAGCTCGTACAATTGCGCAGGGAGGATGTATTTATTTGTTGGGTTTGCTTAGTGATTCGCAGAGGTTATATTTTGCCAGGTTGGGTGAATTGATCTGTTGGATTGTAATTGTTCTTGTTACCGCGAATCTTGTAGTTGCCCCGTGAGGTGATCCTATTCAGGACGACAGAGGAAAGGAAACCAAAGTCGTGACCTACGATATCCAAGACCTCTGAAAGAACTCGGATGTCACACCAATCACAGATACCGGCACTTCAGACTCAGTGAAAAACATAGAGCCCAGAGGGCGTCTCTATGACCTAGAAACCCTAAAACAAGGAAAATGAATGAGTAGCCACGGGAAACTTGGTGGAATCTCTTGGTAGGATGGTTAATTAGAATTTAGAATGATTACCAAGAGATCTCGAGCATCCAGGTGAAAAGCCCCAAATTTACCCTAGGGTTTTATGCAAAAAATTGGGATCTAGGGCAAAATGGTGAAATTAAGTAAAATTGGATACTCGGATTGATTGTTGGATATAAAATTAGGCAAATAAAGTTGAAACCAACAATACCCAGTTTGCGGTTTGTAAAATACCGACTTCCCACAAGGGGGTGTTTTTCCCTAAGTAGCAGGTCCAATTGTGATGAAACTTCAAACTTAAGGTTTTTATGTTAATTCTGAAATGGGTTTTAAGTTTTATAGCTCCCCGCAAGCTAGAACCTATAGATCTACAAAATGAGGGTTTTAATATAATAGAATGATGAGCAATGAAGATACAAAAAATAAATGAAGAGGAACTTAGCTGTGAGACATACCTGGATCTTGCAGATGAATTGAGAAATGATGAAGAATGCCACTTCCCCGTCAAAATGAACTTTTCCAAGGAAGATCTTGTTGTTATTGTGCCACAGCCAGTCACCCTAGTGCCTCCTTCAACCTGTTGGATCAGAGAAAAATCAAATGATCAGACAAACGAACGAGATCTGCAGAATACGGAAAAGAAAGGGAATAAAAAATCATAAAGAACAAGATACTCCCTAATCCGAACACCCAAGAGCCAAGACGAAGGTGAGTTGCCCCACAAAAATGCCCTCTCTCTCCTAGCGCACCTCTTTTTCCTGCAGATGGGATGGGTAAAGAAAAAATGCAAGATGTATCCTGAATAAAGCTCAGTATAGAAAAGTAGTAATGCCAATCATCAAATCATCCAACCATCCACAAGATACACAGAATAATAATCCCAGACAAAAATCTCTTTGTTAAATTCTGGTGCCAAAGCTCATGAATTACAATGGTGTAACACCCCGGTTTTGACCCTATGGTATTGAATTGCATATGATGTAAATAACGTTAATAAATCATGATGTGGAGCTCAAGTCAAACGCCCCACCATGGATTTAGTGTTTTATTTTCCGGCAATTAAAAATCGATGTCGACGGTTTATGTGCTAGCCAGGCACAATATGTTTTGAGACATCATGTAACTATGCAATTAATAAAAATACCACAACTAGCTATGCGCCGCAACGTTAAAGAGATGGGGGCATGATTTCACAAGGAATAGGGAGGGGGAAACATTCAAACCCTTGAGCCAATGGGGAAAATCTAAATGTCAAAGGGAAAACCCATAAAGTTGTCAACTACCCATTTTGTCCTTTTGTGCCCAATCATCTAGAAGTGGTTGAAGAAGTTATCTCCTTGGGATGGGAAAGGTATGGAAGTCAAATTCAAATTTGGGAAGCCACCCGTTTTTGGAAAACAAGTTTTTGACTTGTGGGGCAAGTAAATGCTTGGAAATGCATGCCCGGGCTATTATTCACCCATATATTTCATTCCTCTCCCATTCTCATGGAGGTTGGGCTCTCTCATGCAGCTGAAGCTTGGGCTCTCTCATGCAGCTGAAGCTTGTTGAGCCTTCTCCCTAACGATTTTCTTGTTGCTTTCTTCATTTTCTCCATGCCCAGAATTCGTTTCCTGTGTTGTCGACGAATGGGAAGAAGAGAACCACGACTCTTGGGGTTTGAAGAGGCCGTTTTTGCCTTCTGAGCAAGCTGGGAGTTTCCCTCACGTTTTTCTGCAGTTTACCCATTTTTCTCCATGGCTAGGAAGTCGTTTTTGTGTTGCTCGACGAATGGGAGAAGAGACCCACAATTTTGGGGCTTTAAGAGGATGTTTCTCCTCTCCTCACGCAGTTGAGCTTGCTAGGCATTTTCCCCTCATGATTTCTATTGTTTCCTCATTGTTCCATACCCATAAATTCGTTGGTGTGTTGCTCAGTGGTTAGGGAGCCAAGATTTCTTGATTTGTGGGTGAATGAAGGTCGTTTTTGCTCTTGCTATGTCCAGAAACGTTTTCCGAGTCCAGATGTACGATTTGGGGGTTTATGGAGGGCAAGTTGCTCCCATATTGCCCAAGAATGATTCCTAGAATCGTATTTTGCTCACCCACGGTTGTTTTTCCCCATCTGCCATTTTTGTTTGTCGTTGCCAAACGTTTCTCTACAACTCAACAATTGTATTTTGGTGTGAAGTGCATGCTTGTGTTGACTTGGCTGAGTAAGTCCAAGGAACCCATCTATTAGATGGTTGACTGTGTTTGCATGTGATTGTTGGCTTGGATGAGTAGGCCCAAGGCCCCCATGTTATTGGCTTGTTGCTCGAATAGTCTATGAAACCCAACTATGTGTTGGTTTGACTATGGGTGTATGGTCTTGATGTGTGTAAGCCTATGGTTCCCTAGTTCCTTGTGGAAATCATGCCCATCTCGAGGGTGGCAGTGGCGTCGAGAGATTGATGAGCACACTAGCCTATGGTTAGGTGGAACATTGCAGCGACATAGCTAGTTGCAGGGAAGCTTCTTCTCAAGATAAGTATTCTTTATGTATTTAATTTCTGCAACTGTATTTGTTTTATGAATTACTATGAACATATTGAATGCTTGAATGAATGTGTTTTTCTTCCGCTGTTTATTTCATGTTTAATGCATCTATGTATGTTTTTAATTCAATGCATTTTTATTATCATGTTCATGGGGCTAGATTGCCCGTTTGACAGCAACAGCAGTGTAGGTCGCGTCCTCTCCATTGTCGAGATGAGGGGTGGGGGCGTGACAAATGGGGGGTCACCTCTCTTAAATAGTTTGAGAGAGACATAAACCCTAACTCACTTTTATATCCAACGGTTGAGATTAACAATACATAGATCACAACATGAATCAAGTGACTAAGTAAACGAGGGGGCGCATTTTACTCAATGACGCCTATCCTAAGTGAAAGTCAGAATATAACATAAGGTATGACATGATACTACACAAGAGGGGTTCACTAGGGGCTTAATTCACCCTAGTCCCTTTTTACACTGCAATGCTCTAGGAGAACCCAACATACTACCATCTGTAATAAAATTTGATCATTTAGCCAATAATAAAGTGATAATAATCACTTTTTAGGAGAACCGAGGCCAAACTCTCAAAACTGAAACCGCAGTATTGGTCCTGGGCATGTCTAGAACAAATATAGACCATGTTGTATTTAGAGCCACTGCCTTGGGAACCGTGTTTGACTTTGGCCAACCATGGAGTCGAAAGGTACCAACATGGAGTCAACTGGTACCAACATGGAGTCTATCATGGAGTCAACTAATACCAACTCTGATCTGTTGCTCTACTACAATGAACTAGATGATCACCAAAAGCATCTCAATGAACTTCTGAATCTCAGTCCTGGCAAGGAAAATCTGATGAACAAGACTTTGAAATAAAATAACGCTGTAGAGATCCATGCTGATACCCCATGTAAAAAGTAGCCCAGAATAGAATAAGAGACAAGTCTGCATGCTGCATCATGGAAGCCTGGCTGCAAATGTATATGTGATAATAGTTCTATATCTTCATAAAAGAATTTCTAATCTGACTCTTGCACTGGGTTTCCCATCTTGGGTTTTTCCGAGGGTTTCCATACCCAAAAATACTATGTCTATATTGATGTGATTATTGTTATATGTTTCTCAGTATTTATTTTCTGCTGCATTACTAGTAAAGAAACTCGTGTGGTTATCAGTAAAAATTAAAAATATACTCTGTAGCTCAAGATTGAGTTTTAAGGAAATTTACAACTACAATTATTCAAATTCAATATTTTGCCAAGATCATCATGTCTATCCACATAAATAATCTAATATCTCTCATCAAACGGAGTTAGTTGAAGTCAAACCTATAGTAGAGGAAGAAGATGTCAAAGCTACTCAGCTAAACAGTCTACCTTCTCAATATAATAATGCAATCTTGACTCTAACTTATGATTGTTGCTATTTTAACTAAAGAAAAGACAATGACTACAAAAGAGACCAAATGTGATCCTCCACCTAAGATGGCATTATATTCAAAAAAGAATCAGAGCAGATCAACTAGAGACATGGGTGAGACGGAATGTTATTACTACATGAAAATGGATCATATAGCTTGGAACTATAGATTTTGAGCCAATGATGTCCTCAAGGGAAAAGTCAAATCATATTCAACTAATGCAGCCATTATTGAAGACCCACCGGATGTTGATAATGGTGATGATCTTACTGAAGAATGGTCCTTCTAAGCATTTTAAAAACTCTGCACTTTGAAAACATGGTAAGATCAAATGTAGATACAACTCAGCATGGATGGATGCCCAATTAGTTAGGGAGTTTGTGTATATCAGGAATTATTCCCCCATGAAATTATGAGACATGCATGTGGATTGTTGTCCAATAATTCAATTAGGGAAATTCATAATTTAAGAGTTCGGGGAGGTGGAATCTAGAAACTCAGGAATTCAACGTGAGATTTACACCCTTACAAAGGTTATGAGGTAGTTTGACAGAGCACTACCTGCTTCAAGAATTGTTTTCAATAAAAAAGCTTCTGAAGAAAAAGTTGGTTCTAATTTGTTCTGATGTTATTTGTTTTCAGTGAATGTGTTGTCTTTTGTCAGTATCTTTTGCATTCAGTACCGTAAGCCTTAAGAGAGGGTGTTAGAATATAAGGCTTATTATGTAATAGTCGCTTTTTAAGACTTTAGATTGGTCTAATGTTCACCTTGTGTGTGAAGTAATTATCCCACATTCATAAAGTGAAAATAACTTGCTCAGTGAACACTGGTAAATAAAAAAGTGAACACCATTGTAATACACCAATTACTCACAATATCATTTTGTGTTAATTTGTTTATCTCTTCCATGGATTAGGATTTCGAGGGTTTTATAATACTATTTAATTTGCATCTCAAGCATATTAAGATAGGGATTTTTAGACTTCTTTAATTCTGTTTTAGTGACATTACAGTGAGATTCGCTTGCTGTAAATCACCTTTTGTGGCAAAAAACAGCACTACACGTTTCTATTGGTTTCCGTGCACAAAAATCATAAAATGTCATAAAAAAACAAAAAGCGTCAAAAAGACAGCACTGAAAACAGTCCTAATTTGCTGCTGTAATTTATGTTTTTAATATCAAATTAACATGCCTAATTCATATAAGTTGCATAACCAAACTCAGTAATTTTTTGCATCGATTTACGTGCATTTTTCGGCTCTCAAAACACTTATCAGTTCACTGTTTTTCATTGCTATATGCAGATTTTTAGGACAGCAAGTGGTTTTTTGCTCGACTATTAGTTGACCTATAAAGTGAATAGTAATTCCCCCCTATGGTTAGCAAGCACCAAATTGAAGTGCAGGGAGATAATCCGTGGTGACATTGGACTTGTTGCCTTGGAACCAAATTATTTCAAGCACTAACAAGTCGTTAACCTATTTACTTTTGAGAAAGATGATCTCTTGACCAATTAGACTTTAAAATTTGTAAAAATAAAACTTCTATAAAAATTTAAAATATATAAATATAAAACATAACTTAAAGGTATAAGCTGTCAATCTTGAGTGGTTGTGGGATGGTGTGGTATCCTCCCTGTTACACCTCAGATTGTCTACAGCGTGCTTTTCAGGATACCAGAGTGAAGAGGTCTTTTGCCATTGTAAAAGGCCATGTTTGGGCTTTGTTATGTAAAAGTGATGGTCTGGCGGGGCTCAAGACCCATGGTCTGGTCATGGCATGTCCCTCTTGGTTTTCATTTCAAGGAGTATTGGTTTAGTAGCTTTGTTGACTACCACTTGATAGGAAGAAGTCCCCCATCATGTTGACCATTTGTGCCCTCGGTTGGTGTCCTAGTGCTTCTTGGGATGGAGGAATTAGAACACATGGCTCAAGGGCTCCTAGACACAATTATATTTATGTTATGTAGAAGGTGATAGTGCATGTAAGTATTGCCATACCCACCTTAGTACACCTCATTTATGCCTACTTGGACATTCTCTTTTCATGTATTACCCCTCCTCTTGGTCTCCATGTGTAAAATTCATGATGGCGTCATCCTCTAAAAGAAGGCTTCACCTTACTAAAGGGGAGGATGTTGAGGGATCTTCTACATTGTTGGTGGTAAGTCAAGGCATAAAGTTCTCCTCCCACAAACCAATTCACTTGGTTGAAGCCATCTACATCGTTTTATCATTACTTTTGGCCTTTTGTGGTTTAGTCTCGGCTTGTGGGTGACAAACCCTAATTTTTAAGTTATTTTATTTTTTTAGTAAGGTAGGCTCTAAATCTCAATAAGGCTAGGACGCCTCATATAAATAAAGGCTCATAGCACTCATTTGAAAACAAGAGAAGAATTTACATATGTACTTATTTCTCTTTCTCTTGGTATATTTAAGCATTTAAGGTATACACACCTCTCTTTTTGGCACACTTCACTTGTGATGAATGGTTGGGTTATGAATTTCTAGGGTTTTGTTATCTCTCAAAGATGATTCAAAGAATGGTCGTTATAACCCGTAACTAAGAAAGACATAAGAACTCTCTCTTGCTCTTTTCTTGGTGAATGTCGGTAAGATCTTTCAATTTTCTTGTTTGACGTTGCTTTTGCACCTTAAGCAAGGTAAATTAGGGTTTTGGTGGCATCTTGTTAATCTTGTTTGAGGGGGGCTTTCCTCTTGAAGGAGCTCTCCATAGTGGGGCCTTGGAGTTCATTGTTTGCCCTAAGTAGGTTCAGGCTACATTGACCCATCTAAGGTTACTAGTCTTTGCCCTAATTGATAAATATTGGATAGCCAAATTGAGCAAGGACATTGACCTTGATCTCTTATTGCCCTAGGGTAGAGGACTGAGGTTTAACCCCTTCTCTTCTTCAATTTTTATCAAACATCTATTGCTTATATTACAAAAAAAAAATTTGAAAAACCCTAAAAATAGAGAAAATTCATATCTCAAAAAATATCATGAATTTGGAAATTGTGCTCCGTTGGAATAGTGCGCCCTACGAGATTTCTAGGGTATTTTCAAGGACATCCTTTTCCTATGGCTAGATTGAGAATTTCACTGTGTTTTGTGGTATCTAAGGCTTTTTCAGATCTCATCCATTGATCTATAGTGAGAGTTAGGGTTTTCGCTTGGCCATTGAGTTAAAAAGGAGATTGATTTGGTGGAGAGGACACACACACAGTTGCTTTGGCACACACATTGCCAAAGAGAGATATCTTGCTCATAGCTTTTCGGCCGGAGACTGAGAAAAAAGTTTGCAGAAGAATTTTCAGAGAGTGAAACAAAAGAACTTTCCCCGAAGATCGACAGAGTTGCATAGGCAAATCATTGGAGGCCGTACAGCTGATGTAGGGAGGTCATACAGTGACACAAGCCGTGATGCAGGAGCATCCTATGTGACGTCAGCAGGCCTTACGTAGTCATACGGGTGACGCAGGCGACCATACGGGTGACGTCAGTGTCCGTACGGTGGCGCAAAGGCATGAGGATGACGCAGGTATTGACCCAGGGGGGGTCGTGTGATCTTTGTGGGGTTTTTCCTCAACAAGTTTCGGTTGTACGATTTTTCCAGGTTGGGTAAGATCGATTTCTGGATTCTATTGTTCTATATCTTGCTAATAAAATATCTTCTCAAACTGTTGCACCGGTTTTCCCATCTTCGGTTTCTTCGGGGGTTTCCATACCCAAAAATAGTGGTGTCTCTATTGGTGTGATTGCTATTATATGTTTTCTCAATAGTCATTTTCTGCTGCATTATTTGTGAAGAAACTCATTTGTGGTTAACAGTAATAAAAATATATATACTCTATAGCTCAAGATTGAGTTTTAAGGAAATTTACATTGGGCACTAGCTTCTCCCGTGCTTACCTCTCATTACACCATGATCCATGACCTTGGTCAAGGGTGCTAATTTGAGCAATAACACTCTCCACCCAGGTTCTATTTCCATAAATGACATGTTGAGCTCATAAAAAAATTATTGTTGTAATGATTTTGAGCCCTTTTGTTGACTTGGCCCTTGTGCCTTGAAGAATATAAGATTTACCTTGGGTACTATCCTTGAAATGCGGGTAAGTACTTAAGGGTTTCCCTGATTGTTGTTCCCTGGAACTAAAAGACGAACAAAAAAATCTTAAAGTTATAAGTTTATAGGATCTGAATAATATATATACACACTTTAATAAAAGTTTATATAAACTTTTAATTTATTATAAGTTTATATAGTATAGTTATTAATATAGCCTTGTTAGTGTATACAACTTCATATAAAAAATAAAAACAAAAAACAAAACTTTACATATTTCATATATATCTTATATATCTTAGGAATATATAAATCTAAATTTATGATTAAAGTTATTATTTATATTTGGGGCAGGAGGTGTGGAGGGGGTTCTCATTGACCCTAGAGGACAGGAAGTAATCAGGTTCTCTAGGTTCTCGGATGTACTACCAATAGTTTGGTAGAGATTTATGATTTATACATAGCTCAAAAATAGTCTCATCATTGGCGACATCTCAACTAATGAATTTTGGGGATTCTCTCATGATCCTTTCAGGCTCATTCAATCCAAAAACGAATCCTCACTAAAATAGAGCAGAACCTACACCGCATTAAGGATCTCTCCTATTGGCAGGTTTGTCAGCGCAACAATAGTTTGGCTAATCGATTAGCAAATGTAGTTGTTCAAAGGACAAAGGATCCATTTGTGATCCACCGCATCACAAATGGATCCCATAGCATATGATGAAGGCATTGGGTTATGGCCTCCTTATATTCATCACCATGCGAAAGGGGCAAATAGCATTTTATGTCAATTCAAATAATGGCAATAATTCTAATTTATGCATGGGAACAATGTGGCATGTGGTGGTGAATTTTCCTGGCTAATTTCAGACCTTAAACCATTTAATCCACACATCCTTGGCATCCTTTCTTGCATGTCTCCGATATGTCATATCTTTCCCTCTTTAGTTCAAACAAGGGAAATAATGGAAGGTGAAGTGGAGACCAAGGGAATTGATGGGATAAATTCTCGATAAGGGACGGCTCGTTGCGCTGTTAAGGCATTCCGCCAGAAGGTATTCCTCATTCAACATTTTGGCCTCAGTGCAATCGACGTTAGGCGTTTGGGGGACTGTGAGGAGTTGTGTTTATGGTTGGTTTTATGCGGTAAGGGGGTCATGCCTGAAAAATGGTGAGAAAAGGAGGCAATCGACGTTGGGCGTTTGGGGGACTGTGAGAAATTGTGTTTATGGTTGGTTTTATGTGGTAAGAGGGTCATGCCTGAACAATGGTGAGAAAAGGAGGATCAGGAAATCCATCCTTGGACTGGAACTTCTGCTTTGAAGGTCAAGTTTGCTTTGCTAAGCAATGTTTGCTCTAGACAATTGTTGGGTGAGGTAGGGGAGTCTATAAAGGTGTAATATCCCAAATCCCGATATTTTCTATTTCTAAGCAAATATGCTGATACAACTGGGCATGCAAACTGCCATGCAAAAATCCCTATTTTATAGGAAAAATTAGAGTTAGAGTTTGTGAGATAGAATGAACACTTACCACTGATAAGCCGGCTAGACTGCTACGGTGAAAGTATGCAAGCACCGAGAACTGGATCGGAGATGGGCAGATCTCTTCTGCTTCCGGTGAACCCCCAGCAGCAAGAACCCCAGTCAGAAAAGGGTGACGCTTTCAGTGAAGGAGGTGTCCGATGAGGCTGCCGATTTGCAGGGCTGATAGCCTTCCCGTGCCGGAGAGAATGCCTGGTACACGCGAGATTTCTGAGACCTCTAAGCAGGATAGCGACTTGCTCCAGAGAGACAGCTGCTCACGCCCCTGGGATCCCGAAATTGCTGATAACTGCTCCGGATGAGCACGGACGGATCTGATAATCACCGGGTACCGGAGTATGATGCTGATGATGAGAATGGTGCCCGAGTTTCGGAGTAAAGCTAAGATCTGAATGCCCAGCAACTGATTAGGGCTTTCTGGCTGAAAACCCCCCTTACGGCTGCACACGTGTCCCTGCAACGATCTATACCATATACTGGATAACTTATGAATGAATGAAGAACAAGTGGTGAACCTGTATGGCTTACCCTGAATAAGACTAGGACAGATGTTTCACTGCCGAAATCCCGTTAGCTGAAGACTCCGTCTCCAACCCCAACTGTTGTGCGGCACGCTGTGCTACTATCCAAGAGCTCCCAAAATAATCATAATCCAAGGTGAAG
>LPNX010197715.1:494676-507540 GCA_001517045.1 Pseudotsuga menziesii | reverse complement strand
ATATGAGCATTTAATTTCAGCCCTTGATCTAATCTAATCTCCACCGTTAGATTAGACTCACCCTAGGGTTTTCTCAAAAAGGCATGGGAAAGGCATTTTTGCCTCACTTTTGTAGATTAAAGTGAGAAGAAACAGCTAAAAGAGAAAAGAGAGAAAGTTTCCATTTTTCCTGAGCAAGAAGAAAAATTTTGCAGCACACAAATCAAGGGAAAGGACAGCAGCAAAGAGGGCATGGAAATCAAGGTGAAGACAGCAGCATTTATTGCTGGTCCGTACAGCCCGTACGGTACAGTTTTCGAGGCAGCAGGCACGATTTCCAAGGCAGATTTTTGGGCACGATCTTCGAGAAAAAAAAATTGGGGCATGGATTTTGAGGTCCGTACAGTCCATACATTGGCACGGAAATCGAGGCAGAAAACAAAAAAAATCAGAGTTTGATTTTTGCTGCTCGGCATGCAAATCGAGGCAGAAATTTATCTTCCAGGTTGAGATAAGTTGGTTTGATATTTTCTGTGTATTGCTGTAAATGATAAACTTCTCCTGAAAAATAAAAATACTCTTTCTGACTGGTTTTTCTAGGGCCATTGACCAAAAATCCTAGTGTTCTGTGTGATTAAATGGCGTGCTGATTTTTATTTCCTGTCACTGAAAAGATTGTTTACAGCAGTGTTTTAAGTCTGAAAATTTTTGTTTAATTCCAGCACTTTATTTTTCTGAGAATGTCATAAACAGTGTTATAAATTTTACTTGAAACCGGTGGCTGAAAACTAGTGAAAAATCTACAATGCATAGAGGGAAACCTCATGAAGTTGCACTAAACAACATTGCACGTAACACATGCATTAAATACTTGCACATAGAAAAGAGAAAAAGATAGATATTTGATATTATTCAATGTGTGTAAACGTCAATTACATAGGAATACCTTGTGAGAGAAATAGCCTTGAGTTTTAGCTCAAGTGATCATGAGCCAGACATGAGATATCTCCCCCCAAAGTTGGGGAGGTCATGGGTTCGACTCTCTTGATCCCCTCAGGGTTAGGCTCCTTAATTAGGGCCAACGGTTTACCCCGTTTACCATCCATGAATCATGGGGAAGTACTCCAAGGGTTTTCCGCGAGGTTGTTCCTTGGAAAAAAATCTCGTAAGAGAATTGTTGAGAAAATAGTACAGACATGAACTTCCACACAGGTTCAATGTGAACTTGTTAGAAGTGATTCAAGATATTTCAAAAATTAATTCTATTTTGTAAATTACTTTAGGAAAAAGTGAAAAGTCTTGTATTTAGTTGTCAAGTCTAATAAAGAGTATTTACCACATTAATAACTTAGACTAGGATTAATCTCAGTCGTACATCTCACTGAGCAATTAAAATTTTGGTAGGTAAGGGTTTCAGCACAAGTATAAAGACAGGTCAAGATAGAGAGTTCAGACAGTTTTTTATCGGATAGGGACAGAAACCATAAGAGAGGGAGAGCATTGTGCATCAGCCAGGAGGAGCCGTACGGCGTACAACAGACCCATACAGCTGTACAGATCTGTACAGTAGACTGTACAGCCATACAGCAGGTTGCACAGCAGGTTGTATCACAGCAGCTTCTGTTTTCTCGTTTTTGGTGCAGGTTATACCTATCTTCAGCAGGCCGTACACCTCAAGTGCAGTGGATTTGTTTACCGTGCGGCTGCTAAGTTTTAGTAGCTATGATCGTTGCCGTTCTTCCAGCACAGTTCTGAGGGATGCATGGTATGTGAACAGTGTGGCATCTCACCATATGACATCAACTAGGTAGTTGTTTTTATGTCTAAAAGAAAAAAACTCAAGAGTTCCAGTTGATCTTGGTGATGACGCCAAATATCCAATAGCAGGAGTTGGTACTAACTCCTAACTCCAATCAGGTAAATTCTTTAGACATTGATGATATTTTGTTTGTTACAAATCTCAGGGAAAAAGTATTCCAAAATCATTGGATACTTGTTGAGTATGGGCTCCACCAAAAGTGAAGCAAATTCTAACCTATATTATATATTTGTTGGACCAATCTGCTTGTTTTGGTGTTATATGTAAATGACTTGTTTCTTACAAGTTCAGAGAAGCTCATTGCAGGGTGCAAAGCAGTTATGGCAGTTGAATTCGAGATAAAGGGCATTGGCATGATGCATTACTTGTTGAGTTGGAGATTTGGCAAACACCAGGAGAGGTTTTCCATGGGCAGGGTAAGTATGCAATTGAGATCCTTATGAGGTTTCAGATGGAGGAATGCAAAACTATGGCCACACTTATGATCACTAATCTTAAGAAGGCAATATCTTCAAATTCAGAGATGGTGGACCCTAAGTTATACAAGCAACAGATAGGTTCGTTTATGCATCTGGTTAACACTAGACCAGATATATGTTTTGCAATGAACACGTTGAGTCAGTTCATAGTGGAACTGATGCAAAAGCATTGAGTATGGTCTAATGATATCTTGGGGATGGTGAAGTGAAGTTGCAGGAGCATACAAACTCAAACTGGGAAGGCAATGCATTAGACAGGAAGAGCACCTCAAGGTGTTGCTTTAGCTTGGGATCAGCAATGATATCCTAGTTCAACAGAAAGCTTCCATGGCACTTATCTCAATAGGTGCAGAGTATACGACAACCATTACTACTAGATGAGGCCATCTGGCTTCGCAAGTTGCTTGCAAGATTGTTTGATCAAGAGTTGAACCCAAGATATTATGATAATCAGAGTTGTGTCAAACTCTCTGAGAATCCAGTGTTTCATGCTAGGTCCAAGCACATAGAGATTATATATCACTTCATACAAGGCACAATTCAAAAGGGTGTAGTAAAGCTCCAGTGTATTCCCATTAATCAACAAGAAGTTGATATTCTAACCAAACCCTTAGAAAAAGGGAAGTTTGAAGCATTCAAAGACAAGCATGGATTGATGCATAAATCCTTCGTCAATAAAAAAGAGAGTGTTGAGAAATATAGGTCAAACAAGAACTTTTGCATAGGTTCGAGATATTTCAAAAAGTACTTCTACTATGTAATTCATTTTAGGAAAAAGTGAAGTCATATATTTAGTTGTTGAGTCTAATAAAGTGAATTTACTACATTAATGACTTAGAATAGGATTAATCTCAACAGTACATCTCAATTAGCGCTTATGGTTTTGGTAGATTAGAGTTTTAGCACAACTATAAAGACAAGGGAAGATAGAGTTCAGACAAAGTTTTTGTCAGACAGGGGTAGCGTTCGGAAGACAGAGAGAGCACAGTGTGAATCTGTCGAGAGGAGCCATACAATACAATCATACAACAAATTTGTACATCTACATGGATCTATACAACTTGTTGTAGAGAATCGTACGGTATGTCGTACAACCATACAGTAGGTTGTATGGAGAGTTCAGGCACAGTTTTTTGTCGAACAGGGACAATAACAATCTCTAAGAGTTCTCAATTCTTATTTGTGCAAAGTACCTTTCACTATCTTTCATTTGCACATGCTCTTGATGTTTATTTTAATTTTTATCTTCTTAGATTATGGACTTATGATCAATGTTGTATGGTTGATCAAAGTTGAAGTAATTGGCAAACTGATTAGAACTAGGCCTACATTTGCCACACTTAGCAAAGTGATTTCAATCACTTTTGAAAAGTTGGGTTTAATAAAGTTTGGGTGACACCTTGTTTCAGAGATTTTCTCTCACGCAAGGCCTCATTCAAAGCCTAACTCAAGATCTGTAATAACAAGTGCTCTATATTGCAATCTCATTTGGTGAATTGTTTACTATATTTTATGGAAATGAAATTACTTGCTTAATGTATCTTACTTTCAAGACTCATGATTCATTGCTATCTTTTTAAGTAAGCATTGCAAATGTCTATGGTTTATCTCGTTATGCATCATTGAGTTATCTTATAAGTGCTTAATCTGGTATCATTTTGATTCTTAATTGATTGAATGCTTATTTGGGAAATTAACTTGATAACTTCACACCTCACACCTAAAGAAACTGATCTCCTTTCCCTTAGCTCTCCTTGAACCTCAAATCAAATCAACCTATAAAAATTTGGAAAGCCTCCCTTGTCCTTGAGAGCTAGCCTAAAAGAGACAAGTTAAGCACAGGGGTGATAGCGGTGCTTCTTTTCCAAAATTGCACTAGCTAGAACTAGTCGATTGAGACTGTTACGCCTCTAAGTGCCAAGCATTCCCTCCAGATATACTAGAATGAGGTGTTTCTTTATCTTTTGCAAAGACCAAGTTTTTGGAGCTATATTATGTAGAGTGCTGATTTTGGGGCTAAATACCCCTGATCTAAAGAAAAATGACCAAATTATCAAGATTCTGGTATAGAAATTTATGATTTTGTCAAACACTTTCAGCTACTAGGAATTAAATTAAATAATCACATGTGAACTTTGAAACTTAAAACACCATGCCAAAAGACTCTTCAACCCAAGATACTAAACAAGCACATTGAACATAGCTATATTTTTTGTCAATCTTGACCAGGGCAAAACCCCAGCCTAGGGAAAACCCAAAGAAAAGAAATTTTAATTAAGAAGAAGAAACTCAGAAATTTTCTTTCCATAGAATTTTTCTCTTTCCCAACACTGACAAAATTGCACAAATTTATGACAGCAGACTTCTACCTCGAAAATCATGCCAATGAACAGCAGTATGGCCTGCTGTACAGCCTGTCCACGCATACTTGTACCTGTTGTACGGCCTGCTCACTTTTCTGCCTCGACTTTCATGCCACACGTGCCAAAAATGACATGTTATACGGTACTAGCAGTTTGCATTTAATGTTACAGCCGCTGCCTTGGAGTTTGTGCCTACACGTGTTGTTGTACAGTCCTGTCAGAGTGTTGTACAGTCACCCTTTTGGAAGCCTTAGGAAACTTGTTGTACTTTCTAGAAAAGTGTTCCAGTCTTTCCTTGGAAACTCTTTCTCCTTCTTCACTCTTCTCTTTCTCTTCTTGATGGTGCAATTTTCCTTTGTCCCTTCTCATTGTTTTATACTTTGGTTTTTGTAGCTAACTTCCTAACTACCCATCGAAAGGCTAGGATTAGATTACAAGATCTAGGGTCAATATTAAATGCACTTTTAATAATAAAAGACTAATTAGTAATTATTAATACATCACTTAAATATGACCCATAATTCATAAAGTACAAAACATTTCTTTATTTACATAATGTCTCCTTTTACATAAATACAACATAAGGAACAAAAGGCCTTTTATGTCCCCCTCATCACACACACACCAAAACTATGAGGGAGGACCTTCAAAGTTGACGGAGGTCCTGCCGGCACCATCCAAATCTCCATCTCTGATTCCTGAAGCAGCTCCCTCCTGCTCTGGAATGCGTCTCAGAGACATGTGCCTGACCCTGAACTGGAACTCTAATGCTTGAGACTCCACCTGAGCCTCATGAACCTGCTCATCATCACTAGACTGGCTACGTCTTCTGTCAATGCCCTGAAGAGATCCACTCTCTTCATCAAAAGAAATAAAGATAACATGCTGACCAGCTGCAACATCTGCCTCATCCTCAGAATCTGACTCAAATAGCCATCCTCCTGACCTTGGATGTACAACATGTCCCTGCGATCACCAAGAAGGATTGTGGTGCCAACTGGTTCTTTTTCCCGATAGACGAAAACATGACCAAACCTGACCATCAATCCATAACCATCACCCTCTAAAGATGGCACTGAGTGTTTACTAACTCCCATCCCAGGAACAAAAAGAACTCCATGTACCTCTAGGACCTCACCACCTCACCAAGGTCCAACTGGAACCTAACTGTTCCAACACCTCGAATTGCTAGTTGTGGATTGTCGATATCTGTCTGTACGTAATGATCTGGAAGGCACCATATAGTCCAATCATATGTCTAGTTGACCCATTGTCAACTATGCAGACATGCTCAAAGACTAAACTCCCCACGCTAGAGTTGATGGAAGTTAGAGAAAATACTTGCTCAAACTTTGCTGCATATTGCAGCAAGATGCTGTTGTATCTTTCTCCACCTTCCCCTTCTTCTCGGGACATTTTGAAGCATAATGGCCAAACTGATTACATTGAAAGCACCCGAGATCTTACTTAAATCTTTCTTCGGCATGTTCTTCTCGCTCTTAACCGTAAGAGCCACATTCTCCTCAATCTCACCACTCTTGGATTGTTGTCTTTTAAGAGCCTCATCCCGAGTCTCTTCTTGGATAAAATCATCCCAAAGTCTCCCAATTAGGTTTATGCTCCCTGGAGACAACGCCTTTTACAAAGGTGTTCCATGCACCTGAAAAACCATTCAAGGCAATTCTTACCATTTCTCCATTTGTTACAACTTCTCCAACTGCAGCAAGTTCATCCTAAACTTGAGTAATCTTTGTGAGATATGAGGCTACTTTCTCATATTCAGCCATCTTGATGTCTCTCAGCTTTTCTCTCAATACCATCTTCCTCTTCTCATTACTACTCTAGTACAGGTTTGCCAGAGATGCCCACATTTCAAAGGCATTTGTTTTCCTTGCAATATCAGGAATAAGGTGGTCTTTGACAGCATCAAGTATCACCTTTCTTCTTCTTGTTCTTCTCGCTCCTAACCATAAGAGCCACATTCTCCTCAATCTCACCACTCTTAGATTGTTGTCTTTTAAGAGCCTCATCCTGAGTCTCTGCTTGGATGAAATCATCCCAAAGTCTCTCCCAACTGGGTTTATGCTCCCTAGAGACCACGCCTTTTACAAAGGTGTTCCATGCACCTGAAAAACCATTCAGGGCAGTTCTTACCATTTCTCCATCTGTTACAACTTCTCCAACTGCAGCAAGCTTATCCCGAACTTGAGTAATCTTTGTGAGATGTGAGGCTACTTTCTCATTTTCAGCCATCCTGATGTCTCTCAGCTTTTCTCTTAGTACCATCTTCTTGTTCTCATTACTACTCTGGTACAGGTTTGTCAAAGATGCCGACATTTCAAAAGCATTTGTTTTCCTTGCAATATGAGGAACAAGGTGGTCTTTGACAGCATCAAGTATCACCCTCTTGACTTTCACATTTATCTTTTGATAGGCTTCAAAACCGGTTGCATCAGCAGTCTTATCAGGTACTATGACTGCCTTCTCAACTATATCCCATAGTTCAACTTCCTCCAACAATAAAACAATGCGCTTCTTCCATGGACTGAAGTCGGATTCTCCATCTAGCCGGTCTTCAAACCTCAAGCTGGTAGCCATTGACTCTTAGGCTGAAAACTTCAACACACTGTGAAACAAACTAGCAAACTGCCTTGTTCAGTACTGCTCTAATACCATGAAGAAAAATGACAAAATTATCAAGATTTTGGTTTAGACATTTGTCAAACACTTTCAGCTAATAGGTTTTAAATTAAAGAATCACATGTAAACTTTAAAACTTTAAACACCATGCCAAAAGGCACTTCAACCCAAGATACTGAACAACCACATTGAACACAACTAATTTTTGGTCAATCTTGACCAAGGAAAATCCCCAACCTGGGGAAAACCCAAACAAAAGAAATTTTAATTAAGAAGAAACTCGAAAAATTTCTTTACATAGAATTTTTCTCTTTCCCAACCTTGACAAAATTCCACAAATTTATGACAGCATACTTCTACCTCGAATATAGTGCCAATGAACAGCTATACGACCTATTTTACAGCTTGTCCACACGTGCTTGTACCTGTTGCATGAGTTGCTCACTTTTCTGCCTCGATTTTTGTGCCACACATTCTAAAAATGGCTTGTTGTATGGTATTGACAGTCTGCATTTAATGTTACAGTTGTTGCCTTGGAGTTTGTGCCCACACGTGTTGTTGTACAGTCCTGTCAGAGTGTTGTACAGTCACCCTTTTGGAAGCCTTAGGAAACTTGTTGTACTTTCTAGAAAAGTGTTTCAGTCTTTCCTTGGAAACCCTTTCTCCTTCTTCACTCTTCTCTTTCTCTTCTTAATGGTGCAATCTACCTTTGTCCCTTCTCATTGTTTTATACTTTAGTTTTTGTAACTAACTTCTTGACTACCCATCCAAAGGCTAGGATTAGATTACAAGATCTAGGGTCAATACTAAATGCACTTTTAATAATAAAAGACTAATTATTAAATACATCACTTAAATATGACCCATAACTCATAAAGTACAAAACATTTATTTATTTGCTAATGTCTTTTTTTACATAAATACAACATAAGGAACAAAAAACCTTAATATCCCCCTCATCACACACACACACACAAAACTATGAGGGAGGACCTTCAGAGTTCACTATTTCAACATTATCAGGTCATGGCAAGTCCTCCTAGTTTTCATTCCAGGAAGTGTTGGCTTAGTGGAATTGTAGGTTGCCTCTTGATGAGCGGAAGTCCCCCATCTTGTTGGGAAATTTGGGCCCTGGGTTGGTGTCTAGTGCTTCTTGGGATGGGTCCATTAAGACGCATGCCACATTCATATTTTGTTTTTTACAGGTGATTCTACATGTAAGGGTTGTCACACCCAGTTTAGCACACCTCATTTTTCCCACTTGGACCTATTGTTTTGATGGAAAACCCCTCCTCCTAGCCCCCAGACCCATGACACCTTCCTTTTGGATAACTTTCAACTTCGTGGAGCCTAATTGTGTTGATTTTTATGAGCAGCCTCGAGAGCCATTCTCTTTGGAGAATGGAGACACCTGGTCCGGGACCACGATGTGGACTCAACCCAGTGTTGAGTGACCATTCTGTTGAATGGTAGTTATATGGTCCTTGACATGATATGGACCCAGCTCTTCCCTGGGTAGACTCAACCTAGTATTGAGTGATCATTATGTTGAATGGTAGACATCTAATTCAGGACCACGATGTGCACAAGTCTAGTACTGGTAGACTCAACTTAGTTCTAAGTAGCCATTCTCCTGGAGAATGGAGGCGCTTGGTCTGTTACCAAGTATTTGACCTAGGGTCAAATTATGTAGCCTATGGCTGAGGCACCTGGTCTGTTACCTGGAAGGCACTATAAGCCCTAGACTTGGTCTAAGCATGTGTGACACTCTGACCCTTGATCAATGGGCTTTGGAAAAAGGCTAAAAGTAAAAGTCAAAAATACATAAGGACTTTTGGATCACAGGAAAAGGACCACAGGTTAAAATACATAAGGACTTTGGTAAAAGTCAAAAATACATAAAGGACCTTTTGGACTACAAAAAGGCTAAAGGTAAAAGTAAAAATTAGAAAAGAATAAAATAATATTATTTTGTTCTTTCTAATTTTGGTCCACTTACAGGTGACTCAAGGATATAAAAGAAGATCAAGCCAATTCATTATGATATACACTCTTGCTCTTACAGGTGAAACTGCTCTTACTGAAGATTTCACAGAAGGTTGTCTTTGTGGTTTTGCCCTAGCATGGATAAGTCTAGCTAAGGCATCCATCTATTTTCAGTCTTACCCTACAGCTAGGGTTCCTGCTCTTTTCATCTCACGACCAGCTAAGGAAGGGTTAGGGTTTCACTCTAACATCTCCCTCCTCCATGAACAACAGCAGATCTTTCACGGGAAGTTGGGGTTTCATCTTCGGGCAAACTCTTTCTTCCTCAACAGCATCATCGACAGCCTACTCTTCCACCGGCTACCACCTCAACTCCTCGGGCAACCCTGCTAACCCTACAGCAGAGCTCGGGAGCACCCACAGCAGCTCCGGGCAGTTAGTTACAGCGACGGGCTGCTAATACCAGGCCCGGGCTGTCTGCTACAGGCCACGGGATGCTAACAGCAGGCCTGGGCTGCCTGCTACGGGCCATGGGATGCTAACAGCAGGCCTGGGCTGCCTGCTACAGGCCACGGGATGCTAACAGCAAACCCGGAGAGCCTTCGGGCAAGCTCTAAGGCCTCGGCCCAGCAGACAAAAGTCTGCTTACCTCTACTGACAGCGACAAAGGGCTCAACCCTAGCCTCGAGCTGCCCAAACATAACCCGGGCAGGTTAGTAAACCCTCCAGGCAGGTGGATCTGTCATTCGAGCAGATATGGGCAGATCATTAACAGCCGGGCAAAGGTAGAAAATCTTCGGGTAGGTACAGAAGATATCCGGGCAAGGGAAGAAGAATTTTTCTGGGCAGCCTTTTCAATGTCCGGGCAAACTGGGCAAGCAGAAATTAAAGTCGGGCAACAGGCCTGAGATTTCTGGGCAGTTAGGTCAGAAAGCCCTAAATTACATTTTTTTGGAAAATTATAAATTTGTGAAATTGGAATTGTTGATCTTCTGTAAGTGTGGTTTAACCCTATTGGGGTTTGAGGAACTTTATGAAGAATTTCTTAGTCATCTCATTTACGAGATGAGTTACTAATGTTTTTTGGGAGTTTTGTCCTTTGAAGGTTTCCCCAGTGAAAAATACTTGTGTCCATTGTGTTGATGTGATGAATGTTGTTTACTGCACTTATCATTTGTTTATGTTAGTCTGCAATTTTTAAAAGTATCATGATAATGCTAAAATTCAACATGGTATCAAAGCTGAGCATGTGAAAACACAATAAAGGGACACTGTTGTTGTTTTCCTAGACCTTGAAATAAGATTTTCAGACTTAACATTTGAGTAAGTTGCAGAGATGGCCACCAATGTTTTCAGACCAGAAGAGAAGTTGTATGGTTCAGCCTACTACAACTCCTGGAAGGCCAGGTTAACAGCCATTCTAGATGAGAATGACTTGGATGACATTGTTTTTAATGTCATAGAAGAGCCAACATCTAATGCTGGCAGGCTTGTTTACAAGAGGAAGCAAGGTCAGGCTAGAAGAATCATCTATGATTCTGTCAAAGAAACAATGATGCCCAACATCACAGCTTTGAAGACTGCTAAAGAATGCTTTAATGCTTTAGCCAACCTATATGAAAAGAAGACTCCCAGTCAGACGAGAGTCTTGAAGAAGAGGCTACGAACTTTGAAGCTGAACAAGGATGAAAGTGTCGGTTCTTTCATCACAAAGATTGCACAAGTAAGAGATCAACTCATTGTTATTGGTAAAACTGTTGATGATGATGACCTTGTCCAAACTGTGGTTGATGGTCTCCCAAGCTCTTGGGAAACCTTCATGGCATCTGTCAGTGGACGTGAGAATCAGCCAACCTTTGAAAGGCTTTGGCATGATTGCATAGAAGAAGAGGGAAGGACTTCAGGCAAAGTAATCAAGGAAGAAAACCTTGCACTTGCAGCAAAGTCAAAGAAGTTTAAGAAACCCTTCTCTCAGCAAAAGAAGGGAAAGAAACCTCAAGGTAAGTTCTCTGACATGTCAAAAGTAGAATGTTATAATTGGCATAAGTTTGGGCATTTTGCTAAATACTGCAGGCAAGCCAAGAAGAAGCTTAAGCGAAGGTTTCAAGCATCTGCTACAAAAGCAAAAGAAGAAGAAGAAGAAGAAGAAGAACCGAAGAAGAAAAAGAAGAAAACCAAGGCTACTAACAAAGATGAAGAACCTAGAAGATAGTACTTACTTGATTTCTGCTTGTTAGATTTTCTTATAAATCATAGTAGTATATCTTAATTGCATTTATCAATAAGATCACTAGAAGATAGATAAAGCACAGAACAATAACACAAGTATTTTTCACCTAGGAAACCCAATTGGGAAAAACCCAGCAACCTTCGTCTAGAGATGATAATTCTGAGATCAGAGTACAATGAAGAAAGAAAAAAGAAAAATATGGAAATGCCTTCCAAATATGAAACCCTAAAAATCAGTCAACTTCTGAGTTGCTGTGTAGCTGTTGTCTTTCCCAGAAAACTGTGAACTGTTGTGTAGCTGTTGCGTTGCTGTTGTGTGTTGAAATGAGGAGGGTGCCTTCTATTTATATTGTTTTGCCACCCAGAAAATAACTGGGGCCGACTTCACTTGGGGGTGCAATAAATAATTTTATATTTTATTATTTTATTTATTCTTTTATTGTTGGCTTTTCTCCTCAAGAATTACATTGTTCTTTTTAGGGTTTAGATGAATAATTACAACAAGTTCAACTCCCAAAGGAGGACAATAAGAATAGCTTCTGAAGTTGCACAAACTCCAACACTCCCTCTCAATAAGGAAGATATTCTTCGGTCTTCATCAGCATCATCATCATCTGGGTTTCATTTGTACATCTATACTGTCTCCATCATCTCTAAACATATTAAAGGTTTTCTTTATAAATTTGTTCTATCCGGATGTCTAAGAGAGAATCTTCTGCTACCTACCCGTCTCTACTACCGATGGAATACTTCCATACCTGGCTAGAGATCTCAGATGAGCACACATGCACGACCATATACTACCTGTTCGTCTCATCTACCGATGGGGTACTCCCATACCTAGCTGAGAACCTGAACGAGTAGAGGTACATGTGCAATCACACGACCATCTACTACCTGTCCGACTCATTTGTCGATGGGATTACTCCCATACCTGGCTGAGCACATGGACGAGTAGAGGCACCTATGTGAACCCGACCATCTACTACCTGTCCGTCTCATCTGCCAATGGGATTCCTCCCATACCTAGCTGAGACCCTAGACAAGCAGAGGTACCTGGGTGAACCCGACCATCTACTACATGTCAGTCTCATCTGCCGATGGGATTTCTCCCATACCTGGCTGAGAACCTGGACGAGTAGAGGTATCTGGGTGTAAGTATGGTAAATGTCTCTCAGTCATCTTTCCCTCTCAATGAGGGATACGTTCTCTTCTACTCCAAGTCTTCCGCGAAGGTATTCAAGCTTCATCTTGGGAAGAGGCTTAGTGTGAACATCTGCAGTCTGGTCATCTACCGAAATATACTGGAGCTCGACCGCACCTTTCTGCACCATATCATGCAGTGTTATCAGAACCGGCTCGAAACCGG
>LPNX010197715.1:460840-493693 GCA_001517045.1 Pseudotsuga menziesii | reverse complement strand
CGGTTTTTTACCCGGTTTTTTTCCGGTTCCGGTCCGGTTTCCGGTCCGGTTCACATTTTGGGCTTCGTCGGTTCGATGACCGGTCCGGTTCTGATAACATTGATATCATGTATGAAGTAATACTGAGTCTCTGTGTGCTTCAACTTGTCATGAAATACAGGATTCACTGACATCTGCACACAACTCTGGTTATCTCAGTGAATCAAAGTTGGCTCTGGAATCTGGCCAACAATCTTGCAAGAAGTTTACGAAGCCAAACTACTTCCCTAGCTGCTGAGCTAGCAGTCATATACTCGGTCTCTGCAGTACTGAGAGCTACTGAGTTCTGCTTCCTATTGTACTAGGAAATCACTGCAGAACTCAAACTGAAAACAACATCCTGAAATGCTCTTCCTATCTGTAGTGCATCCGGGCCAATCTGAGTCTGTAAACCCTTGCAATCTTAAGTCACAATCTGAGTCATATTGTAGATCATATCCCATAATGCCACGTAAGTATCTAAGTACATGTTTTGCAGCAATCCAGTGAATCTGCCTCGGTTCGCACATGAACTGACAGAGAGCATTCACAGCAAAACAAATGTCTGATCTGGTGTTCGTCAGATACATCAAGGACCCAATCAACTGGCAATACAAGATGGGATCAATCAAATTTGAATCTGAAGTAGAATCCCTCAGCTTCTTCAAATTTGCATCCATCGCAGTAGCTATGGACTTGCAGTCCAACATTCTGAATCTCTTCAGCATATCCATGGTGTAACTTCCTTGACCTAGGAAAATCTTCTTCTGCCTTTATCATATTCCTAATCCCAAGAAGTAATGTGTCAACAATGTCATTAAGAAAGGTTGTCTTGGCATCCATCTGATACAACTTCCATCCCATGGCTGAAATAGCAATAACCGATCTGTTGGAAGCATATCAAGTCATAGGAGCAAATGTCTCATCATAATCGACTCCCGCTTTCTGAGAGAGCCCTCTAGCAACAAATCTAGCCTCCCATCTGCTCCATGCAAAAATTCATGCTCCTCTTCATTCTGCAAACACTGTCGTGCCCATCTGGGTCTTTTCCGGCTTACTGCCATATCTGTGGGAGCATCATCTTGCTCAACTAGATCAATGGAACTAATCGATTTATTCATTTCTTCAGACTCCCTCTTAATGTTTGGAGGGGAGATGATCTCATCTCTTCATCGTCATTGATCTCCATATCTGATCCTCTTCCTTTTCGGATAGCCATTTCTTCTTCAAAGGTTACATCTCGACTGACTTCGATTTGCCTCGATCCTGGGATGTATATTCTGTCACCCTTTGAGGACTTGCAATATCCCACAAATGTTCCCTTCTTGCCTGAAGGCTCTAACTCAAGCACATGAATGTAGACTGGAAAGTAATTGTCCATCCTGGTGACGACCAAGTTCATCAAGGATCCTTCAATTGTCTTATTCGAATCACGACATCAGTGTCATCAGGTTTCTATCATGTGTAATAGACTAGAATCCTTGTCTTTGAGGGACAACTCCCTCTGTCTCTCAGAAGTCGGTTGAGTAAATGAAGCAGCATATAGACCGACATTCGTAGAAGCTTTCTGCTTCTGATCACCAAATCTCTGCAGGAGATTATTCTAGGTTTGATAGTCATAATACAAGCTTCTAGAGGCTTTCTGCTTCCATTCCATCCATATATAAATGGGATCGCTTGTCCTTATAGATAATGGCATTCCCTACAAGTCAAATCCCGTCAGATGGTTAGCAATGTTTCATAATCAATGTATTAACAAAATACTGTAGGCAACCTTTTAGTCAATGCTTCAACACAACACACGTAAGGCCATTATCTGGATGCATATGGTCTCCATTATAGCATATCGTTAAGAGTGTGTACTACTCCAAGTATGTTATAAGGGAGTTGTCATCCTTGATGGGTTGTGCACCATGACAGGCTATTCAAACAATCATGTGTATAACAAATACTAGATGAGCCTACTTGTTAACTACCTGAAATGTAGATCTGTGTGGAACATATTCAAAAACAACCAGATCTAATCTACTAGAGCATGTAAAATAAAATACATATATTTTGTAGTTGTGTGGGTGAGCTCCCGCTGTCAGGGTCCACTGGTCTTCATATGCTTGCTTGACGATCATCACAATCTGGATCTTCATATCAATTCTTAGAAGACGAATTCCGAACGATCATCCTTCCTTGGCTCCTTATGAGGAGGGTCTTCTTCTACATCAGCAATTGAAGCTTCATGCTTCCTTTTGTGAGAACTTCGACAGCTAATGGCATAATGACCGTATTCCTGGCACCTGTAGCATTGGATCTGAGATAGATCCTTCTTTTGTTTCTTTTGGTCTGGGGGAGGACTTGATCTCTTGTCTTGATGCTTGTGAATGTACGGCTTCCTTCCCCTTCCCTTGCCTTTCTTGGTATGTGATACAAACAATTGATTTTCCTCAGGTTGAGTACCATGAAGTCTTTGGCGTGCTGCAATTCTTGTTTTTTCATGAGTGCATTCTGCCCATAGCCTATCAAATTTGGGCAACTTGGTTCGACCACTTATAGTCTGGATGAAAGACTCCCAAGATGGTGGGAGACCATTTAAGGTGGTCATGACAAGATCCTTTTCTTCAAGATTGTCTCCACTGGACTTTAGCTTCTCCCAGAGCTCGGTGATCCTCATGAAATATGAGGCAATATCCTCGGACTTCGTCATCTTCATGTTCGACAGTTGATTCCTCAATGTGAGAGTCACATTAATGCCACTGTGTTTAAAAAACTTCTTTAGGGTTTTGAACATCCTCCTCGCCGTCGATTTTTCTGAGATCTGAGCAACCAAGTGATCTCTAACTTAGTCCACTAAAATCCTCCTTGCTTTGGCATCATCCTTTCTCCAACGAGGTTTGTCTTCTTTGGCTTCTAGTTCTGGGATCTTTGCCTTTACATACTGTAATAGGTCATTCTCTTCTAGTAGAAGAAGAACCCTAGACTTCCATGGGATGAAATTGGAAGCCCCTTCCAAACAATCTTCAACCTTCATGCTAATCATCTTGACTGCAAATCTGGATCTGGAGTTGATCTTCTGGAGTGTTGGTTTTCTGGTTCGGGGTCAAATTAGGGTTTGACTTTCTCATAGTTTTACCCAACCAAAAATTTCGATCTTGATCTCTAAATTTCAATTTTGAGGAGGAGAACAATCCTATGCTGGACTCACTCAAAAATTCCACTCCTGTTAAAAGCAGTGTTACCAACATCGACGATAAATCGGCCGATGTCCGATAAATCGCGGTTTTTTCATCGCACCGAGATTTAAGCAAAAAATCGCCGAAAAAATCGCCCCCGATTTTTTCCAAGAAATCGCTGATTTTTTCCCGAAAAATCGCAAGTCGATGCAAAAAATCGCCCGCAAGGACAAGGCCGGAAAAAGTCATCTTTAAGTTGGTTTTTTTTCATTTTTTTTTCTCATTTTGACTCAAACAGTCCACTAGGAGGTGAGCTATAAGGGTCTAAGAGGGCAAGTGAAGAGAGTTTCAAGAGACCAACAACGAATTTAGGCAACATTTTCTTCGCCTTCAAGCATCAAATTGAAGATTGGATCTTGCCATTTGGGGTTTTTTTCCACAATTATCACAGCTGAAGGTAAGCAAAAAAATTTGCCCATCATTTCTCACTTTTCCAAGAGTGATTCTTGTTGATTTACTTTGCCATGTAATTCTCTATCTTCAAAAACGATTTTTATAGGGTTTTAAGCATTGTTTTTTCAACTGTTATATATTTTTTTGTTGCTTGCATACCAAAAAACGTTTTGGCATTTTTTATCTTGCCCTAGATTCCTTATAAATCCTCATAAAAAATGTCTATGTATTTTTCCTCATCAAATTAATGGTCGAATGCTCAATATTTCTTGGAATTCTTCTTGTGTTTTAAACTTTTACATTTTCATTAATCACATATGCTAAAAAACGGTTTTTTTCTTGCCTTAGGTTCAAACTTCAAGTTCAAAGTATCAAGATTCAAGCTTCATTTTGTCCACAATAACTCCATATACAAGATGCCAAAGGCTTTGGATCCATTTTGAGAGTGGGGCTCACCTATTGACCCAGTCAATCGACAAATTCTCACTTGCAATCTATGTGGGAAAAGAATGACAGGAGGGATAAGTAGGCTGAAATACCACCTTGCACAAATAGCAGGGCATGATGTGGGTCCTTGCAAAGAAACAACTCCGGAAATCATTGCTAAGGCCACACAAGCGATTGAGGGCACTGGGCTAAGGAAACAATACAGGGAGGTTGTGAGGAATCAACTTGCTTCAAGATCCGGGTCCGCAGCAGGAGTAGGGGCTAGTGGGACAAGCCCAGATACCGATACCCACTCCACACAACATTCCACATCGCTTTTCATGGTATCTTCAAGATGCAACCCTGGTGGACAACCTTCTATAAAGTCCATGGTGAAAGTAAAGGAAAAAGCAGACGCACACAAACTTATTGGTCGATGCTTGTTATGGAGTGCTATTCCATTTAACTTTGCAAAGAACCCATTTTATGTGTCCATGTTTGAGGCGGCTGCTATAGTTGGAGCGAGGTTTAAGTCCCCTAGTTATGAGGAGTTGAGAGGGCCCATCCTTCAGGATGAAAGGCTGATTGCACTCGCAGATTGGAGGAGCTTCAAAGATCATGGGACTTAACAGGATGCAGTGTGATGTCAAATGGTTGGACCGATATGAGGGGTAGGACACTTCTCAACTTCTTGGTTCATTGCCCCAGGGGGACTATGTTCATGAGATCTGTGGATGCATCTACACATGTCAAAGATGCGGTTTCACTATGTGGCTTGTTGGATGAGTTCATCCAAGAGATTGGGCCGCAGCATGTTGTCCAAGTGATAACGGACAACGCTGCGAACTATGTGGCTGCTGGTAGGATGCTCATGGCCAAGTATCCTACACTATTCTGGACTCCTTGTGCCGCCCATTGCCTTGATTTGATCTTAGAGGATTTAGGAAAGATTGATTGGATCAAGGATACTATTGATTCAGCACAGAGCATCACAAAATTCATATATAACCATGCAGCAGTGCTTAGCTTGATGAGAAAGTTCACAGGTGACAAAGAGTTAGTGCGTCCTACCATCACACGCTTTGCCACTAGCTTTATTTCTCTTCAATCACTCTTGAATTCTATGTGGGACTTGCAGGCGATGTTCTTTTCACCAAAGTCGTGTGCTTTATCATTTAGCACTAGACCAGAGGGGCAAGCCACATTCAGGCTAGTTGCATATGATGAGTTTTTGGGGTGCGGTGAAGGAGGTGTGCACCATCACCGAACCTTTGGTAAGGGTTCTCCGCTTGGTTGATGGAGAGAAGCCCGCAATGGGCTACCTATATGAGGCCATGGATAAGGCCAAAGAATCCATCCGTGCTTATTATGAGGACAAGGGAGATCACGGGCAGGAGAGACGACATACGATATGGGCGGTGATTGATGCGCGATGGAACCACACACTCCATCGCCCCATTCATGCTGCAGGGCTATACCTCAACCCTTCATATGCTTACTCCTATGGCTTTAGATTTGATGGAGAGGTTATGTCTGGATTCTATGAGTGTGTCCAACGGATGGTACCTGATGCAGCTGAGCGTACACAACTTTCCCAAGAGTTGGAAATGTATAAGAGAGCTACAAGATTATTTGGGTTTGATATAGCAATAAATGATAGGACCAACCTGATGCCAAGTAAGCTTCACCTAGTTTCAAACTTTCAACTTTAAAGTTTAAATTTAAAATTTCATTTTCTCTTTCTAATTCTTTGTTTTAAATTTTATTTTTCGTTTCTCATGTTTATTTTATTCATAATTTCATTGTAGATACTTGGTGGGAGAACTATGGTGGTTGTGTACCTATTCTACAGAGGCTTGCCATTCGAGTGCTCAGCCAGACATGTAGCTCTTCTGGTTGCGAGGGAAACTGGAGTGTATTTGAAAAAGTACACTCCAAAAAGCGCAACAGGTTAGAGAATTTCAAATTTTCAAATTCATTATATAATATAAATTATTAAATTCTAATTTATAGATTTATGCCACTTTAATATTTAATATTTATGATCCTCCTCAAGGTTGGATACTCAGTGCCTTAATGATTTGGTCTACGTCCACTACAATCTCAGGTTGTGGGTGAAGCAGTATCAAAGAAAAGTTGATGCGAAGGCCATTTCATTGGATGAGATTGATACCACCGCTGCATGGAGGGCAGAGTGTGAGGAGCCTGTTATGGAGGTAGCCCCTGATTGGCTAGAGGATGATCATGCTACTGATAGTGATCATGGTGAGACTCATACAGTCTCAGAGGATTTGGATGAGCATGTTCCAGTTCCAGAGGAGTTTCACACCGATTCTGGGAGTGTGCCACAATCAGAGCTAGAGGGAGATAGACCCGGTGGTAGCACAGGCACTAGTACTGATAGAGGAGCGGGAGCTGCAGGACTACCTCCTCGACCTTCTCATTCTTCAGGACATCAGTTTCGGCCACCTTCTCCAGTTTCTAGAGGACGTCATTTTGCAGGGTCTTCTTTTAGAGGACGTCAAAGTCCAGTACGAGGCCCACAAGCCTCAAGGGCACCTACTTCTAGTTCTAGAGGAAAGGCCATTTGCACAGCGATTACCTTTTCCCGTAAAAGGGGTAGAGGGAATCAATAGTTTATTTACTTTATTTCATTGTAGATGACTCGTGAGTCATGATGATGATCATGAATTAATTTGTTATATTTTTTATGACTTAAGATGCAAGGACATGATCCATTTTGTATGTGTGATGTATCTCCATTCTCTAGACATCTTATATATCTTATATATCGGTTTTCTTTCCATATTCATGTAGCAATGTGTTTATTTGATGTTATTGTTGCTTTAGATGTTTAAAAAATTGAAAAAAAAATGAATATTTTTCTATTTTTTAAGTTTGTCGATTTTTCCCGATGTTTGTCGATGTTTTGCCGAGATATCCCGAAACGATGTTTCCTGGACCCTGCCGATTTTTTCGCCGCGCCGATGTTTGCAACACTGGTTAAAAGCCCTAATTTCCCGCAGTAGTGACAGGCCAAAAACTGAAAATGCTCAAAATCCAATTCTACTTCAACAAAAAGATGCACCTTCCTTAGAGCGAAATTCCCAAAGCTCTTTTTCCGCCAAAAGGTTGAGTGAAGACCTTGAAAGATGAAACCCTACTTTCGACAAGTTGCTGACAGAGTTTTAGTACTGCTCTGATACCATATTAGATTTTCTTATAAATTATAGCAGTATATCTTAATTGCATTTATCAATAGGATCACTAGAAGATAGACAAAGCACAGAACAATAACACAAGTATTTTTCACCTGGGAAACCTAATTTGGAAAAACCCAGCAACCTTCGTCTAGAGATGATAACTCTGAGATCAGAGTACAATGAAGAAAGAAAAAAAAAAATATGGAAATGCCTTCCAAATATGACACCCTAAAAATCAGTCCACTTCTAAGCTGCTGTGTAGTTGTTGTCTTTCCCAGAAAACTGCGAACTGCTGTGTAGCTGCTGTGTTGTAGTTGTGTGTTGAAATGAGGAGGGGCACCTTCTATTTATACTATTTTTCCACCTAGAAAATAATTGGGGCCAACTTCACTTGGGGGTGCAATAAATAATTTTATATTTTATTATTTTATTTATTCTTTTATTGTTGGCTTTTCTCCCCAAGGATTACATTTTTCTTTCTAGCGTTTAGATGAATAATTACAACAAGTTCAACTCTCGAAGGAGGACAATAAGAATAGCTTCTGAAGTTGCACAAACTCCAACACTGCTCTCACTGGTGCTTTCATAGATTGCGCCACCTCTTGGTTGGTGGATATTGGTGCCTCCAGGCACATGATAGGTAACCGTGAAGCTCTCACCAGTTACAGAAAGAAGAAGTTCACCACACAGGTAGAACTTGGAGATAACTCCACTTACAAGATTGAAGGAGTTGGCTCAACTTCACTTCAACTTGACTCAGGTACGGTTCATCATATTGATGATGTTCTTTATGTTCCTAGTTTAAAGAAGAATCTTCTATCTGTTTCTAGCTTTGAGGACATGGGCTACAGAGTCCTCTTCATGGGCAAGAAAGTCCTCCTATGGACAAAGAATGAAGATCTAAGCTCAGCAGTACATATTGGGGTTCGAGAGGGAGGCCTTTACAAGGCTTCAGAAGATTCCACTCATGCCTTGGTACTTCATTCAATTGATCCATGGGAGTTGTGGCATAGAAGGTTTGGACACCTTCACTACTTAGCTCTTCCAGGCTTACAGAAGATGGTCAACAAAGATGTGGTCTTCCATGAGAGTTGTGTTTCGTAAAACACAAGAGCTTTCAAATGAAGATGAAGTACCTCCCCTTGAGTTTCCAGTTTCAGAAATTCAAAGGGAGAAAGGGGAATTTGAGGATCAAATTCCAGAAGCACTTAAGGACACTAAAAGTCCACCAAAATAACTACTTAAAGTTCCTCCTTCCAAAAGGAGATCTGCTTGGTACCAAGAGATGGTGCAAGAAGGCGAGAAGCATAAAACTCCTCTCGGGACTTTCAGAGAAAGCATAAGACCACAGAAGTACTCCAATCTTATTAGCGCGGAACCTTCCAAAGAAGCAGCAAGTCAACAGGTATGGGTTGATGCCATGATTGAAGAGTACAGTTCAATCATGAAGAATGATGTGTGGGAAGTTGTTCCCAGACCAACTGGAAAGTTAGCAACATCCAAATCGCTTTATAAATTCAAGCATACTACAATTGGCAGTATAGAGAAGTGTAAAGCCAGATTCATAGCTCATGACTTCACTCAGAAAGAAGGCATTGACTATGATGAGACATTTGCTCCTGTTGCCAAGTATACTACCATTAGAACCATCATTTTACTTGTTGCAGTATTCTGATGGAAGTTAGATCAGATGGATGTAAAGACAACTTTCCTCAATGGTAAGATTGAGGAAGAAGTTTATATTGAACAACCTGAAGGCTTTGTGACTCATGGGAAGAAGACCCATGTATGTAAACTGAAGAAAGCCTTGTATGGACTGAAACATGCTCCAAGAGTCTGGTATGCCAAGATGGATGGATTTCTCCATAGTTTGGGGTTTTCCAAAAGTACAGTTGATTCTAACTTGTACTTTAAGGTTGTTCATAATCATGTCTTGATACTTGTTCTATATGTAAATGACTTGTTTCTTACAGGTGATGAACAGTTGATAGATTAGTGTAAGAGGGAGCTTACCTCTGAATTCGAGATGAAATATCTCATATTGATACATTACTTCCTTGGCTTAGAGGTCTGGCAACAGCCAGGCAAGATCTTCCTGACACAAGGAAAGTATGCAGTGGATATCTTGCAGAGATTTGGGATGCAGGACTGCAAGTCCATGAGCGTACCCATGACTACCAACTTGACAACGTTGCGGGACTCAGCCACCAATTCACAGAGCGTGGACTCTACTTTGTACATACAGCTTATTGGTTCCCTGATGTATCTCGTGCATACAAGACCAGACATATGTTACACAGTGAAGGCACTGAGTCAATTCATGTCTGATCCAAACCACATACACTTGGTAGCTGCCAAACATGTACTCAGATATGTGCGAGGTACTATCATTTATGGGCTCACGTATACTTCCAGCAGTGGAGTATTGTTATCTGGATATTCAAATTCAGATTGGGCTGGCAGTGTAGTTGACCGGAAAAGTACCTCTGGTTATTGCTTCAGTATGGGATCATCAATGATCTCTTAGTCCAACAGGAAGCAGGGTTCCATAGCTTAGAGTACAGTTGAGGCAGAGTATAATGTTGCAAGTGATGCCTGCAAAGAAGCAGTTTGGCTCAGAAAACTGGTATCTGATTTGTTCGAAGGAAAGCTTGACTCAACGATCATCCATTACGATAATCAGAGTTGCATAAAGCTTCGGAGAACCCAATGTTTCATGATAGATCGAAACACATTGAAATGAGGTATCATTTCATCAAAGACCTAGTACATAGAGGTGCTCTAAAGTTGCAGTACATTAGTACGGATGAACAAATCGCAGATATCTTGACTAAGCCTCTGTCAACATCAAAGTTCGTGTACTTTCGTGACAAGCTTGTTATGGCAGAGAATGCCTCTCTCGGTGAGAGGGAGTGTTGATTTTTCTGAGCAGCATCGAGAGTTATTCTCTTAGGAGAATGGAGACACCTGGTCCGAGACCACGATGTGGACTCAACCTAGTGTTGAGTGACCATTCTGTTGAGTGGTAGATATCTGGTCCTTAACCATGATATGGACCCAGCTCTACCCTGGATAGACTCAACCTAGTGTTGAGTGACCATTCTGTTGAATGGTAGACATCTGGTCCGAGACCACGATGTGGACCAGTCTAGTACTGGTAGACTCAGCTTAGTTCTGAGTAGCCATTCTCTTGGAGAATGGAGGCGCTTAGTCTGTTACCAAGTATTTAACCTAGGGTCAAATTATGCAGCCTGTGGTTGAGGCACCTAATCTGTTACCAGGAAGGCACTATAAGCCCTAAACTTGGTCTAGGCAAGTGTGACACTCTAACCCTTGATCAATGGGCTTGTGGTCTTCTCCAAGGCTTAGCTACCCTTAGTTAAGATACCCTAGTCCCTGATCTTGGTGTCACACAGTGTGAGATAAAAGCATGCGTAACTCTCTTGGTTTATGATGATGTACTCTGAATGGAATTAAAAGACCACAGGTAATGACCACAGGGGCACTTGGAAAAAGTGCTAAAAGCAAAAGTCAAAAATACATAAGGACTTTTGGATCACAGGAAAAGGACCACAGGTAAAAATACATAAGGACTTTGGTAAAAGTCAAAAATACATAAAGGACCTTTTGGACTACAAAAAGGCTAAAGGTAAAAGTGAAAATTAGAAAAGAATAAAATAACATTATTTTGTTCTTTCTAATTTTGGTCCACTTACAGGTGACTCAAGGATATAAAAGAAGATCAAGCCAATTCATTATGATATACACTCTTTGCAAGACACAATGGCTTACCGAGAGGTGGGGGGTGAATCGATAAGTTGGAACTTACTTCAATTTTCACTTCTTCAAGCTCTAAAACTTAAGTCATCATTTCACATTCAATTCAACATCATATTCATCAATAGACTATGCATCAATAATCAATTCATTCATCAAATAAAAAGCATAATCATCAACACATTGCACAAGCGTCACAATATAAAAAATTTGTAATCTTATTGTATTTCGAACGGCTTCAACCATGAGGTAAATCAGCACCTACTCATACAGAAGCACCTACTTCTATCCAAGACTCTGCTTGGTCTTTTCTTAGATCCTACTAAGAAAAATAATTACAAAACCCAGCTTGTATCATAAGTACATATTTGTCACATTACATCAACAAAAACATCACAGTCACATCACCTTCATTCCGCCCATAATTATTTCATCATAGATCTGTTCACATCATCCTTCTGTCCAACTTGTCAACTCTGTCACAAGCATGTCATCAGTCTTGTCCACATCATCTTTTTGTCATTTCAATCAAGTCACTATCCAGTTGCTTTTGCTGTGTCTATCACTGATGCCACTATCCAAGTCAATCAATCTATCATGTCATCAACATTTTCCTCATGCAGAGTATCAAACTATCACAAATCAATGTATCTGTTGTGGTTATCTTCAGGTGTCTGCTCATCTCAGCCATATCAACTCATTCTGCTAGTCAAGGTTCAGCATGTTAAAGTTCTGCTCACTATACTTCTGCACAGTCCTTAATTCGTAGCAACTGTTTTGGAGAGATTTGTTCAAATGTCATTTTCGCAGGTCGCAGCTCTTGAAATCTTTCAACATTGCAGTATGAATTCACAATCTACATCAGCGTACAATATTAATGATACACAGGTCCATATCGCACATTCAGGAAATACCTCATGCCATCAACCAACAACCATCCAAGTACCACGATAGTCTTTACTTCAACGCAGAACACAACACCATGAGCTTTTTTTTTACATTTGCAAATTTAAGCTCAGCGTGCAAATGAGAGTTCATCCAAGAAGAAAGGCAAGCCAGTCTTCACGGAGTACACGATATTCCTCACACAGAAGGGTAGCAACTTAGTGCATCAACTTGAATCGCATATATGTTTTACGTTAGCCCAAGAGAGGACTTCTTCAACATGCAATGGGTGCAATCGTGGGTGGTGACCCTCGGTTCTAAGGCTACCTCAGTCCAATTGCTTTAGTGAGCTCATCCACGAAGTTTTTGCTCAATCTAACACCAGCTGCGAGCTCACTCAATCACCCGAAAATCTAAATAATATCTCACACCATCGAATCCACAGAATTCTTCATACCAAAACAAAAACAAAATAAATTGTTACAGCTTCTTCCATAACACCCGGAAATCTCAAAGCTCTACACCATACTCCCGAATTCCACACACGCAAAAAATGAATGCGTTAGTTCCCTTTTATATTAATTTTGAAAGAAATAGTTTTACGAGGCCGACTTGTTGTATATATAATTTTAGTCGACTCATCAATTATTTATTATGGATTCTTTTATAAAACAGTTCTACATTAACGTCAAGAGGAGAGTCAACTTGTTTTCTTGGTCATCTCTTTAACCAATCTCATTACGGCTTGAAAGAAGATCAATTTGTATTTTTGTAAATTCATTTTCTCTTCAAAGCTAGAATACTTGCGGTCATCATGAAGTGAGGTGTATTCCCCATGACATGTGATTGTTTCCATCTTAGCTCGACAAGCTTGAATTGGAGGTCATTCAATCTCATGACTGAAAGCATGAGATTATCTCTCTGATCATGGAATCATAGTTAGCGTGCCCATATCTAATGTCCTTCTTGCCATGTTGTCTCCAAGTCATCATTCTTAATCTTTGTCATTAATGTTGACATCAATGACAATCATATTCATCACTCTTGCTCTTACAGGTGAAGCTGCTCTTACTGAAGATTTCACAGAAGGATGTCTTTGTGGTTTTGCCCTAGCATGGATAAGTCTAGCTAAGGCATCCATCTATTTTTTAGTCTTACCCTACAGCCAGGGTTCCTTCTCTTTTCAACTCATGGCCAGCTAAGGAAGGGTTAGGGTTTCACTCTAACATCTCCCTCCTCCACGAACAACAGCAGATCTTTCACGGGCAGCTGGGGTTTCATCTCCGCGCAACCTCTTTCTTCCTCAGCAGCATCCACGGCAGCCTACTCTTCCAGCGGTTGCCACCTTAACTCCTCAGGCAGCCCTGCTAACCCTATTTGCTAACCCTACAGCAGAGCTCGAGAGCACCAACAGCAGCGCCAGGCAGTTAGCCGCAACCACGGGTTGCTAACAACAAGCGTGGGCTGCCTACTACAGGCCATGGGATGCTAACAGCAGGCCCGAGCTGCCTGCTACATGCCACAGGCTACTAACAGCAAACCCAGAGGACCTTCGGGCAGGCTCTAAGTCCTCGGCCCAACAAACATAAGTTTGCTTACCTCTACCAGCAGCAACAGAGGGCGTAGCCCTAGCCTCAGGATGCCCAAACAAAACCCGGGTAGGTGGATCTATCATTCGAGCAAATCTGGGCAGATCATTAATAGTCAAGCAGAGGCAGAAAATCTTCGAGCGGGTACATAAGAGATCCAGGCAAGGGAAGAAGAATTTTTTCGGGCAGCCTTTTCAGTGTCCGCGCAGACTGGGCAGGCAGAAATTAAAGTCGGGCAGCAGGCCTAAGATTTATGGGAAGTTAGGGCAGAGAGCCCTAAATTACATTTTTCTGGAAAATAATAAATTTGTGAAATTGGAATTGTTGATCTTCTGTAAGTGTGGTTTAACCCTATTGGGGTTTGAGGAACTTTTTGAAGAATTTCTTAGTCATTTAGAAACTCGCTCCAAGAAGATTTTTTCCTAGACTCGCTCCAAGAAGATTTTTGCCTAGTTTGGTGAATCGGCCTCGAAGATCTTCAGGAATTCTCTGCAGTCAACGCTCTATGTATTCCTGGGTGAAGCTCGGCCCTCCACGAGAAGATTAGCTGAAAATCTTTGCAAGGTTTTGGTTTTTGCAGTGCTATGAGAGTTTTTGCCATGGCCACTGGAGGGGGTTCCTACCGTCCCCCTGAACTCACTGCTTTCAGGAGTTTGGTAGCAGCTAGCAGCAAGAGGAAGCTCAGTCAAAATCAGCTGACATTTGTCAAGAAATTAGACAACATTCCTTCGATGGATCTCCCTACGGAAAAACCTTGTCGAACAGCCATGAATATTGCAGATCGGAATATTATTGGCCAGTTTACTAGTCTTTGGCCATCCCCCAAGGCAATCGATGGGTGGGTTCAAAGGAATTGGAAACCCCTTATCTCAGAAGGCATACGCAGCAATCTGATAGGTAAAGGATATTACGTATTTCTTTTCGAAAATTCAAAAGATAAAGATTTAATTTTTAGAAACGGGCCATATTTCATGGGCTCTCAAGGGCTTTACCTGGACAAGTGGACTCCGGACTTTGATCCGAATCAAGATGTCCCTTCTGTTATTCTTGTATGGGTTAGGCAGCTACATCTTCCTCTTCATTGCTAGAATTCAGAGTCTCTAGAAGCTATAGGAAACACCTTAGGGAAGTATATTGATAGGGCTGAAAGAAGAGAACAATACACTTGTGCCAGAATATGTGTTGAAGTGGATTTGGAGGTAGGGCTTCCTGAAGCTATTAATTTAACAGTAGCGATTGGTCACATGTGCAAGAGCTTGATTATGAACAATTGCCTTTTAAGTGTAGACATTGCGATGGCGATGGGCATTTTGCCAGATCATGTAAGAAGAAAGCTGAGGAAGAAGCTGCCAAAAAGAAGGGAGAACAATGGACACAAGTTCAAAAAACAAGTACAGCAAAGCAAAGAAATAAATCAAAGGGAAAAAGAGGAGAAATGGGGTCGGGTAGTAATCCCACCGGACAAAAACATAATGAAATTGGAGCAGCGATGAAGGAAATAACAACACAAAACAATTTTGAAGTGTTGAGCAATCCAAAAGAACAAGTGCCTTCAGTGCTTGAAGAGGGAGAAGTTCCACAATCTCAAGAACAAATAAGAGAAGAAAATAAGGAATCAGCTGGTTCGAATGTTGGTTCTGCTGATGGACTCTCCTACATATGCAAAAATGGCAAAAAGAAAGAAACCCATGGATAATTCTGGTTCATCTGAAGAAGAATCCCTTGAGAGGTCTTCAAAAAAAGGTGTAAATCTCTTAAGAAGGTTCGGGAGGATGAAGTCGAACATCTGAAGATGGAAGGAAGTCAAGCTACAATCGAGATGTCAATTGGCAAGAATACTCGAGCTAGACCTTCAAAAGGAGACCCTCTTCCTTCTGTCAATAATAAATAATTAAGATTGTCTCTTGGAATTACAAAGGGCTGGAAAACTCTTCGAAAGCTGAAGTTCTTAAAGACCTCTTAAGAATGCCTTCTTCCGATGTTCTTATGCTCCAAGAGACAAAAATAGATGAGGATAGCCTTCTTTCCTTAAGCAAAAAGAATTGGAAAAAGAATGCAGGGAAGGCTATGAGTGCACGAGGTTCTTCTGGTGGACTTGCAACCCTGTGGACAAAGGATCTTTTCTCTTTGGAAAACTCTCTTGAAACGCAGCACTAGATATTTACTGAGCTCTGACACATTCCAAGTAAGATATCCCTGGCTATTTTTAATCTCTACGTACCTGTAAATTTCCAAGAGAAAAGAGAATGCTGGAATTCTCTGGCAGATTTTCTTGCTGTTGATACTCTTTCCACTATTATTGTGGCTGGTGATTGAAACATCACATTGGACCCAAAAGAGAAAAAAGGAGTCTGCGAGAGAGATCCCATGCAAAAAATTGTGGAGAATCTCATTTTATTATGGAACCTCATAGATTTTAAACCAAAAAAAAGCAAATACACCTGGACTAATAATCGAACAGGAGCAGCAAATATCTCTGCCAGGTTGGACCGATTTTTAGTTCAGAGCTCTTTTTTTTATGGAAAAAAAAGATTATTTCTCCAGTATCTTGCCCAAGCTTGCTTCGGATCATAAACCAATAATGTTGCAACTAGATGATGAAGATCTTGGCCCCATTACCCTTTCGGTTTAGTCCTCTGTGGATAGGACGAGATGGTTTTTTTAGTATAATAAGCAAGGTGTGGAGTCTCCCAGTCAATGGATCGCAGAATTATGTGTGGGAGAGAAAACTAAAGAATACCAAATCAGCGTTAAAGGAATGCGTAAAGCATTCTTTTAATAATCCAATCAACGATAGAAAAGAGACTCTGGAAAAATTGGAGGAGATTCAATTGGAAATGGAAGAAACAGAATTCACCTCTGCCATGCTGGAAAAAGAGCAAAAAGCATAGTTAACTCCTTTCGAGCATTTAGGCAGGAAGAAGAATATTGGAGATTGAACGTAGTACTTAGTTGAAATCGGGAGACTGGAATACCTCTTTTTTCCACAAACAGTATAGAGCTAGACTTTCCCAAAATCATATATCGGAAATCTCCTCTTTGACTGGTGAAACTTTTAAAGGCATTTCTCAAATTAAACAAGCAGCTGAAGCACATTTTCAAAGCATGTATAGAGAGGATGCCTCTATTGATTCAGAATTAACCTCAGAATTTTTGTCCAACATTCCTTGTTTGGTGAGTGAGGAGGAAAATGTTGAGTTAATGAAGCCTTTTTCGGAGGAAGAGATCATTGATGTTATATGGTCTATGGAACCGGATAAAGCCCCAGGCCCAAACGGATTCTCTTTTCATTTTTATAGAGTTTGTTGGACAGTAATCAGAAAAGATTTACTCAGGATGATCAAAGCATTTCAGTTAAAAGCCAAAGTTGGTGGATGCACCAATTCCACCTTCCTTGCATTAATTCCTAAAGAAGTTAATCCAACTACTTTTAATTGATTCAGACCTATCTCACTTTGTAATTCATCTTATAAAAATCTTCTCTAAACTTTTAGCTAACAAGCTCAAACATCTGCTTGGGAAGTTGATCTCACCTCTTCAAGGTGGGTTTGTAAAAGGGAGACATATTCTGGACAATGTGATTCAAGTTCAGGAAGCCATGCATTCCAGCTTTCAAAGAAAGGAGAAGGGCATGCTAATAAAACTCGATATGGCAAATGCTTTTTACAGGGTAAAGCTATCCTTTTTTTACAAAGTTCTCCGTTCGTTTGGATTTAGCCCTGCATTTATAAATTTGATAAAAGCTTGTACTGATAAACCTTGGATAGCACCATTAGTAAATGGCAAACCAACAAACTTCTTTCAAGCAACCAAGGGTCTTCGACAGGGTTGTCCACTCTCATCGTTTTTGTATATTCTAATGGCTGATACTTTGAGTAGAAAGTTAACTACAGGAAAAAATGATGGGATTATTCCGAGCATCAAATCGGCAAGTGGAGTAGAAGCTATCAACCATGCTCTCTTTGCAGATGATACGTTGCTTTTAGGAGGGGCTTCGCTAAGGATAGAAAGAGTTTTTTCAAAAATTATGCAACATTTTTGTATTATTTCAGGGGCTCTTATTAACTACCGTAAGAGTGTCGTGTATCGCTGGAACGTAGATCACTCAATAGTTGCAAACATAGCACAAATTTTAGGCTTTGATGGATATGCTACATGGGACAAGGTTAAATATTTGGGTCTTCCATTAACCCTGGGACAAAACAATCCTTCTCTTTAGCTGGAAATCATTAGCAAGATAAAAGCAAAGATTGCCTCGTGGGGTGGCCAATGGCTCACGAAGGCAGGGAAGCTTATATTGATTAAGCCAATTCTCTCAGCTCTCCCAATTTACCAATCCTCTATTCTCCTAGCTCCAAAAGTGATTATGGACAAAAATATCCAAGTTGATCAGAGATTTCCTCTAGAGAGGTGGAAAAGGAAATCAGAGTCGAATGCATTTGGTTAAATGGGATATTGTTAAAAGACTTGTACTAGAAGGTGGATTGCAAATTAGAGACCCAGGATTGGCTAATCTAGCTATGGGAGGCAAATTGTTGTGGCAACTCTTCTCTAATAAAAAGCACTCGGTTAGTCAAATTTTTTGGAAAAAATATCTTCATGGAGGAACTCAAAGAAATCTACAAGCAACAAATACCCCTAAAGGTTCTATTACATGGAATTTATGCAGAAAAGGATTAGAATTCTTTAATCAGCATCTTTATCGCATTCCAGGAAATGGCAGGAAAACATTACTGTGGGATGACAAAATCAAAGGCAACGCTCCATTAAACATTGATTCATCACTTTCAGAGATCAAGCTCTAGCTGGTCAACAAAGGTTTCTTAAGATTGTATGATATTGCACATCCCTAGCTTCTTGCTCAACAGAATACGTTGCTGATTAAATTGACAGGTCTAGCTCCCATACACTCAACGTGCAAGGAAGTGTGGGGATGGGGAATATCAGGCAAGTACTCAACAGCTCACGATTTTTAGGTAATTCAGTCAAACACGGTTTCATCTCACAATGCAGCCTTTTGGAAAACAGTATGGAATTCTCCTAGGATTCCAAAAGTAAATTTTTTACTTGAATTCTCATGCACCAGAAAGCTTTAACTGGTGAAAACCTGTCAAGACGAGGTTACTTTGGACCATTTAGATGTTGTTTTTGTTATAAAGTTGCCGAGACTTCAGACCATATTTTTGTTGGCTGCATTTTTACACAGAAAGCTTGGGCACATATCTTGAGTGGGTTGCCGGTTTCAACACCTTCAAATATTGATCCTGTTAGTCTTTTTGCAAACTAGCAATCGAGGTATCCAGGAATTCTTTCAACCAGTCATTAGTGGAGGAAAATTTGGCAAGCCATTCCAAAATTTTTACGGTGGAAAATTTGGTTAGCAAGAAATTATTTGATTTTTAACAGGAAAGCCACGAAACCTGAGATTGTAGCAATAAAAGCTAAGGCTTTTCTATTGGAAGTCGTGGGAAATGCTCAAATTGATGCCATTAAACTTAAAGCTGAGCATAAATGGCTTGGATTGCAACAGGCGGATAAAATTCAGTTGCGTTCTAGCAGGCCTGTTATTAAACCAATTTGGCAGGTTAGACTTCCGAAAAAAGAATTTTTAGAATGGTGGCAAAAGAAAAATAAAGTCTCAATCTTCTTCGATGGAGCGTCAAAAGGAAATCTGAGGAAAGTTGGGGCAGGGGGATTGATTTTCTACCCGGGAGGAAGGTTTTTTTTTTACAGGGAGATCGGCAACTGAGGAGCTTGGAGCTTGGGCCACCAGAGAACGAGTCACACTGCCACCACTATAACCCCTCGCTTTCAACACACGCCCACAGAACATTGAAAGCAGTTAAACCGAGTTTCGAACCTGGGTGGAGCCCCTATGTCAAAAAAGCCAACGACCTCCGGTACGGGACGTCCGTCGTTCAGTCTAGCCCAATGGGCTTACCTGGGAAGAAGGTTAGAAACCAGCTCCAGCTGGGGAGTAGGGCAATTTACAAATAACCAATCATAATTATTTGCTCTTCTAAAATCCTATCAACTCGAAAAGGAAGATGGACATAACAACATTCAAATATTTGGAGATTCAGAAATTATAATAAAAGTTTTAATTTCTGCTACAAAGTTCAACAATCTCAGTTTGAACGTGACTATGCAAAGGCTGCATTTTATTTTGTTAGGCTATGTCTCTGTTGCCTCTTATCACATTCTTCGTGATTTGAATAAGATGGCAGATTACAAAGCAAATCAGGGCTGTCATCTTCCTCCAGGAATGCTAAGTTTGAATGAAGGCCCTAGTTTGATGCATCACATTCCATAATCTTGAAATGAGAAGTTATGGAAATATGGAACTGTATATTTCGGAATAGATGTAATTGGGTGAAGACCCAACAAAAGTCTTTATCAATTAAACAAAATAAATAAAAAATAAATAAAATAAACAGGTTTAGTTATAAAAAAATCTTAGTCATCTCATTTACGAGATGAGTTACTAATGCTTTTTGGGGGTTTTGTTCTTTGAAGGTTTCCCCAGTAAAAAATACTTATGTCCATTGTGTTCATGTGATGAATGTTGATTACTGCACTTGTCATTGTTTATGTTAGTCTGTAATTTTTAAAAGTATCATGCTAATGCTAAAATTCAACAAATTGCACATTTTTATTCTAATTTTATATAATTGTATTGTTTAGTCCCCAAGTTTGTGGGTGCACTAACCTAAAATTTTATATTTTGCCATTAACTTGTAGGCTCAAATTTGTAAAAGGTTGAGGGTTGTCTCATATAAATAAGACAACCTCACCTTATTTGTAAATCATGAACAAGGGTTCAATTTATGTATTCTTTTCCTTTCCTACTAGTTTATTGAAGCACTTGAAGCTAGGCGCACCTCTCTCTTAGATGTCTTTATTGCTTGAAAGTTGAATGGATTATGTTCTAGGGTTTAATTTTGCACATGACAAGTTGATGCTAACAATAGTTGTAATAACTCATGCTCAAGGGTAACCTAAGATGCTCTATCTTGCTCATTCTTTATTAATGTTGGTAAGTTTTTTCTCCTAACCCTAGTTTAGCGTTGCTCTTGAAGTGCCTTGGACCGAGTTAAGCTTTGTTAGCTAGCATTTTATCAACTTGCTTGAGGAGACCTTCCTATCAAGGAGCTCTCCAGTGTTTTATTTGGCCTTGGACTTCTCTATTTTCCCTAATTAGGGTTTTGCTACCTAATCCTTGAGGTTGCTAGCTTAGCCTTCATTGCAAGTATTAAATACTATCTCAAGACAGAAACGTTAGCCTCGATCTCTCATAGCCCTAGGGTTTGAGACAAAATTCTAATACCCTATCTATCAATCCTCTTTTTATCAAATTTTACATGTCTTTTATTTTATTTTATGCATAGAAACATTTTACAACTAGAAAGTGAGACCTAAAAATCTAAATAAATTCAAAAATCCAAAACTATTCATGAATTAGTATTTTTGGTCCACCCTAAAATTTCGCCCTAGGGTTTTAAACTTTTATCCACAAACATTAGAGGCCATCCTCTTTTGAGGAAGCACATTGGGATCCATGAAACCATCGTAATCCATCAATTAAAGGGTGTGTGATTTTTTTGGCTTATCATCCAAGTTCACCCTAGTCCCATTGTCCTCTTTCCCTTGAGGGTGCACTTTTTGGAGTGGTTGCCTTGGGAAGTGTGGCATTGCCTTGGGAGACATGAAATTGCTTCAAAAAGCATGATACTATATGGAATTTGTGATAAAGTGAATAACTCCATTTATATATGATTCTTGTTTCTTGATTTGACATTGTCGAACTCTGATAAGGCACTGATCATAGCTATTAAGATTTTGTAGAAGGTATTTGTGGCTTGTTGGTAGTTGCAGGTATCTTTCATTGATTAGGGTCTCCTCCTGGGTTTGGAGTTACCTGAAGTGTTGAGAGGTTAGACTATGTTGACATTGGGTCTAACTCTTGTTGGTCAGAATGGTCAGAATGGTCAGAATGGCCCACTTTTGCCACTCAATCATCTGTTGCTCATTGCCATTAACTTGTCCTTGTCATGACCCTGTCAAACCATGTAGGTATGCTCATGTCTTCAAGGTCTGCAATTGTCATCTAGGTCTACTCGTGTCTTCAAAGGTCTGCTAAATACTTCAAGATCATCAAAGGTCTTCTCAATACTATGTTGCACTTGCTAGTCAACAAGAGGGTTTCTTCTAATGTAAATAGTCTATTATACTTTCAAACAATGTCATTGTTGTCATGTGTCATGTCAATCAATACATCACTATTGTCAAGCCATTCTCTGTCAAGCGTCAATCTGATCTCTTAAGTCAAGTCAAGCTATTGTCATCAACCAATGCACATAATTCTTTACAAGACTGGTCCAGGTCTGCTCAAGACTTCTCAATATCTGTACTGATGGCTTCACACATGCTTAACAAGTTCAAAGTTGTCATCAATATTACTGTTGAGTCTACTATTAGATGAGGTCTGTACTATTTGATCACTTCATGCTTCAATTTTATCCCTGAGGATAGATTAATGTCCAATACGAGTTCTGCAAATCTATTCCCTACTAACAAACTTACAAGAAGTGCCAAAATAACTTAAAGAGAAACTAGCCTTCTGTAGTTGAAATATGCACCTTTCAAAACATGGAAGACTATATAATCAGACCTCACAAACTTTACTAACTTTGGATCTTAGACTGGTGCAGTCTCTGATGACTAGAAGCTTCTCCAAAGATATGTAACCTTCAACCCTTCACAAACTTCGAATTTTTAAGGTTGTTGTAGTGACTGTTGCAACCTCGAATGGATGGAAGCTTCTCCAAAAGAAAAATTCAACTGTGGAAAGATATAGAATTGGCTTCAATTATTGAGAGGCCACTTCTTCAGATGCTCATGATTCCTTCTTCAACTTTGGACTGTTATCTTCTTCAGACATTAGACAACAATAGTCTCTTGTGGCAGCTCAGGTTTGTGGTAGCATAGAAAATCTTCTAACCTTCCAAACTTGTGATCAAAACTTCAAAGATTGTATCATGAAATTTTTTGTTGATGTTTGTAGAAGGATGACTTCAAGCTATAGATTGATGCTATTTACAAGAGATTGACAAGCTTGATGTGATAGCTAGAAACTTCCTAAGATTTGGACTGTGACTATCCATTAGTTGGTCTTCTTCAATCTAGCCTTCTCCAAAACTTGAATTGTTGTAGCATACAAAAATATCTTATGTTGTACAGATTCGGGCCTGAGGCAGCCTCAGTCAACCCTACGAATTACCTCAGTTGAAGTATATCAATTTTCACACCTTTTTTGAATGCCTTTTCACTGGTATTTATATCTGTTTCAACATGGAAAAAAACTAATCTAGGCCGACCTGTTTGATATGTATTTATTTTTAATTTGAATTTAAATTTTTTTTGTTTGGAGCCGACTTCACAATATAAATATATTTTTTTATATTTTATTTTTAATTTTTATTTTTGTTGGGCCGACCTTCTAGGAGGATTAAGGAAAGGGCTTTTTATTTTGCTTTCCACTTTATTCAAATTCCCAACACAAAGGACTGCATGACCTTCAATAAGGCATCCTAGGGCTTCATACACATCAAAGGGTTTTATGCCAAATGTTTCAAAGTCATGAAGTGATAGCATCAAACCACAAAGTGTGATTCTAAGAACTTCAAGGGCTTCAAGAACTTCTTCATGGTTTCCTTCCAAGGGTTTCATGACCCTACAAATAAAGTGCAAGCCATCATACCACCATATATGTGGGTGCTAAACCTTTTGTATGATAATTGGCTCCAATGATTCCATGACTTTATTAAGCCACAAATGACCACATAATGGGTCATTTGGACCACCTAGTGTTCCAATATCCGTATCATGACGCCAATGTTTCTTCAACACACCAAGGGCATGTTGTCCATGGGTTCCACCTCCATGATCACAAAGATACAACCTTTCACATCATCTAATCACAAAGAGGACCATATATCATCAACAACCTCCATCAAGCTTGAAGACCAGCAAGTAGGGGCTCCAAAGACTGGAAGGACATCTTCAAGGGTACAAGGGCATCAAGGTGCAAGCAGTGGGCCCCAAGAACATCAAGTGGCACATGCCAAGTGTGTGGGCTTCATGACCCCATCAAGTCATGACCTTAGCAACAAATGACCACAAAATGGGTCATTTGTACCACCGTGTGCTACAAGGTGCACGCCATCAGTAAATGGGCTCCAAATCCTAGGCTACCACAACAAGGGCATGTCCAATCAATCAACCATCAATCCTATCATCCAGTTGGGCATTGTATGTGGGTAAAGGGTGATCAAACCTGTGCAAGTGTCCATGCTCCAGTCCAGACCTGTTTGTCAAGCTTGTCCATTGTAGGGGGCCTTGGTGGCATCAATGACAACCTGATGGGCTACTGCAAGTCCCATGTTAGCATCAATGACAACTTAATCAACAACTCTCTCTCGAGCTTGCCATCATAGCACTAGGCCTACATAGCCTTTATTTGCAAAGAGGTGCTAGTTTGAGCTGTAACAAGGACTTTTCCACTTAGGTGCTAAATCAAGTCGTAAAACAGTGTATTATAAGTTGCCATGTGCCCATGATAGAAATTTCTCGAATGATGCGTATAAGATCAAGAACTTTTACCAAAATATTCAATGCTTCTTGATTATGTTTTGTATTATGTAATTAAACAATAGGAAGCACTCAAAACTATAAGCTTCCACAATTGTTTTGCAATGCTTCTTGATTATGTTTTGTATTATGTAATTAAACAATAGGAAGCACTCAAAACTATAAGCTTCCACAATTGTTTTGCAATGCTTCTTGCCTCTGTGTTTCATATTCTAAATTCTAACCACAAAGGCCATTGTTGAAAAACAATATTAGATGGAGATGCCTCAAATCCTAAAAAACGTATCGAATAAATTATAATCACCATTTAAAATGCAATGCCTATGTTATGCAACCAAGTCCCAAAAATAGCATAAAAAGAGCAAAAATAGACAAAAAGAGAATAGTCCATGCCTTAATAATGAAGAAGAGAGATAAATAACAATCCTCTTTAAGGGATGAACCTCCTTACACAATGTACTGTGTACCCAAGACAAGACAATATACAATGCTTACTCAAATGAAAATATCTCCTTCCTATATATAGGAGACAAAGGTGTACAATAACAACTAATAGACCCACTAATAGACCCAGGCCTACATCAATTATATGTAATACACCACCATATAGGGGGTAAAGTGTCACACTACAGGGGGAACTGTGTCCAACATTTAGGGCTTAACATGCCCCTCCCCTTTAGACAAGCGTTGTCCTCAACACTTGGGTAGTTGTGGATGTATATGTATAAAGGCAGTGTCTTCCCATGTTGAATATGCAGCTGGTAAGTTCTTCCACTTGATAAGGTACTCAATAATAGCTTGATTTTGTAGTTGTTTGGTCCTTGTTTCAATGATTTGTTCAAGTTCCCATATGATTTTTCCTTCTTCAAAACTCCTTTGACTGTAATGATGATCCACCGGTTGTTTCATCATGTTTTTGGACATCTTCAGTATTTGGAGACTGCTTGTCAATGCTCTATGCGATCTACCGCTGCTTGAACTATAGATTTTCCTTCTTCAAACCTTGATTGAAAGATTGTTTTATGGTTGAATTAGAATGAGATAAATTTAAAATTTCAGCTCCTTTAGGTCTGCAACTTCAACTTGTGGTGCACTGATGTGTCATCTTTCTAATGCCGCAGGTTTGACATAATTTGGATGCCTTAGTAAAACTATATTGCAATTCTCTCAACACTTCTTATTTCTTACCTATCCCGAAGAGAAAACTTGTACCATATTCCACATGTCCAATATTTTGTTTCTGCAGCTGAAACTCTTACCACATATACCTTGGTTCGTCTTCTTTGGCATGCAACAGGTCTCACTCAATTTGGATCTTAGATGCCTCAGATATGAAATTTTTCCCTAGAACACTGGTTTCAAACCCTAATTAGAAAATTGTTTTAGGGTCAACTTGTAACTAAGATAAAATTTGAATTTCGACTCCTCTAGGCATGAAACTTCGGCCTGTGGTACCTTGATGTGTCATCTTTCCAATGCCACAGATCTGACCTAATTTGGATGTTCCAAAAGAAAGTTATTGCAAATATCCCAAAGCTTCTTATTTTTGGCCTATCCATAAGAGCGAACTTGTACGGTATGCCACGTGTCCAATATTTCATTTTTGCATCTGAAAATTTTACCACAGATACCCTGGTCCGTCTTTTTCGTATGCAACTAGTCTCACTCAATTTGGATCTCGAATGCCTCAGATATGACCTTTCTCCCTAGAACATTTGTTTTAGACTAGGTTTTGGACTAGTCAAAAACACTAGATTCCTCTGCAATTATCTTTGAAACTGTAATGGATCAAGATCCGAATTTCGAACTAGAGATCGTTCAGCCTGTTTTGGAAGTGGGTTTTAACTTTTTAACCTAGATCTTTGAAGCCTTGTTGGAAAAAAGTTGTAGCGAAAATTCCAAGATGACTTGTTTTGCAGAAGCCAATCCCGAGGAAAGAACTCTAATACCAAATGTTATGCAACCAAGTCCCAAAAATAATATAAAAATAGCAGAAATAGACCAAAAGAGAGTAATCGACGCCTTAATAATGAAGAACAAAGATAAATAACAATCCTCTTCGAGGGAGGAACCTCGTTACACAATGTATTGTGTACCCAAGACAAGACAATATACAATGCTTACTCAAATGAAAATATCTCCTTCCTATATATAGGAGACAAAGGTGTGCAATAACAACTAATAGACCCAAGCCTACATCAATAATATGTAATACACCACCATATAGGGGGTAAAGTGCCACACTATAGGGGAACTATGTCCAACATTTAGGGCTTAACAGCCTAAGAGGCTAGAAACACATTAATAAGTTAAAGACAACTTTTATCAAGATCAGACCAACTCAAATTAGCAAAGCTTACACTGTTTAAAGAAAGAAATTAATAACTAGATTTATTTTTATCAGAGCACTTACATGAGGAGTAAAACAAGAAGCTGGCATAATTATAGTGCACTTACAACCATTTTACCGCAAACCTTCAATGGATTTCCTAGATATCCCTACCCAACATTATGTAATCAATAGCTATACTATGTCAAACAAATATCAGCAAAAGGAATAAGTTAGCATGCATACAGCATTTCTCTTCAGACGTCCACGGAAAAACAGCAATGTTTTTCGCTGAGACCAACTCTCGGCCAAGCAAGCATCATCACAGATATCTGTGTTCGGAACATAAGGAAGAATCAAGTCTTTCTCAAGCCACACTTCACCAGGCTTATACCTTAATATATGTCACAACAAATTTTCAAACCGGAGTCAAAATCAAATTTTAAAAATACAAAATGACCATAGATCAATAAATGCAATTAACAAGTAATAAAACGTACCAATTTCCTGTAGAATCCATGTCCGGTAGGAGCCAAATTGCATTCTTCATGAACCTCCGAACAGATTTGAAAGACCAAGGGTGGTGAACGGGAAGAATATGATCCCTTCCATTAGACCGATGCCATGCCGGTTGGTCTTTTATCCATTTTAAAGCCTCCTGCATTAACATGCAAAATTTGGAGAAATATATAAAAAGTATAAGTCACAGTTAAAGGTAAATAAATGTTATCACCAACCATGTGTTGCAATAGTCCAATTAAATTATTGTGTTCGTCCTGATTATTTATCGTGGGGATCAAAAAGAGTAAGGAAAGAGCTGCAATTATAACAATTGTAGTAATATAATAGTATTTTCCTAATGACAGTAAGAAGAATATAATTCTCCTCACAATAGAGGATCTTTAAAGCCTCCTGCATTAACATGCAAAATTTGGAGAAATATATAAAAAGTATAAGTCACAGTTAAAGGTAAATAAATGTTATCACCAACCATGTGTTGCAATAGTCCAATTAAATTATTGTGTTCGTCCTGATTATTTATCGTGGGGATAAAAAAAAGTAAGGAAAGAGCTGCAATTATAACAATTGTAGTAATATAATAGTATTTTCCTAATGACAGTAAGAAGAATATAATTCTCCTCACAATAGAGGATCTAGTAGAGAAGGCTAGACAATTATTATTTAGAATGATACAATGATATAGGATATTGCAGTTCATCTAGTTATCTATTGATTTTTCGGGATTTAACTGTGTTCAAGATGTAAGATAATTTTAACTTTTCAGGTGAAATTATCACCCATGATCAAGTAAAGAGAGTAAGCTTAACTCCTGTCTCTTTTATCCTCATTTTTACCTCTCGATTTTCAGATTCGCCTCTCTAATCCAAGTTGTCACCTTGTTGCTGAGAGATAGAATACAAATATCTTCAGACAGGGTTCAAGTAATAAGAATGAAGGGGAGTAGAGCGATAAATTCTAGAAAATAATGCCAAGTAGACTGAGTGTTTGAACCCTGTGCAATGAAATATACAGAGCCGTCTGATGAACATAAAGGAGTTTGATATCCTGGCTAGTATATTGCATTGGAAGTGGTTGAGATGCATTAACACTGTGGAGTCAAGCTGTGCCTTTCTCATATACGGGAGACAGAGCTTTAGTAGAAAAGGTACCTTTACTTATGATGGTTCTTACTTGGATCTAAACAATGAAAAGTCCAGACCAAATCAGAGTAACAAGTTAATGGAGATCGTCTTGCAAATTGAAAGGATAGCAGCCATCTGAGAGGTTATTGCTTTTATCTAGTCCTAACCACTGTGTATCCACGTGTGTTTTATTTTTCAAAATGCAGCATGTATTACGTTAAAACCAATCGGTATATGTGCTGGGTTTTCTATCGGAAATGCAGCTTATATTACGTTAGAAAGAACACAAGTATACATGTATATCAAGATTGAACTGTCCAGGCGCCAAAGAGCAGGCACCGCAGATCCCCCATGTACATAAAATAAGAAAAGTTAAACTTAACATGTGTGCTTCGGCTCCAAGCTGAGTATCGTTCTCTAAGTATCAGTTATTTGTTTGATCGCGTCTTTAAAACGATGACTTAGATCCTAGTTTACTGAACACGTTTTACAAAAGGCTACTGCCATCCTTATATTTAGGATATCGGAAATTTCAACAAAGAAAAATAAAACCTTGGACATGCACGCACACCCTGTAAAGTTGCTTGCATTTCGGTTTCTCCAGCAGAAAAAAGCTAATAGTTGTAAAGAAAGGGATATAGAACAAATCGGCCTCCTCTTGACGGTGCACCCTGACAACAGTCTTCAATTGCCTCTCACTTTCAGAAGCAATTAGGTCTGCCCACAGCCAGTAATCGATCGAATGCTGCAAATAACAAAACAAATCGAGACTTCAACCAATGCAAGAGGGAAAATTCAATAAAAACAATCAAAGCATCGATGGATTGAATTATCTTCTGGTCTGTTTGCAGGCATTTGATCCTTTTTTTATATGAAACCCTAATGCCAGCCATTTCTTTTATTATTTTTCTTAAACCCTGTGCTGTCTTACCTGCTCAATGAGGCGATGGACGGGGCTGCCATTTGAAGTCAAATTGGCTGTCTCGTGGTACGTGTCGTGGAAAAGCCAAAGCAAATCGAAAGTAAACTTAGACGGCATGTCGTAAACATAAACTCTGAGAGGGAACAGACCTTCTCGGTGATAGTCCGTCAGCTCCAGGCGTTCTCTTGCCCACATGGCATCGTCTAGTCGCTCTGCAGCTCTCAGTGTCAGATTACCGTTAATAGACGCCAAGTTATCCGACGATCCTGAGCTCTGCCGAGGGCCTCTGGTTTTCAAGAACTTCTCCAAAGATAAAACAAATGAATGCTGAGGATGCCCTTTAAATTGAGATTTTAATGATGAATGCAGAGTATCATTATTCGTTCGGTTGGAAAATGGCAGGAAGTAGAGCATAATGGGTATAATTATAGCTATCAATGTAATAGTAGCTAGGCCTGCTCTGGTGGATGGCATTGAAAAACACGACAGATACCTCCTCTGTAAAAAATGATGCCTCCCTCTCATGGCTTTTTCTCTGTTTACAAGCATTCATCAATTATACATTCAATCACCGAGAATAAAAAAGAATAGCAGGAGATTGACAGTGGGTAATGTACATGAAGGGAAGGATCTCAAGCTATATAAAGCATGAAACCTACCAATACAGTTCTCCTGGCTGATGAGCCCTCGTCAGTGAAATGATTTAGTTAAAGCATGAGATCTACCAATACAGTTCCCCTGACTGATGAGCCCATATCAGTGAAATGATTTAGTTAGGGATCAATTGCTTCCTCGTTATTGTTTGTAATTAATTGGGTTTAGTGCCCTCCGCTGCTGCAAATCACTGAAGCAGCTCTGTTCCCGCGACGAATACGACCCGGGACTGCGACGAATACGACCCGGGACTTATCTGTCTTTCGTTGTGCGTAAATAAATGGACGGACTTCAAACGCATTGGACGCGTTAAGAGGCCTGAAATGGCGTCTCCGAGGCCTTTTATATCTCTCGATGGCCAAATATTAAAAACGAGACCAGCGACCTAGGTAGACCTCTCACTCACGATTTAAAATGGATTACTTTGTAATCCATGTGGTGCTTATACATTGAATATTAAACCGAATTTTATGTTTGGAGAGTAGTCACTGTTAGTTTTTGTACGTAGGATTTGTTCCTAAGTGACTTTTTCTCTGACTCACTTAGAAAAGGGAAAAAGGTGACCCTCACATTAAAAGCTACTTAATGAGACTTTATAAACTTAAAGTCATTTTTTGATAAATTAAAGTGGGTGAGTAAATTTATTTAAGTGATTTAAATAAATGTGATTTTTATTCTCATTGAATCTTAGCCATTAGATTGGGATCTTTTTCCACCATTGGATTAGATACCCACTTAGGGTTTAGTCAAAAAGGGTTGAGGGAGGCAAATCACTTTCACTTTTCATTTTCAGGAGAAGGAGAGTGGGCTGAGAGAGAAGAAAGAGAAGGGCATGATTTTCTAGGCAACCAGCTGAGAGAGATTTTCAGTTGGCATGCATCCCAAGGCAGCCGTACAGTACGGTTTGAAGGGCATAGATTTCGAAGTCAAGCAGGGCACAGAAAACGAGAAGGGGACTGCATTTATTACAGTTCGTACCCTGCACGAATTTCGAGGCCATACAGCACAAAAACCGAGGTCCGTACAGTCTGTACGGACTGTACCTTTCTGCACAATTTTCGAGGTGAATAACAGGCACAAATTTCAAGGCAGTTTTTTGTACTTTTCAGGCACAGTTTTCGAGGAGTACGGCATCATTTAATGATGTCCGTACAGTACGTTTTTTTCTGTTGTTCTGGGCACGAAAAACGAGGGCGGATTTTTCTTCTTTTGCACAGAAAACGAGGCTGAGATTTGCTGATATTTTTGGCACGTTTATCGAGAAGGTTTGCACAGAAATCGAGGCAGCAAATGCACGGAAACTGAGACAGACTGCTGGTCAAATTTCTGGGTTGAGATAAGTTGGATTTTTTACTGTAAAAATTAATGTCTGATTTTTTTTTTGAAGCTATAATAAAACTCTCTCTCTCTCTTACTGGTTTTCCCCTTGTGGGTTTTTCCAGGGCCATTGGCCAAAAATCTCTGAGTCTATATTTTTTATGGTGTGACTGTTAAATGTGTTTTTCAGCATGTTAGTGGTTTTTTACTGTGTGTTTAATTGTTCAGAAAAATTTCTTAAGTAACCTACAGCCAATGCAAAACCGGTTGTAGGTGAAAATCACGAAATGTTGACATAAACCAGCAAACAGTAAAACTCAGAAATTTCTACATGGTATCAGAGCTTGGGGGCAGAAAACAGTGATAGTTTGCAGATACATAGAAATTTTTCAGAGCTCAGAAACTTTTAGTATTTTACCTTCTGTCAGTGAGCAACACTTTGTTGGGTTGGTGTAGAGATGGCTACAGTGCTTAGATTGGAGGATAGGCTGGATGGGATAGGAAATTTTGTGTCGTGGAAGGCCAGAATTTTACTGATACTGGAGGAGAATGAGTTATGGCCGGATGTAGTTAGGAACACTACTGCTAATCCGATTGTCATTCCCGCATCAGCAGATGCAGCAGCCCTATCAGCCTTCAACAAGCTGGACTGTAAAGCTAGGAGGATCATTCTAGATGCAGTTAAAGACCACATAATCCCTCACATTTCAGGCAAGGATAGGGCACACGAGATGTGGTCAGCCTTGATCAATTTGTATGAGAGTTCCAATGAGAACAGGAAAATGGTTCTAAGAGAGAAACTCAAAAGTATAAAGATGAATGGGGGTGAGGGAGTCACAGCATATCTTACCAGGATTTCTGCAGTTCGGGATGAACTTGCAGTAGTTGGGGAGAAGGTAGCCCCTACAGAGCTTGTACGCACAGCAGTGAATGGGGCTTCAAAGCCCTGGGGTGCATTTGTGCAAGCCATAGTGGGCAGAGAGAACCTACCTGACTGGGAGAGACTTTGGGATGACTTTGTGCAGGAGGAGACTAGGAGAGGTCTTGTACAGGGCAGTACATCTCACAGTGGGGTTGATGACGAGAATGTGGCTTTGACAACTAAGGGCAAGAAGAAGAAGGGTCCCAAGAAAGGTGGGGCCAAGCAGCAGCAGCAGAGTGAGCAGAAGAAAGACTTGAGTAAAATCAAGTGTTATGCATGTCAGGCATTTGGGCACTATGCTTCACAGTGTCCAAGCAAGAAGAAGAAGAAGGGACAGGGACAGCAGACAACAGCCTCAGCAGAGGTTGATGAGTTTAGCGATGCATTTCAGAGGGAGTTTTCCCTATATGCTGGACAGATAGAGAGAGAGAGAGTCTCTTTAGCCACCAGCATAGACATGGATATGGATAGTGAGCATTCATTGTTGGCAGGTCATCAGGGGAGTCCATCCACCTCTACTACTTGGTATATTGACAGCGGAGACTCGAGCCACATGACTGGAGCTTGAGAGATGTTCTCAGAGCTATCTGAGACAGGTAGAGATGTGGAGGTTGTCCTTGGAGACAACACCGTTGTTAGAGTTGTTGGTCGGGGGACCATTACATTTCAGAGGCAGTCGATGAGTCTCATGACTCTGAGGGATGTGTTGTATGTCCCTGAGCTGAAGAAGAACCTTGTGTCAATTTCCACCATTGAGGACAGGGGTCTTGGGGTGTGCTTTTCAGATGGGAGAGTGCAGGTGTATCTCAAGGCTACAGGTATGTCCAGTGCCATGGACATTGGAGTCAGATGTGGAAAGCTGTACAAGCTCTTGTTTCAGCCACAGTGTGCTCTGGCACAT